>JAMZEH010000068.1:5902500-6352500 GCA_024699665.1 Ostrea denselamellosa
ACTGACCACAGATTGCCGTTATACTCTCCGCTCCACTGATCACAGATCGCCGTTATACTCTCCGCTCCACTGACCACAGATCGCCGTTATACTCTCCGCTCCACTGATCACAGATCGCCGTTATACTCTCCGCTCCACTGATCACAGATTGTCGTTATACTCTCCGCTCCACTGATCACAGATTGTCGTTATACTCGCCGCTCCACTGATCACGGATTGTCGTTATACTCTCCGCTCCACTGATCACAGATCGCCGTTACAAATTTTCTAATTTTGAATTTTGTTTGTATTTTATTTCTTCGTCTCATTTTTTTTTTACCTGTACCAATGTCCTTGTGTATTGAAGGTTCAACCTTAGTATAATGATCATGAGGAACGAGGTTGGGTGGGGGTGGGGTGGGGGAAGGGGTTAAAATACGAAATAATAAATCTTAAAGCTCCTGAATCATTTTCATATTGGACTTGCTATTGCTTAGATAAGTATTTTTTGCTGGTTGATCCTAAACGTTAAATGTGCCCATAAACCCTGACTTAGCCCCCACCCCCACCTCACCCCTCCCTCCCCACGTACTTGTAACATTCTGATTCCTCTCCGATGATTGTAGCCTTGCTGAGTAGAAAGAGAGAAACCAGGGTTGAACAAGTATCATTCTAGCTAGCTTGAATCAAAAGTTATTAAATATATACTGTTCCGTAAGAAAAATAGTTTGAAAGTTTTATTACCACTGTTACATTATTATTTTTTCTTTGTTTTTGTTTCGTTGTGTGTGGGTTATTTTATCTTTGGTTGCTATTTGTTGGGTTTTTGTTTTTTTTGTTTTTTACACACAGAATCTCTCTCTCTCTCTCTCTCTCTCTCTCTCTCTCTCTCTCTCTCTCTCTGCTTTTGTTGTTTGCTTCTTTGTTTGTTGATTCCTCATAATTTTTTTTTTGGATTTTTTTTTTTTTTTTTTGCATCGAATTATCAATTTTAAAATGGGAAATTAACTTTTACATGACTATCTCTGCCTACGTTGATCCTACTTTTGCGTCATCCAAGAATGCAATGCACACAATATTGTCGTTACCTCAAGACTGAGAAAAGATACCTATATCCTATTTTGATAGGGTCAAATGACATTCTAATTTTCTATTGTATTGAACAGATGGTAGCTTACAGGTAATTATCTACCTTTGATTATAACTCTTCTATTTTGGAGATTTTATTTCTTGCCAAGGTTTTTTCCCAGCATGTAGACTGCTTCACAGCTTTTGCATGTCAAATGTTGTAAATTTTTATCATTTTTTTTTTTTATTTATTATCCTACATTTATGTAACGCTTTATCTAATTAAAACAATTACTCTAATGTACTTTACATGTAAGACAATAAAACAAAGAACAACAAATGCATAAAAAAAGACGTAACTTAACACTAAACTGATTTTGACATAAAACTAGGAGTAGGTAAATAATATAAGTGTTGGATAAGTTTTTGTGAATTTTGGGTTTTTTTGGGGGTTTTTTTGTATTTTTTTTTTTTGTTTGTTTGTTTGGTTTTTTTTTTATCAAAACAAATCTTTACATAAATATCCAATTTACAGATTAAATGCTAGTTTAAAATTTATATTTTAAGTTTATTTTTGAAAACTGCTAAAAAACCTTCGAAATGGAGTTCCAGTGAGAGGCAGTTCCACAGGGTTGATGACGATACATCAAACCGCCTTTAATCGTACAGTTTAGTACGGGCACGTGACTTTAGAAGGGATGACGAATCCGCAGAACGAAGAGGTCACTGAGGACGGTAGACTTGAGTTAGTTCCTGGATGTGTGTTGTAGCTGATCCATGTAGAGCCTTGAATGTACACAACAGGATTTTATATTTCGTTCGATATGTCACAGGAAACCAGTGAAGTGATATGAGAATAGGTGTAATATGTTCATATATATGTGAACGTGTCACTAGCCTGACAGCAGTGTTTTGAAACTTCTGTAATGTCTGCAAGGATGTTAAAGTAACGCCATGAAAAAGTTCGTTTCCATTTTCCATTTCTTTTCTATGATTTGTTTTATATCTGTATAGTTGAAATTAATTTGTTTACTTCTATTATATAAATTTTCTTTTGTAATGTATATTTTTGTATTATATAAATTTTCTCTTGTATTGTATATTTTTCATTAATTTGTATCATATAAATTTTCTTTTGTATTGTATATTTTTCATTAACTTGTATTATATATTTGCAACTTTACATTGTATGTTTTTCATCTGCATTTATATATTTCTCATTTGTATTGTATAAATGAAAAATAAATACAATACAAATACGTATATATTATAACAAAATAAAATAAATACAATGCAAGTAAAAAATATACAATACAAATAAAAAATACAATACATATAGAAAATATACAATATAAATGGACAATCATACAATGGAAATAGATTATACAATGCATATGAAAAATTATACAATACAAATTAAAAAAATACGATACAAATAAAAATTATACAACACAAATGAAAATTATACAATACAAATAAAAAAAAATACAAATAAAAATTATACAGTACATATAGAAAACATACATGCACAATGCAAATCGACAATTACACAATACAAATGAAAAAGATCAATATTGCACCGTTTGACATGCCATTCACATCAAAACACTCAATAGTTATCTCCCGTTGTACTTCTGTACTAAGGTAATGATACCACCCAGACTACATTGAACAGTACGTACTGAAAGTTCCGATGTGGTCTAGTGGTTAGGATTCCTGGTTTTCACCCAGGCGGCCCGGGTTCGATTCCCGGCATCGGAAAAGTTCTTTTGCCGATTGATTGTTAGTGTATTATGAACTATACTATAATCGATGAATTAATGATTTAAAGCGATCAGAGCTAAGGGTGTTGTGCATGTAGTGTATATTACAGTCATCAAAACAGGACAGCTGACCCAATCCGTAAAAATTGTACTTTCATGATTTCAAACAATTGTCTATTGATTTGCCTTATTTACGGTGATGATTAACGATGTTGTGCATTGGGGTATTTCTCTTTTTTTTTTTTTTAAGTGTGGACTGTAAAACATTTTCTGTCTGACTATTCTGTATTAACTGTAAAATATTTACTATTTGACTAATCTATATTAACTAAATATTTTCCCATTTGTCTATTCTGTATGGGCTGAAAATATTTCCTATTTGTCTATTCGGTATGAACTGTAAAATATTTCCTATTTGTCTATTCGGTATGAACTGTAAAATATTTCCTATTTGTCTATTCGGTATGAACTGTAAAATATTTCCTATTTGTCTATTCGATATGGACTGTAAAACATTTCCTATTTGTCAATTCGGTATGAACTGTAAAATATTTCCTATTTGTCTATTCGGTATGAACTGTAAAATATTTCCTATTTGTCTATTCGATATGGACTGTAAAACATTTCCTATTTGTCAATTCGGTATGAACTGTAAAATATTTCCTATTTGTCTATTCGGTATGAACTGTAAAACATTTCCTATTTGTCTATTCGGTATGGACTGTAAAACATTTCCTATTTGTCTATTCGGTATGGACTGTAAAATATTTCCTATTTGTCTATTCGGTATGGACTGTAAAACATTTCCTATTTGTCTATTAGGTATGGACTGTAAAACATTTCCTATTTGTCTATTCGGTATGAACTGTAAAATATTTAGTTCCGGTTGGCCTCTAGCAGGAGTGAGCACGAGGAATTTTCGGCGATTCGAAAACGACCGTTGTGCTTTATGTAAGTGGCGAACTGAAACTGGTGAACTTTTGGCACAAAGCCGTTGTATATATGTTTGTTTTTTCCCTACTGTAAATACGTTTGACTTTGTACCTGTATAGTTTTTGAACATTGAAACTTTGACAATCTCAGCCACGTCAGGTGGCGGCCATAGTGGCGGATCTAGTGATTTCACTTTTCAACGAAAGTACTGTCGTGAAAACACATTAGTTGTTGATGTGCGTGATAATTCACGTGTTAAACCTGATGAACTTATCAAATTTGTGCATGAAAACTGTGGAATTGGGTCCATTTATGCCTGTGTCCCAAAGTCAGGGAATCTTTACGAAATAACCTTAGATGGAAAAGCACCCACTCAGTATTTATTGGAGGGGATCAAAGTGGGAGAAAGGCTGTATGAATGTAAGGAGGTTGTACAAAGTTCCTTGGTTGTTAGCTTCCTACATTTACCAGCATATATTGAGGATGTAGAAATTGAAATCGCACTTCAAGCAATGAAAGTAGAATTATTATCCTCTATCAAGAGAAGGTACTATCCTGGTACAACTATTGCAGATGGTACACGTTACGCGAAAGTGAAATTACCAGAGAATATGTCCTCATTTCCATACACCATGAGATTCCAAAAAGAATATTACAGATGTATACATAATGGTCAAACAAAGGTGTGCTCGCTTTGTTATTCTAGTGAACATTTATTTAGAGCGTGCCCCAAATTTGTCTGCTATAAATGTAAATGTCAAGGACATTACGCAAGAGCTTGCAAAACACAGCATTGTGGAGATTGCGGTGAATGGGAACACAGGTGTGTATGCGAAGAACGCATGAATGAACACGAATTGGAATCTGAAAATATTGAATGGAGTTCTGACATAAAGGATCAGGAGGCGAGTGACGAGAAAGATGACGGAGAGGGTCAAAATGGGGAATCTGGTGAAAATTGTACTTCTTCACGAGAAAACAAAAATACCGAAACAAATACAGATACTGACTGTAACGGAACTCAAACGGAGCACGTTCAAGATTCTGAAAACGCGGGTGATGATAACGTTGTGATGGAAGACATCAATGCTACAGAGACTCAAACGAGTGACGAGGACACGGGAGACAACTCAGAATCAGAAACGGAGGTTGTTCTGAACACCACAAATGGTAAAATGAAACGAAAACGAAAAAGTAGAAAGAGGAGTAAGACAAAGAAAAATAAATAACAATGGGGAAGTTATTTCTTTTCTCTTTCTTTGTAATGGTTGTGATTACATCATGGAACTGCAACGGGTTGTGCAATATTGACAAGATGAAAAGTACGTTTAGTTTATTTGAAGAAAACAAATATGATATTATTGCTTTGCAGGAAACACACTGGAATGACCAATTAATAGAAAGTTATAAACATTTATGGAATGGGAATATTATTTACGATAATTTTATTTCGTCGTCTAGAGGTGTTGCATTTTTGATAAAGAATGATATCAAATCAAGTGTGGAATTAGTTAAAAGTTTTGATGGAAGGTTTTTACATATCAGATATAAATAAAATGATGAAACTTTTGATGTTATAAATTTATATGCACCAAATGATGCAAAAGAAAGGACGTTATTTTTTCAAAATATAATAGAAGTTATTCCGGATACACCAAATCTTATAATTATGGGGGATTTTAATAACACACTTAGCGATATTGATAGAAGTGGAAAAACAAAGCATAAGTATGATCACAGTTATAAAGCATTGATGGAGATAATGAACAAATTACATGTTGTGGATATATGAAGAAAAAGAAATGAAAACGAACGAGTGTTTTCATGGAAGCGTGTTATTGAAGGTAATCTTATTCAAAGTAGAATTGATTATATGTTAGTTTCACGTTGCTTACATACTTTTGTTAAGAACATTAGGTATTTGAACACATCATTTAGTGACCACTCCATGGTAGTTTTATTTTTCAGTACTGACGAAAGTGAAAGAGGTCCAGGTATATGGATTCATAATAATTCTTTATTGTTTGATGACATATATAAGAAAAGAGTATGTGAAATCATAGAAAAGGAAAAGAATTGTCCATTGTATACGTCTTCAATATTAGTTTGGTGGGATAATCTTAAATATAAATTAAAGAAATTTTCACAATGCTATAGTAAGATAAAAGTAAAGGAAAAGAACAAGGAGTTTTACAGAATTCAAAATGCTTTCCAGAGAATGTCGCACAATATTGCAAATGGTGTTTATGTTGATATTGAAAGGTATGAAGCATTAAAGATGGAATTGACTGAATTTGAATATGAAAAATGTAGAGGTGCAAACCTGAGATCCAAAGCACAATGGGCAAATGACTCGGATAGATGTACTAAGTATTTTTTGAATTTAGAAAAGAAAAAGCAGGAGTCTAATATGGTTAAAGAATTAATTGACAATAATGGGTTAATTAAGAATGACACGGATTCAATTTTAGAATTACAATATCAATTTTCTTCAGGATTGTATTCCTCGGTGACAATAGAAAAAGAAAGTAAAGACAATCTTTTATCGTTTGTTGAAAAAAAACTTAATCAAACTGATGTTGAGATTTGCGAAAAGCATATTGACAGTGATGAAATATATAGGGCTATCAAAGAAATGTCAAATAACAAAAGCCCAGGTTCAGATGGTTTGACTGTGGAATTTTACAAAATGTTTTTAGCACAACTCTCGCCTATCTTATATAAGGTTTATCAAGAAGTTGAAATGAAAGGACATCTTTCTCATTCTATGAAAATGGGAATTATTACATTGATATATAAGAAAAAAGGTGACAAACGGTTTTTAAAAAATTGGAGACCAATTAGTCTTCTTAATGTTGACTACAAAATAATAGCGAGAGTTATGGCTAATAGATTAAAAGTGGTATTGCCAAATGTTGTGTCAGAAAATCAAACTTGCTGTGTAATTGGTAAAGATATTGCAGATACATTGATTAGCATTAGAGACATTATAGATATGGTAGAAATAGATAATTTAGAAGGATATATTATTAAAATTGATGAAGAAAAAGCTTTTGACAGAGTAAGTCATGATTATTTGTTAGATGTTTTGAATGTTTTTGGATTTGGACCATATTTTAGAAAATGGATAAGAATTTTTTATACAGATATTTATAGTAGTGTCAAAAGTAATGGGTTTTTAACAAATTATTTTCCCATAAAAAATTCAGTGAGGCAAGGCTGTCCTATTTCTGCACTGTTGTATGTATTATCTTCAGAACCTTTAAGTTGTATTGTAAGAAAAAACAGTATTATTAAAGGAATTCCTATACCAATGTCTGATGTAAGTGCACTAATGTTTCAACATGCTGATGACACTACTTTGGCTGTCTGTGAAAAAAAATCAATCTTTGAAATTTTAAATTTTTTTTGATCTCTATGGCAAAGCTTCGGGTGCAAAAATCAATGTACAAAAATCTGAACTAATGTGTATAGGTTGTGGAAAACTTACTGAGAGTGAAAAGGTATCATTAAGTATATCGGAGACTAAAGTTATGAAGATATTAGGAATTTATTTTGGAAGAAACAAGCATGAATGTGAACAACTTAACTGGCGTGAAAAAGTACAGAAAATAAGACAATTATTAAATTTTTGGAGACTGAGAAATTTATCAATTCAAGGACGAGCAGTAATAATCAATACATTATTTGTGTCAAGATTATGGTATTTTTTATCGGTTATATCAATCCCAAAATGGGCAAGAGAAGGTATTCAAAAGGAATGTACAAATTTTTTATGGAATTTTGGAAATCATTCAGTCTCATACAAAACAATTATTGGAGATAAAAGAGATGGTGGTTTGAATGTGATAGACATATATCTTAAAATGTTGTCTTTTAGACTTAAATTTTTAGCAAAGTATTTTTGCAGTACAAAACATTTTCTATGGAAATACACATGTAGATATTTTTTGTCAAAGATTTGTGGAATGAAAGCAGGGTTTGAATTATTTTTATTGAGATTAAATAAGAAAGATCTCCAAATTTTACCACAAGGTTATCAAGAGATGTTTGATGCATGGTATGCAATAGAAGACCGTGTAGAATACAAAAGTGAAAACAATGATATTTACCATTATTGTCTATTTTGTAATCCACAAATTGTTATTAATAATAAGATGTTGAAATGGGATCATTTTATTCGATCAGGCATCACAAATATCAAAGACATTACTTATGAGGTTATTCCTGGTTTTCTACCAGTATCCTGTATCGTTGAAATGATTCAAGAAGATAATTCAGATATTGATATAAAAGTGATTAAAGAAAATTTCAATTCTTTGAAATCAATTATTCCTATTGAATGGCAAAAATATGTATGTGAAAATGAATATATTAAGCATGAATTTGTACCAAATTTTCTTGTTAGTTTTAAAGATCAAAATATTGTATTCAATTCATGTACTGTGAACATTTTTTATAAGATATTGATAGAAAAGCTTTTTATACAACCTGTTTCTGATACATTTTGGAGTAATAAATTTCAAATGGCTGATCACAATGATATAAAACATAGATGGTTGGTTTTATGGGACCATTGTAAATCACCAGATATTGTTGAAATTGATTTTAGAATTTTTCATAATATCATCTATACAAATGAAAAATTGTTTAAAATTGGCAAATCTGACTCTAAAGTATGCCCAGTATGTGTTTCTGAAAATGAAGATTTATTCCATTTGTTTTTAGATTGTAATGAATTGATTGATTTCAAGAATAATTTTGTTATATACCACCTTGAATCACTCCTGAAAGACTGTGAAAATAGAGTATACAATTCTTTGAATTTTGAGAAAATATTCCTTACTAATTTAACAAAGAATATCAAACATGTTAATTCTTTCTTTGTTAATTTTTTTCTGTCAGTATGTAGATTTTGTATTTATAAAAGAAGGCAGATATGTTTAAGAAGTGATAAAGTACTTGATTTAAAAAGGCTGTGTAAATATACTTTGAGAAATTATATTTCTTATCATTATCATCAATTGTGCAATATTGAAAACAAAAACACATGTATTTCATAAAAAGTTTTTGTATAGAAATCCTACTGTGAAAGAAACTGAGGGTATACTTTTATTCATTTTTTAAAAGAAGAATTTATGTACTTGAATTGTGTGTTTTAACAATAATTATATAGAATGAAATGCGATTGATATTATATGTATATACAATGTGATGAAAATAATAAAAGATAAAAAAAAAAAAAAAAAAGGATTCCTGGTTTTCACCCAGGCGGCCCGGGTTCGATTCCCGGCGTCGGAAAAGTTACTTTTGCCGATTGATTTGTTAGTGCATTATGAACTATACTATAATCGATGAATTAATGATTTAAAGCGACCAGAGCTAAGAGTGCTGTGCATGTAGTGTATATTACAGTCATCAAAACAGGACAGCTGACCCAATCCGTAAAAATTGTACTTTCATGATTTCAAACAATTGTCTATTTATTTGCCTTATTTACTGTGATGATTAACGATGTTGTGCATTGGGCTATTTCTCTTCTTTTTTTTTTTTTAAGTGTGGACTGTAAAACATTTTCTGTCTGACTATTCTGTATTAACTGTAAAATATTTACTATTTGACTAATCTATATTAACTGTAAATATTTTCCCATTTGTCTATTCTGTATGGGCTGAAAATATTTCCTATTTGTCTATTCGTTATGAACTGTAAAACATTTCCTATTTGTCTATTCGGTATGAACTGTAAAATATTTCCTATTTGTCTATTCGGTATGGACTGTAAAACATTTCCTATTTGTCTATTCGGTATGAACTGTAAAATATTTCCTATTTGTCTATTCGGTATGGACTGTAAAATATTTCCTATTTGTCTATTCGGTATGGACTGTAAAACATTTCCTATTTGTCTATTCGGTATGGACTGTAAAATATTTCCTACTTGTCTATTCGGCATGAACTGTAAATATTTTCCCATTTGTCTATTCTGTATGGGCTGAAAATATTTCCTATTTGTCTATTCGGTATGAACTGTAAAATATTTCCTATTTGTCTATTCGGTATGAACTGTAAAACATTTCCTATTTGTCTATTCGGTATGAACTGTAAAATATTTCCTATTTGTCTATTCGATATGGACTGTAAAACATTTCCTATTTGTCAATTCGGTATGAACTGTAAAATATTTCCTATTTGTCTATTCGGTATGGACTGTAAAACATTTCCTATTTGTCTATTCGGCATGAACTGTAAAATATTTCCTATTTGTCTATTCGGTATGGACTGTAAAATATTTCCTATTTGTCTATTCGGTGTGGACTGTAAAACATTTCCTATTTGTCTATTCGGTATGGAATGTAAAACATTTCCTATTTGTCTATTCGCTATGGACTGTAAAATATTTCCTACTTGTCTATTCGGTATGAACTGTAAAATATTTCCTATTTGTCTATTCGGTATGGACTGTAAAACGTATCCTATTTGTCTATTCGGTATGGACTGTAAAACATTTCCTATTTGTCTATTCGGTATGGACTGTAAAACATTTCCTATTTGTCTGTTTGATATGGACTGTAAAATCAGCGTAATTACAGGACCCTTAGCAAAAACATTTACCTAGTATTGAGAATAGATAGATAAACAAATCAATAACTGATATTTCTTTTTCTCTCCCCGCACTCTTTTTTCGCTAACGGAGACGTTGACGTGTTCTTTGGTTAATGACAGATATGTGAATGAATTGCACACACATTACATGCACAAGCACGACACGTTGGGTTGCAGTATTACATTCAATGGTTATCTCTCTTTGAACATCTCAAATACACTGTTCATTGTATGTTTTAAGTTAGTGGTACCACACAGATCATGTAGTGAACACATGTAAAAGTAATGCTGAATATTCCGATGTGGTCTAGTGGTTAGGATTCCTGGTTTTCACCCAGGCGGCCCGGGTTCGATTCCCGGCATCGGAACACACTTTTTACCTAGAAATTGGATTACATAATGATTTGAAAATATCATGTAATATTTAAAACACAGGGTATGTATTTCTAACTTCTTGCATTTTTGTTGCGTCCCTTTTCTTACATGTAATTTTGTTCAATAAAATTAAACCTGACAGTGTATATTTTGAATATACTAGTTTTCTTTTTGTAGGATGTACTGCATGAAGGTTCACCCTTAAGCCTTAAATGTGCCCCTGGACCCTAGACTCTGTCTACCAGATCTGACCCCCCCCCCCTCCCCCCCCCCCCTCCCCCTAATCTGGATATTTGGACTGTCACTTTCACTGACCAGACCTTCATACTTCATGTCTGGGAATTTACATTCAGCCTCGGCCGATTCGAACGATTAATGAACACTTACGTGACACTGTAAATATGATCCGACGAAAGCTGAATGTAAATTTCCAGACATGACTTATGAAGGACTGCTCCGAGATTCTGTGAAGGTGTCTGTCCAAATATCCAGCGGAGCTGAAATTCAACCAATATCACCCCCCCCCCCCCCCCCCCTCTCCCATATATATACAGCATTCTGATTCCATTCTGATGAACTGGACCTTATAGTCTACTTCTTGCACAGAATATATAATTTATCTCGAGCCTAAGCAATTATAGACACGAGTTTAACCTCAACAGTTGCCCACTCAGGAAATACGAGAAAAATTAGGTAATTCAAAGCTATTTAGTCTATTTTATTTCTTGCTGTGTGAAAAAAAATGTCATTTTATTAAACACGCTCAACATCATTTTTTTTTTTAATGTTTTCTATTTATAGTACAAATCACATGCTTTCAATTATTATACTATTCCCTCGGTCTGAAGCTCCCTGTGATTTTTAGTACTTGAATTAGTATTAAACAAAATGCAACCTACAGGTAATTAACTACACCATTGCAACCTACAGGTAAAAAACTACACATTTACAACCAGCTCTTCGATTCTTCTACCGACATCTGGCAGCTTGACCACTGGTCACAACACAACACACTGCATAATTTTGCTTTGCATAATTTATGGTAGTGATACCACGCACGTTACCGTGAAGACGTTATAATACATATTCCGATGTGGTCTAGTGGTTAGGATTCCTGGTTTTCACCCAGGCGGCCCGGGTTCGATTCCCGGCATCGGAAGGAAATGTTTTTGTATATCTGTGTGTGTCTTTAATATGATTTCGATTTCAATGTTTTTCGACATGAAGTGCACAAATGGAAGTTTATAAATTTAAACAGTTTTATTTCCATCTATATTTTACCAATTTTCATATATTCAATCAATGACTGTAAGTAATTATTTATCACACTGTATAGTGATCATAACTTGCGCATCATAACATCAAACATGCAGAATTTATCATCATCGGCCGAAGGCGCGGTTGATCTATTTGTGGTTATAAATAGATATTGACATTAAGAAAATATCAATCTTGCAATGAGCCCAATGGATATTTGTTTCTTCTCCTGATGCATGGTTTTATTATCATGCCTCAATTGTAAATTTTACAAGGAGTTTAATTTGCATATGCTTTAATCACATTTCCATATTTTTTCCCATTAGAATTTCATGTTTATTCTGATAATTCACAGTTTAACTAGTACCTGAACAATGAACTCAATGTGTTTCCCTTCCGTCTGTTTTTTTTTTCTTGTTGTTGTTGTTGTTGTTTTTTTGTTTGTTTGTTTGTTTTTTTTGTTGTTTTGTTGGGTTTTTTTTGGTTTTTTTTTTTGTTTTTTTTTATTCCATTAAGATATGTGCATCTTATAAGGAGTGATGTACATGTAATTTTAGTCTATAACATAGAATGACGGTAAAACATATAGTGTTACCTCTTCGGTCTTTCTGTCAGAATTCATTTTCCTTTCATTGTCTGCTTTTGCACATGTTCAACTGATATTTAGTACAGAAATACAACAGGAAAACTCAGGTGAACCTATTTAGTTCTGTAATACACCCCACACTTAGGAAATTTCAAGCAATTCTGTCTCTGCGCAGTATCATCGTCATATACATGTAGAAATTTTGAAATGAGATTTGAGATATAGTTGATATCTCATGATAATATGAGAACCATTACATGGGTCCACTAGGATATGTTTTTGTAGTTATGCCCCTTGATTGAACTAAAGCAGGTCTGTTATGATAGCTTAACAGAAATATGAATCTCGGACACTTATGTTACTTGAAAACATCTATTCCATTTGAAATGCATTTTCCTTTTAGTGATTTCAATGCTCCCTGATAATTTTTCAGGTGAGCATATACTCATTACACAAAACAGCCTTTGACAATGTTTGAATGATATTTCATTTTTTTTTTAAATATCTCAAATCCACGCATGTTGTATCTGTTTACAATTCTGAATATAAAATGTTGAAGTACACGTTTTGTGCATTAATTCGGAAATAGTTAAAAATGTTGAAAATTTTAGCTGTCGATTTAGTGCATTGCATCAACATTACCCTGTGTATACACATAATTTGCACGCGGCCCGTAGGGCTTATGTAAGTCACTTTATATATTCGAAACACATAATTAAAACCAAGTTTTCCATATAAACTTTCAATTTCGAACACTAAGATCCCGAATATTACAAAGATAGTAAAATATACATTTTTGCTAGCACAATGGTCCTCCCATCTTTTTCAATCGGTTCCATATCCTGGACATTTTTAGCCAACGTCGTTGTGTGGATGGGAGTCATGCATGTTATGTGAGATCGTTAAAATATCAGCAAAAATATCTCGACTATATGCTTACTATAGGTAGATATCGAATATCGAACACACAACGCAAGATCTTTTATTATGAGGTCAGAGGAACGTATTGATCCACATACACACTCTATATGAGTCTTAAAATTTGGTTTATTCAAAAAAAAAATACAATGTATCAATAATAATAATGATAAAAGCTGAGTTCAAAGTTACCCGAAAGAGGTCATTTCTTCAACCTCTCCTTAGAAAAAAAAAAGATATCAGAGACTACAAAAATCCATGTAAATATGTATTTGAAATAAAACACCTGAGACTATTACGTAACGGATATTAAAGTCTTTATTGGATATGAGATAGCAATTATCATGATGTAATTAAACGCAGAGTGGAATAAACACCAACATTACCTACAGATAGATGTGAACTTTAATTATGTCAGTCATTGATACGATTTGCAAATGTCATTCTTTATAAACGATAAAATAACTATACAAAGAGTACATGTAAAAATTGTAAAAGTCGGATTACAAGTGGGGTGTTTCATAAGTACTAATGATACAGATCTTTACAGTGATGGATCCAGGATTTTCGAAAGGGGACACATGTGAATGTAAAGTATTGGCCAAAACACTCAGCCATTTTCGGTGCCAAATGTGGAGATTTACTTACTTTATTGCGTGGACCATAAGGTTCACACAGAAAATATATAGGCGAGGTTAAACCGGATGCTAGGGGAAAAGTCAGCTTGCGCATGCACACATATACGTTATTTGAATAGGATTCACCTGGTGCTACGAAGGAAGCTTTTAATTAAAAAATTAGCTTAACGATGTGATATTTATTTATAGACTGGAACCTAACAGGATAGCACGTTACTGTAGATATGGGGGACAAATCATGCACACGTATATCAATACCATGAGTATACATACTGATTATACCGCTCTCATCACCTCTAGCCAGTGGCGGATCCAGCTACTTTTCAAAGGGGGGTGGGTGTGTGACCCAAGTCTGTACCTTCGTCACGCAATCGGGGGGAGGGGGGGGGGAGGGGGTTGACGACATGAAATGACAACAAAATGATCATTTTTGTTAAAAAAAATTAATCCAATTGCAACCCCTGTTTCCCATTTTAGATCCGCCAAAATATCTGCATGTTTCCAGATTTGAAAATCTGTTTTAAAGAGACTGATTCACGATTTTTACAAAAAGTTTGTTTCATCGCTTTTAATGATCAAAATATACTGTCAAATATATTCAAAAGATTTCACAAAAAATTAAGATTATAATGACAAAAGGTCATAGTAGAGAGTTTATTATTTGTTAATGTGTAAACAAAGATTGTGGAGTTTTAATTTTACAAGATTTTGTATGGTTATTGATCTACGTTTATGATATATATCCCATTTCAAGTATTCTTTTGGTAAATGTGCCATTTAAAAGTTAAAAATTGTGTCTGTGTAAAATTAGAATGTTTTAAATCACAAAATTAACATTTCATTAGATTGTTTGTAAATCTAAACAAGGTTTGAGTACTATTTACATAACACAGAGTTAAGGCTAAAATATTGCCCTTATCCTTGCATAAAGAAGGTCCAACTTTTAGTTGCCAGCTCTACGTGAGTTATATCTTAATGTTTAACATCGAAATCAACAGTTTTGTTTTCCAAAAAACGTGAGGCATTCCCTTCAAACGCATTTTTATTTCAACCTAGAATATAAAGTTTCTGTTAGCAAAAACCGCCATAATACCAAAATAAACACGTCATAGAGGGCGCTGTGTTGGAGAGTGCATAATTTAATTGTTATATAGTTGGACTATTGTTGTATCAATCCGAAAAATTCTATACCTCGTCACCGCTTTCTTTAAGATGAACAGCTTATTGTATATATATATATAGACATTTGTCAAACCATTTGCGAAGTTCATTATTTTACCGCTGTGCAGTATACTTAATAGTTGCCTATAAGTGGGCGGGGCATGCTCATGAACTAATATTACTTGTCATTTCTTTAGAAAATTCTGTCACTTTGGTTGTTCACCGACTACTCCGATTTCACTGTAATATCTCAGCCATATTAAAAGACAAAAGAACCACGGCATTGTCTTTAAAAGGCTCCAAAAAGCCTTTTGAGTCGAGATAACATTGAACAGTACAGATATCAAAGCGATAAGGAAAAATTTAGGAATTTTTCTTTCTTTTGTTCGTTGACTATTCTTGAACAGCTGAGAAACATCTGAGTATCAGCTATGGCTGTTTATTTGGCTCGGGATCAATTTCCTTGGTCTCGTCTGTTCCCTATTGTTACTTCATAATAATATGATATATATTGACTTATTTCATTATTGATTGTGACGGGTACACTGTAACATAGCTTATGACAATCGTGTCATCCTGTAGGACTGTGTTAATTTTATTCTTTGAATCTACGGACTGGAGTATAGGACAGTGTTAGAAGCTCTCTACTAATGGCTGGAATCAAGGGTCCCGGATCAACACCCATGCAGCGTCAATGGCAGGGCTTACTATACAAAACTGAGAGGTACGCAACAATTGGACGCAGAAAATGACATGCCGATGTTTCAGGAATTAATACCTTTGAATATAACTGAAACACCAATAAGCCAGTTGGTTTAAAAGTGGTAAAGAATGGTTGTGTTATAATGAGAGCGAAAGGTAATTAATTTTGTATAATCTATGGTCAGGTATGCGGAAAGTGTCCCTCGCTCTCCATTGGTTTTGTATCTTTGATCACTTGTTTAGATGTAAAGTTGAATGGCCA
Source organism: Ostrea denselamellosa (assembly GCA_024699665.1). Taxonomy (NCBI): domain Eukaryota; kingdom Metazoa; phylum Mollusca; class Bivalvia; order Ostreida; family Ostreidae; genus Ostrea; species Ostrea denselamellosa. The sequence continues at coordinate 5,918,748 of JAMZEH010000068.1, forward strand.
CTTACTCAACACAGTGCATGTCTTTATAGAGAAAGGAAAACAATTAAACAACAAAGCTTTATTTCGACGATAAAACGTGTGTTTTGCATTAGAAACAGCTGAGTTAAGAAGTTAAGAATCTACCCCCAAAAATATTTTCTCTTTCTCCTATAATTAAATTCCACCATCTTTGTCGGGTTTTTTTTTCATTATACATCTTTTACAGTATTGTTTACTATCTTATTCTTAGATTATTCATAAACATTGATCGAACCGAGATATCACATTGTGTTCAAAACAATTAATACTATTAATTAAAAAAATTCATGACGTTTAATTGAAAAGAAGAGAGAGCATAAATCTGTACCACATTTATATTTTCCCACCGTTAAAGCCTAAGAATGAATTAATTTCCTTTCTCACAAGAAATACCGGTCCGATTGGATTTGTACGGGGACAATAGATCAGCTCTCTTCCCTTTAAAGCTATAGAACATGACAAGAAAGGGAAAGTTTATCAAATTGATATACAGCGGATGGCGGGGAGGTTGTTTAAGGACATACGCGGCGTTTCTGATTTTTCTCTAAAAGTATGTTTTCATCTCCTCGATATGAAGAGTTCTAGTGTAATTTTCTTTTTTGTATTGAAACCTACGAGATTATCGTACTCTGTATGTCAGCCTCGGGAGCTAATTGGATGGGTCATCTAACTCCCAAGTGGATCGATACCCCATTGTTCCAAAGATTTTTCTCTACTTTTTTGCTACAATAAAACAACTTACTGTAATAAATAAGAGCTGAAGTTATATTTTTAACTTGCAACAACCAGGAATTATGAAAAATAAGCCAACTCTGGTAACATACCCCAAGATTTATTTTATTATTTTTTTTAATGCAAGTGAATTGTACGTGAACTGTCACTACATTTTTAAATTATTGAGAAACGTCGCGGACAGTATGTCCTCTACCTTTCACTAAGAAGGCGACCCCTAGGTATAAAGCAGATTTAGAGTTTGTACATCATTGGTTTGTTGGCGGACAGTCCTATAAATTTCTGACCACAAGTTCACAACTAAAAAAAAAATGAAACGCATTGCCTTACACTCAACGTACACACTCTTTTACAAGATTGTCCGTAACTATATCAGAGAGTCTGTACGTTCCCAGGACTCGAGATTTTATCAAAATTTATTTAATATCTGTTAACCATTCCCAGTTTTTTCTTTCTTTTAGCCATCAGTTTCGAATAAAAATCATATGTCAAAATGTCAGCAGTGAAATTCAAAAGTAATGTCTATCAACGATAGAAGAACTCTGCATTTACCAGGTACAGAATCACTAGAGTAAAGGTGCGTAATTACTGTATGTTAACTAAGCTGGCAGATTTGTGAACTAGCCAGAAAATGTTCCGCTTCCTGCAAGCATTCTGTCCAGCCATTTAATATTTTCATATTCTAATATTTTCACATACTGAAATAACTTGATAAATTCGTTTTAAAATGCTGATTTATTTTTGTATATCATTGGAATAGTATATACTTATATAAAAATCCCGGTCATATTAAAGATAATGAATTTTATTTTATATGGTACTAGTACTTTGTGATAGAATATAAGTTCCAAGAGAGTACGACCTGTGACGATTCGTGCCTGCATACTTCATGAAGCGAGTATATAGCTTTATACCAATAAACTGAAATGTTTAAGTTTTCAAGTACCTAAAACACAAACGGTATACAAGAAAACTGATATAGGTTGAAATAAAATATTTTCTAAGCGTACATTAAGATCAGGAAGATCAAATATTTGCTTCCTGTCGGAGAAAATACACTTCATTGATTTTTTTTTAATTGTGAGTTTATCACACATATGATCATTGACCACATAAGCTGCAAGACCAGCATAATATACACCCATTTCATTAAAACCGTGCTTCGATCCGATCATGTATCGTGTCAGCTCATATAATTTTAATAACATTGAAATGTAAAGACTTATTAAAGAAGTCTCTGATTTCAAACAATAGTCCGCTGCTTCTGAGTGCTCTAAATGATTAAAAAACATGAGATTAAGTATGGAACCTATAACGGAGAGGATTATCTTGTGTTGGACAGCGTATAGTGTATGTACATTTATACTACGGAGTAATGCACGTCTATTTTGATGTGTTATATGTTTCGTAATGGTGTAAATGTGAAATGTCTCAACAGAGATATACCCATGTCATCAACACACTCTGTCTGTGTTGTAGTGTGTAAGTATAATTCTACATACAGTTTGAAATTTAAAGGACTATGTATGATGAGGGTCTGAATTGACTCTTATCAATGTAACAGGTCGGGCGAAATCTTGAAGTTTTAAAGCTTAATTTTTTTGTGAATTCTTATGCAACAAAAACATTGAGGATATTTATCACCAGATTGTAGAATTTGATGTCAGACTGAATCATTTCATCATCTGTAATAGACGTTTCAATCAGTTTTTGTATTACTCCTCTACCAATGACCCACTTCTGACATGATGCTGTTCAGTTAGAGCTGTGTTTGCTGAAAGGGAAACATGTGCACTTTTTTTTTTTTTTATCAAAGATTAAAAAGAATATCGTGAATCAGCATTTTATTGATCATTTTATTGATCATTTTATTGATCATTTTATTGATCATTTCATTGATACATTAGAAAGTTATGCATATACTCTTGGTCAGAATTAGCTTTGATTCAAATAAATGGCAGCCATTTTAGGAGTATGGGCATATCGTACGCAGTCCCTTAATTGTGACAACTATTGTCATACCAATATCATTTTTACAAGTTCTTTATATACTCGGTATGTAAGACATATGCTGGTTTTATCTGATACTCTTTTTTGTAGAATAAATTCAATTATTAAAATATGAAATAACGTTGCTCTCATTATGTAAATAAGCATGTATATACTAAAATAATGAAAATGGTATTTGTACATGTAATGTGGGCCTACTGTAAAAAACAATCAAATTTAGTTTGGCTTATACCGCTGAATACTTCATCACGTGATTATTGAAGATGGATAGTTCCCAAAAAAATCGAGGAGGGGGGTTGTTATTGGGGTGTTATTGATTCATAAACTTTGACAGGCAGTTTTTTCAATAAAATTTCGAGCAAATCCTTGCTTAAAAAAATACAGTAGCACATCTGATAAAGTTTTCAATTTAACAAAGGATGGCACTAATAAACGAAATCATTCTTTATCAGTGTTTATACAACGATTCATTCTGCAATTCACGATGATATATTTCATATGATTGGTATCTTGACACCAAACGAATTGTTTGTAGAACAATTTATTGTGTTGTGTTTATTCTAAATACTAGTTTTGATCAAATCTAATAATACCCCTTCAGGAACCTGGACTTTTTTTCATTTACTATAGTGAAACGTAAATATACCGCATTTGAATAAATACGATATGTAAACGCTGGACAAACTAGCTGTGTCTTTGGAATCTGGTTTAATTTGGTAATAGTAGGAAACTATTCTTGATTAAGACCATATCCTACATTACATAAAATCAAAATAGATATGGAAGAACAGATACGTAGCATCGTGTTTCATTAGAAAGGGGGGGGGGGTATCTTCACTATTGGCCGGTGTTGATTATATCCTTATCGTGTTTCTACTACCAATCAATATTATACAGAATGTAGGGGGAGGGGGTAGCGTTTTATATGATGTTGTATTTGAAACAAAACTAACTTTTGATGTTAAAAAAAAAAAGATAAATGGAAATATAAGTCCACCCCCACCCCCCAAAAAAGAAAGAAATAAAAAAAGGGGGGTGATGGTGGGTGAGACCCCTTCCTCTGCCTTTTGTTTCTAAATGTCTGAAAAATATCCTTTCCAGCTGAAAAGGCTGAACTTACCGAAAACATACAGGTTCTTCATACCGCGTTTCGCTTAGTTTGATTTATGGTAATGCTGTTGACATTTAAATTGGTCTTTAACTTTCAAAACTAATTTTTTCAGGCTAATCACTTGGACAAAATTTCAAGGTCATTCACCAATAGCTGAACTGTCACACTCCCTCCCCATAAATTAAGAATAGATTGAATTCAAATTTTCAAATAGATCTAACACATGGGAAATTGAAATTTATAAGTCAGTAACAAAAGATTTGGATGAAATTGGATTTCTGAAATGATTAAAAAAAACTAATAAAGTATTCTAGTCAAGAATATATACAAAATCTAATTTTTCGACTGACGTATAACATTGTTCTCAGTTAATGGTCATAGGGCCACGTTTGGTAAACTAATACCAATAAAACAGATCCTTAACGGACAGTGGTCAAAGTCACCACACACGCATCAGAATAGAATTTGAAAATACTGACATCCTCTGTATAGAAAACTTGAGATAAATAAATAATAGAGCTACACAAGGTGGTTAGTACATCAATGATATTTTATGTTAATTTTAAAATGATACTATGAAGCTGTATTTCACAAAACGAAGACTCCATTGTTTTCGGACGTCAATCGGAATTCCTCGCCCTTTACTCCGTTAAGTAAAGGGCAAATGATTCCGACTGATTCGGTCGTAAATCGTCTTGTAGTTATAGACGTATACTTGTGAGAATAGGAATATGTAATATAAAGAATCTTAATAATTAATTCTTGATGAAAGTAATGATATCACGTCTCCACATTTTATAATTAATAAGCTCAGTAAAAATAAATTCTCAATAATACACATTGTCTTGTTGACGTAAGACATGTTTGTAATACAAGAGTAGAAAAAAAAAAAAGAATTAAAAGAATTTGCAGTGCCAATAAACAAAAATTTGGCAAGCAGAATTATGAACCATAAGATTGTTTTCAGGGTTTTTGTTTTCGTCTTCAGAGATTGAACAACATTCTGTGAGTCAAGCTAACAAAACTAATACAATATACATCCAATCCCGCAAGACGAAAACAATTAAGAAAAAAAACCAAAAAAAAAAACCAAAAAAAAAAAACCATTGTTCTATACGTATTAAATAGTCGAAGACTGTCCTTCTTTTAATCCTGTACGCCACACGAATGGCAGATATATCAAAGAAGATTCTTTTCCCCTTTATTTAATCTTCAAGTAAGATCAATGATAATGCACTTCATAAACCAGATAGGTAGAGTATACTATTCAGTCGAGGCAGGCCATTTAACCTACGTTGTTTGTCATTCATTGAAACTAATGACTCGGTTCAGATCCGTGTCAAGAATGGTGGTGGTCTTTTAAAAAAAATTGATTAAAACGGTGCCCCAGGATCTTTATTTGCTTCTTGATACAAATCTTTAATCTAGAATATACAGATGAAATCTAATTCATCTTAATATTTCAATTCTTGTTCTTAAAAGCGTGGACAAGAGCAGCCTGTTTTCTTTTCTTTTTCTTTTCCCCCCAGTAAAAATCGGCATTAAGGGGCATGTGCATTCTATCATTTTGGGCTACCATGGTACGGGTCAGTGATTTGTCAGTATTAGACAATGTTATTATCTTATTATCAAATCATACATGCAATGATGATATTTATCGCCTCTATGTCATGATAATGCTAGAAATGACTTCCCAATTGATAACATTGCGACTCAGCAGAAATCATTGTCTTCTTACTTTAAAACATTTTGATATATAGATTTAGAATTTGTTACAATGACAAAGCATTCTAAAAATGATAAGATCTTCGAAGATCAGCATGTGATTTCTCTTTCAATCTTAAAAGATTCTATAAATTTACTATATACATGTATATTCAGTCAACACAAAATTTTATTAATAATTTATCCTTATTACGCAATTTTCAGATTGAAAAGCGACTAAACCAAGGAATTTAACTAATAATTAAACTTTGAAGTTGGATCGGGATTAACGACTAAATAATTAAAGCTAACCAATATTTGTCACTCTGCCCGGGTGGAATGAATTTTCTCTATCCCATCGATTTTTCGCTAAGTCTTGTTTATTAATTTTATTGAATATGTTTACAAGGTCAATACATAAAATTCTCCTTAATATAATCATGAAAAGCTGTTTAGATCGGCAAAAACGTAGCATAAAGACTGGCTTTTGATTTCGCTCACTAAGTCTTGAAATCCTTGCTTGAATGGCTGTAAATATCCAGTAGACGGGGTGTCGATGTATTCATCAGTATTTAAAAAAGAATGCATTGTGTTATTGATATTATTATGCTTTAAAGTAAATGCCCGTAAACTGTGTGCACAATGGTGGTAAATTGTGGGACAATTATAACAAAAATGGACCAAACGTATCGCGGAAGAGTTTGTCTGAGGAGCCTTAGCTGGTCAGGGTATGTACTTTTGATTGTGATTTTTTTTTCAATGCAACCCCCCCCCCTTTCCCCAAAATATCACTCTGTGTTACTGGACACATAGAATATGCTAAAAGCCAATCTTTCCTACATTTCATATCAAATGTGCATATGATAAATTTAATTTCATTTTATATTTTTTGATTATTTATTTATTTATTTTTTATTTTTGTTTGTTTGTTTTTTCTTCCGTTCTATGTAACTGTATGCGACTTTATCTTGACGAACTTCTGAGGTGTCCGACAACTCCATAACTGATACATACAGGTATTGCATGTATGCAGTTCGTGTGTCGTGTTTGTCTTGGACTCTCGTGTAGATATATTGTGTAGATACATTGTGTAGATATATTGTGTAGATACATCTTATAGATATATTGTGTATATATATTATGTAGATACATTATGTAGATACGAGGGACACTTTTTAAGTTCGGAGAGTAGGGCGATCTTTTTAAAACCGCTTGAAATATCAAAACTTTATTTATCTAAGACCTTCGAAATATGCCCCGTCTGCCTCAACACACATTTTACACCGATCTACCCATTTCCGGAACGCCGCATGGTACTCCTCTTTAGGTATATGTTGCAAACACTGGTAGACCGCACTTCCTATACGACAACGGGATTCAAAACGGTGCCCTGCCAGCATTTCCGTTAGTCTTGGGAACAACCAAAAGTCACAGGGGGACAGGTCAGGGCTGTATGGGGTATGATCTAAGACATCGAGCCCAGATTCTTTCAGATATTATTGTTCCGTAGCGGATTTATGGGCCGGTGCGTTATCATGGAGCAATTTTATGCCACGGACACCGGTGCGCGGTCTGATTGATTGATTAATTATTTATTGCTTTCCGCCACACCCAACAATTTTTCAGTTATCTGGTGGCGTCCAGTTTTTTGTTGGTGGAGGAGAGAACCCAGATACAATTGGAAAAGACCACCGACCTTCCGCAATTAAACTGGCAAACTTGCTTACATAACGCCGCGGCCGAGATTCGAACACACGCCGACAGAGGTGAGAGGCTTTGTGATTTTGAGCCCATTGCTCTAACCACTCGGCCACGGAGGCCCCTGTGCGCGTTCTGCGTTTCTGATAGAAATCAACAAGTTGAGTAAGAACACTTTCTATGTAAAACTTTCCAGTGACAGAACTACCTTTCGGGACTGGCATTTGAAGGACTGGACCTTTCGAATCAAAGAATATCGCATATAACATGCGATTTGATGTTTTGCAACGGCGCGCAATGACAGGTCTGTCGCCTGCAGATGAAACCCAAACCTTATTTTTAGCCTTAGAATCGGGTTAAAAATGATAGATCCAAGTTTCATCACCTGTAATTATCTCTTCAAACGACGTGGATCACATTTATCATATTTTTTTTTATAACTTGCGGTGCAAGTCTAACCCGACTTTGTTTCTGCTCGTCAGTGAGCAAATGGGGCACCCAGAGCGCAGATCTTACGTAGCCCAAGTCGTTCACGCAAGATCTTCAAAACACTTGACGAATTTATGCCACTTAATTCTTCTATTTCTTGCACGGTATAACGTGCGTCTTCCTCAATTAACGTTTTCACAGTAGCAACGTTCTTTTCATCAAAACGGAAACCGGCCTACCCACTCGAGGGTCATTTTCAATTGACTCCCGACCATCATTAAAACGACGTACCCACTTGCAAACTGTAGCATATTTTAAAGCACCATTCCCATAAACCTTTTGCAAATCAGCATGAATTTCCGTTGACGGAAACCTGAGGTGTGGTCGAATCTTACAATATACCCTGTGTTCAGAGATTTTTCCATCCATATTGAACGCTATATTTTACTATAGTGTATAAAACCACGTGTTGAAAATACCCAGCGCAGCGCGCACACGGACCTCGTGCGCCGCATACCGTGATACCGTTCGAGAGAGGAATGATTACGTAAGTTTTGTGTAAAAAATCGTGCAACTTCATAATCGCGTTAAAAAGTTATAGGCTTACTCTACGAACTTAAAAAGTGTCCCTCGTATATTGTGTAGATATATTATGTAGATATATTGCGTAAATGTATTATGTAGATACTTTATGTAGATACTTAGTGTAGATATATTGTTCTGATACATTGTGTAGACACACCGTATATATACTATATATTGTGTATACATTCTGTGTAGATACTTTGTTTAGATACTTTGTAGATGGAATCCGTTACAGTGACTTACTAATATTCAAAGTACATTCCAATATCCAAATTATACCATCATTATGCGTTGCTCTTTTTGTAAATCTTTAATGGCCATGATAAAGGACCATTGTCAAAAGAAGATGGATGAACAAGGCGAAAACAATGCCTCTTCATCGAAATACATTCTATAAACATAGTTTCTTTATATTTTGTTCTCTTGTGATAAACTGACATTTGACAATTTTATTGAAAATCATTGATAAAAAAGAATATATACCACCAAAAATTTCGAAAATTAAAGAGAATTTAGAGGTATCGAACCCATTACCCAAATCACCTTTTTATGTCCAGTGGTGTAGACCACTTGGCCAATTTGATAACAATATTCATGGTGAATCAAATTAAAGCGTGATAAACCGCCTTCAATGTAAAGCAGTTTTTACAAAACGCTACTGTAGATTCCTTATTTCACGCGAGTACTTAAAATCTCATAGCATTATTTTGTACAATAGTTTTACATCTCTCATATTTAATGGATCACTGCTTCAGCTCTTTGAAGGCTGAAAAATGGGGGGGGGGTAGTTTTTCTATTATTATTTGATTACAAAATAAATAAATAGATAATAATGATATGAAAAAGATGGAACGTTGACCCAAATGCGTTGAAATGTAACTTAACTCGACTACAAAATGGTTAAATTTGACCATTCTGACTGTGTTCTTATTTTCATATTCCAATACTTCAAATAATTTAATTGCTCGTATGTTTCATTTACAACCTATGGTAAACAGACATATTTTGAAACTAACTGACAAATTCTATTTCTTTTTGAGAAAGATTTTATTTTTGTCTTTCCTATTCATCCATTCGTAGGCACTTTTTTCGCCTTGTTTACCAATCTTCTATTGTACGACACTATAGAACAAAATAGTAACTGTTTCAGATGGAGCGGTACTCGATCTCAGAAATCCATAAAGCATATGTAAAGGTGTACAATTAATCGTTTAAAAAACTTTTTCAGACGTGAAGATGTCGTTACGAAGGAAGAGTCGTCCTCCTGGCGGGATTTGTGTAAAGGAGGCACTATTCCGACAGCTGCATCCCTTCGAGTTCCCCCCGCCCGCATTGGATTGTCTGCGAAACAAAATGTCTTTCAGGGACTGAACAGCCAGGAAGTGTCCAGAAAATATATCCTAAAGCTGCAGAGAGAACGCGAACGAACAAACAGAGCCGTGAGCCGCAGCTTGGACAACCTACCGATAAAAATAAAGTTAGTATCAGTGTTTATTATACTGTACACAAGGTAAATTTCACGCCCGTTTTATTTTCGTCCATTTCGTCTTAATCAGAAATAGGCGAATTTAGAATTGGGCGAATATAAATTCAGTAATTATTTTTTTTAAAGTAATAGTTGCTTTAGATCAATTCAAAATTGGAAGAAATCGTTTTCCGACGTGTATGAACGAAAATAACACAGTGCGAAATTTTCCCGTATACAATATTCATTGTGCAGAAGTTTTAATTCTGCTAACCTTCTAGCATGCCATACAGATATTTCTCAGTGTTGATATACTTATCAAAGGTAAACCAGTATGTATGTACACAATATAAAGACATAAGCAAGAATTAATGAGACTGCACTTGTACAGTTTACCTGTATAATTCGATATCTGTCTACCCCGTTTCACTACACACGTCGACCTAATCTATATTCATTCTCATTAATATTTTTTTCTTCATGTTTTTTTGCTGTTTTATCCGATATCCTGTATGGCCTAACACAAATTCAATTTCCCAGAGCATGTAGGAGTTGGCAGATTACACTGTGTTCTGTAATCTGTAGGGGACTAATAATAATACTATTCTGCAGTGCTCTTAAAATGCAACTACTTGTTCAGTTTTCTTGTGTCCAAAAATATTAAGTATCTTTTTTACTTTCTTTGCACAACAGGAGAATGTCCAGAGAGCACTCGGATACCGATCTCATTCAGAATGCAATCATGAATGTACATAATGATGGGATGTATACCTTCAGAGGACAGAGGTATCAGTTAGGTCTGGGTACCAAGTATGACGTGTGTGACACGCCCAACCATTTATTCCAAGCTATGCCCATACACTCGTTATGTAAACACACCAAGCGGAACTGTTCGAAATGTCATAAGCAGTACAGAGGACGCCGAACAGTGAAGCGTGACGACAAGGATTCTATTGACACCAAAACCATCACCACGGATACGGATACCAAAACATCCGGGTACGATTCTGACCTTGACATTGTCCTTAGTCAGCGCGGAGATCAAAGCATGCGCAGTGAAGTATCATTATTGAATGGGTTTCCCGTCAGGGTACAGCAAAATTCTGAAAGTGAAACATCAAAAGATTTGAATAATTTTCAAAATCGATATCAAAAAGTGTTTGATGCAAACCGGAATGTACATTTTGTTCATTCTTCGCTGGTTAACAAACGTGTAAAACGTCTGAACAATCTGAACTCGAGACCGCGGCTGAAAAGTACTTATCTGCCGACAGAAGAATATTCTTTGGACATGATGAACATCCGGTCAATGCAAAACCAATGTCTTCAGAAGTACTCGCGGAAAACACCCCTGTGCCCTATAGCCCCTCCTCAGAGTCGTATATCTGAGTCCACAGATTACCAAGCCCCACATGTCCATCTTTCAGACTATTCCTATTCTGATGACGACGATGAGGATTCGTATGTGCCGGTGAACAGCCCTACAAATCCAGATGTTCCACGTCTACATTTGGAGGACGATTACAATGATACCGACTCAGGCGACGATGACGACGGCAAAGACACAAATTCAAACTCGTGGTCTAGCAGCACTCGGTTGTATGATCAAAAGTTCACGACTGTTTCTGACGAATTAAAACATTCAGAGGAAGCTGATGATTTTATACCTCTGTCTATTTCGGCTTTAAAATTACACAATGCGGGAAAGAACCCGGCAATGAAGCAAATCAGTAGAAATTTTCCACAAGTATGCAATCTTACGGATATCACTGAGAGGGAGGAAAGCAATCTCACGCGATCCACAAAATCAAAAGTGGTCAGCGAGGCTCCGGCGGATGTGCGCATGTCAATACGAATAGCATATAAAGCAGGAGGGGATGACGTCATAAGAGAACTAAGCAACATATCGTCAGAAGAAATCATGGTTCCTCGTTGGTCACGCCAACAGATAGACTGCGAGGTCATTGAGGAAAATACTAATGCCGAAAACAGGGAATCCGGATTAAATAGAAATTCTTCTGAGACCCGGCATCATATTCTCAAAGGCTTACACACAGGTTACACCAACATGTATCAGGAATCAATGCGAGATATCGCCGATACGATCGATGCAGCCCAGCAAGCTATGGATTTAATAGATCAAACTTTGGCCTCCAGCGATAACAAGGTTCACAATGTCGTTACTGCCTCCCCTGATAACGGGGATCGTCCCAGCTCTAGTAAAATATCAGGTACACACAAAGAGGGTGAAGACGAAAATGATAAAGATCTTAAAGCAGATCAAGAGGTTACTGGGATTGACGAATATTTAAGAAGTTTAGAAATTGAAAGTCCGCAGTTTGAAGCTTTTAATAATATCCCTGGTAATGAAAGAAAACAATGCAAATTACAGTCACCATTACTCGCAGACGATAGTGCGGAGAGACAACACAGCGGGGAATTCTTAGACGAAGGGACACTTTCGAGACGTGTGAGTGCAGAGAAGAACGCGTTTTTTGTAACAACTAGTAATGGAAACATCTGAGATTGTCAATATGTTTGTCAAGAATGGCCTTACAGACTCGCCATTTTGACACAAGTGGATAGTCATTGTAACTTCGTAATCCACTCCATGTGCTTGAAAAAAAAATCCTCCGCATTACTTGACAATAAGACTGAGATGAATGGTGAAGGAGAAGTTCGTGTAAATATAATCGAGCCCAATATATTGACTTCGCTCACTCTCTAAGGGACTTACCGTACGTGTTTGTCTACTGCTCAATCGCGCCTTATGTGTTCATTTGTGTTGACAATGTGCAGAGCTTTTAAAAATCTTTTCTTTAGTTGATACATTAAGTTTCAAGGTGCTATTTCACTTGACGTATATTGACTATGAAATGTTATTTTTTCAATATGAAAAGCCTGTGTTTTATTCCCATATTCTTGAACGTCAAATGTAAGTAAGATGGTTTATTTTCTATATTCATGATTTTAACCTCAAAACTTTAGGTGCATGTCCATTTTGCTAATCAGACATTTTTATCAGTATGCAATTATGGATTTAATATTACAGTGTTAAACCTTATCTAATAGACATTCACTTCAATTTATACGTAGTTTTAACTGTAATTTTTAATTTATGCCATATTTGTTTTTTCACTGTCACATATCTTTATTTTACTTTTTTTGGTCTTCGAATTTCTAGTTTTGATTGCATTAATCTAAAATGTTAAATTGTATGATTTGAAAATAATGTGACAAAGCACGGAGGTCTTTTCAACTGCCACTTTTATTCATTGCTGGTGTTTTCGACATCGAAGGTAATATTAATGAGTTCATTTTGGAAAGGCAGTTTAATTTGATTATTAATAGTTTGTTTATATATTTATTAAAACCCAGGCAGAAAAAAGAAATCGCCGAGATCTGAAATGATATTGCATGTTGCTTTCAAATTCTGAAGGTGATGGGTCGATCTGAAAAAAAAATTGATAATGCTTTATTATTTCAAAAATTAGACCAGTTTAGAATCGTGGAATTAGGAAAGTGATTGTCATTAAACGTTTTAATATCTCTTAAAGTTTGAAATTCTCATATATATATATATATATATATATATATATAACCTTAGAATACAGATTAGCTGCCCTCTTTGGAATAAAATGTCAGTTATACTGTTGTTTTAGGAGGAGAACTACAGTTGAACTGTACCGTATAAAGTAATTCTTGACGACACACGTTTCTTACTTTTACTCTAAAATTATTTTTTCATCTTGAAGGATTCTTGTATGATAGGTTTAGATTTTGTAATGTGGTAATATTACCCATTGTTAACATCGGCATGGTTGGCTCAGTGGTTAGATTAACCAACTTGTAATGTAAGCGACCAGGGTTCGATACCCCTAATTTTCAAAGATTTTTCTCTCCTTCTTTAATATGGCAATGCCCTTTGAGAGAATTTAGCTCAGTTTACATTTATAGTTGCAAGAAACAGGAACTATCAAAATATGCTAACTCTAAAACGAACATTGTAACATACCCCCTTTTTTCTTTAGAAACGAGATGGAATGCTAGTGAATTGTACGTGAAATTTCACGGAAAAAAATAACTATAATTTATAAACGCCACATACGTCCTTAATAGAAAATCTCGTATTAAATTCGTACGCAAAGTGTTGCTCAGGTTTTTTTAAATTTTCCCAAAACAAGAAAACACCTACGTACATACAGCCTAGACTTTTTATCAATAAATCTCCTGTTACATACACATACACCTTATCCAGACTGTTCATTGTTTCTGGGTGGGCAATTCATTTTCATTTTCATTTTCGAATTTTTATTTCATATATTCTAAATATGATATGACCCATAACTCATTTTGAAATATTGTAATAAAATAGTATATATTTAAGAAATAAATCTTATTTTGGAAAGTACACGAGGGCTTGACTGCGACGCTTTAAACCAGCATACTTCTTGAAGTGCGTCAACTTTTAGGTGTTTTTCATAAAGAACTATCATGTACAAGATACAAAATCCTGTCTGTTATTTTTGTTTATGTAAAGAAAACCCCAGTTTTTATTTAGAGTAAGATGTTGCGGTAGTGAATCAATCCCACATTTACACAATTACGGAGATCCCAAGGTGTCGTAACTCCCCCCCCCCCCCCCCCCCCCAAAAAAAAAATCTGATTGGGCTACGATATTGCAGCTACACGAGGGCATGAACTACGACGTTTTACGTCAGCATACTTCATAAAGCGTGTTTACTTAGCGCTTCATGAAAAGTATGCTGGCGTGAAGCATTGCTATTCATACCCTCATGTATTTTCAAAAAATGACATTCAATTTTATATTTACATTTTGCTTTCACTTCTGTCGGAATACTCCAAGCCGTTAAAATAAGTATTCTATATATCAAGATTCATACGCACGGTGTTCATGAGGAAATCGCCATCATTTCATTTTGTAAAGATATCAAAGGTTAAAAAAAAACACGAAATGAGGCCAAGTGAAATTCGCACCATTGTTATTAAAGACAACTGACCAACAAAGTGCTATACATTGAGATAAGCATCACGTGATTTCATGCCAGCAGAATTGACTGTATATTTATTTTGGAAATATATCTGATAAACTGATTTATGTATGTTTTTGTTATGCCAATATAAAAGTACACAGACAAGTATTTAAATTCTGAATAACGTCGATGATAGGTTATTTTGATACTTTTATGTTCATTCTGATATGGCAATTTATCAATAAGAGTAATGTAGAGTCTCGGTTTCAAGGTCGGTTACGTGAATTCATAACTTTAACATTTAATGATAAGAGCTATAGGCAGTAAAATCAATTATCATTAAAATGATATATATTAATATCTTGTTGTACATTAGCTTGTTCTGATGTCTTACCTCAGACGAACGTAGATCTAATTATTAAATACAAGGAATTATTATATACAGTACGAATTATCAAATACAAGGAATTATTATGTACAGTACGAATTATTAAATACAAGGAATTATTGTATACAGTACGAATAATATGGAGGTATGTACATGTATTACTTTCTAAACTTGATTTGTGTCTCAAAGCGAGATAACTCGAATATACTTTGATAATTTCTGATTATGGCAAATAAAATGTAAAGTTACAGAAGTCCACATGGACATTACTAGCAGAGGGGAGAAAATATTTGCATCAGCTGGAGATCGAACCCGGGACCCTTGCATTATTAGTTAGGTGATATAACCACTGAGTAGCCCGACCGATATACTAAGTACTACCAACAATTAAAATTTCAACCTATTTTCCGGAATCATGCAGGGCTCTTCAAATCTAGGACATAGATGCTCAGGTCGTGGACAATGTAAGTAAACACTATATTACTTGTCGAGGAAATTCGAACTCTGATCTTGACATTTTTTCCACTGCATGATGTGGAGTTTTAGTTTCACCCCCCCCCCCCCCCCCCCCCCCCCCCCCTGATTTATTATGCTTATTATACACTAGTATGAACAGAAAACTTAATCTTATCAGAGTTTGAAAATTGACATCACTCACTGTATAGTATACAGTGAGTGATGTCAATTTTTAAACGTTCGAATTTCCTAGATAAGTAATATAGTGTTTATTAACAGTGTCCACGACCCGAGCGCCTATAATCTAGGTGATAAAAAAATATTTCTAGAAACGTCGAGTATAATCATATTACAAACTTGCTCACGAAAGATCATTCAGAAATATGTATTATGTGGAGAAAAGCACAGCTGCATCCACTGCTTTTTATATTGCATAGTTCAGGCTCGTAGAACCGGGGAGGGGAAGAGCTAAGTAAACTGTATGTCGGCTGATTGTCCTCCAGTTTGAATGGTAAGAACGTGAGCTTGAAATGGTGAAAATTGATGTGAAACCCCATTACTGTCTCCATCCCCCACCCCCCCCCCCCCCCCCCCCCCCCCCCGACGTATGATTTTGATATTCAGGCAAATGAACATCTCGAGGGTTGGGGTTGGTTAAGAATTTTAGAAAATTATGAAGTCTCTCTCTCTCTCTCTCCCTCCCTCTGCTTGTAATTGGTATCCTATAATATATGCTTGATGTCTCATCCATTTTATTCCAAAATTGAAATAATTATATACATACATACACAATATACACACACAACACACACACACACACACACACACACACACACACACACACACACACACACACACATATATATATATATATATATCTGTGTGTGTGTCTATGTGTGGGCCAGTGCATTATAAGACAGTGAATAAATCGAAACGTTAATCACGGAGGGACACGAATTCAGTAGAAACTTGTATATGGATGATATGATTTCAATAAATGTAATGACCGGTAATGAATCATATAAACCACTGTAACATTGAGTAACAGCGTGGTAATATCGAGGTAACAGCGAGGTAACATTGAGTAACAGCGAGGAAACAGCGAGGTAATCGCTATGGAAATCTTTTTGACTCCCCATGGCGTCCCTGTGGGATAGAACGTTACAAAATTCAGATTTCGCGATTTACTTTTATTAAGTGAGCGACAATGTTGGTGGATTTACATTTCTTATCAACTGAACGAAAAAGTTGACATCATGCATTCAGAGTCGCCCCAAACATTGCCAGTGTCACTAGGTACACACGATCTGAAGTATAGTTAGAAATGAAAATGTTGATTTGATTTTGATTTGAACGTATTTTATTGTAATATAACACTAGCAATAATATAGGGCATGTATTACACGTGATTGTATCTTAAGAATGGATTATTTTCATATTTATTGAAAGTGTTGAGGTGCAGTAATATTTTGTCTGAAACATCTATATAGACGATATACTCGTTAGAGAAGTGGACAGGGCTAACCACAGGCGCTCAACGTTAAATATTTATAGTAATGAAAAAAATGTCCTCCTGTAAACAAACTCGATTTGGTTTACAGGAAACTATTTTTTTATATATATAGATATTTAAAACGTCGGGAGCCTGTGGGCATAACTTACATTTGATTCCGTAAAACGTGTAAATGCCGGAACCGAAGACGGTTTACACTTCCACCCACTTTTTCGACTCAAATTTGCTTGGATTTACGCATTTTCATAATTTTAACGTTAATGCATGTTTCTTTCGTAACGAAATCAACACTTACTCGCTCTTAATGCATTTTCACACATTTCAAGTCTTGGGTTTAGATTACGAGTTTATGCCTTGTATTTGTGTCAAGGTCAGTTCAAGGTCATATTCTTTTCAAATCAAGGAATCTTTCTGTTAAATGTATATACTTGTGATCAATAAATACTGGTAGACTCATTAGACGGAATTTATTTCTACAGTTTTATATTGTGATCGCTGTTTTCTTGATACTTCTACTACTTGGATGATTTGCAAGTTTTTGTGCGATAACACTGACGCAGTAGGGAGATAGAACAAGGTGAGAGTACCGGGTCACGAATGACGCCAAGAAAGATATTATTCAATGAAAAGAAAATAAAGCACTTGTTTATGAAAACATGAGGGGAATTATTAAAATGCAAATCAGAAATGTAGAATGTAAACTGGGTTTCTTTTCCGCAGATCATATAAAACTACTGAATTTGGTATTAATATGAATACGTCCATGAACAGCTATTTGTTATTTTAGGACTTGTTCCCATAGTTTTAGTTTTAAAAATGGTTGGGGTTTTTTTTATTGGTTTTTTTTTTTTTTGGTTTTTGTTTTTGTTTTTGTTTTTTTTTTATTTTTGTTTTTTTGGGGGTTTTTTTTTTGTTTTTTTGTTTTTGTTTTTGTTTTTTTGTTTTTTTTTGCTACATGATTTTGATCTTCTGGAGGCAAAAGACAGCTTTTCAAATAAAGGAATAAAGGAACATTTTACTACGCTCTTGATTCACCGAAAAAATAGTCCCCTATAATTCAACTTCCCCCGTCCCCTAATCTCGGCGGATATTCATGGATATTTGGATTGATGCCTTCACCGAATTTCTGAGCAATTCGTCATGATTCATGTCTGGAAAGTTACAGTGTAATTTTACTTCTGGTTATTTTTCACGTTTTCTGATCAAAACTTATTTTATTCATTTATAGATTTATCATTTCTATTTTCATATTATATGAAGATTATTAGTACATATTTTGACTGCTGATTCTATTTCCTGGATTTTTATCCCTCAGCAAATATGGCGAAATTTTAAACACATTTGTACAAGTATACTGTAGTGTAGTAGATTTAAAAGTAAATGATTGAGGTATATAAAGAACAGCCTAACAATTGGTATGAAACACGTTAGACAGTATTCGACTTGATGACAAGCTGTATTTGCAAATAGGATCACGATAAAGACCATACAATTTGTACAATTCTGACTTGAAACAAGAATATTAGAATCCTTTTAATATCAACTTCTTTTTTAGTACAGTTTAGCATGCCTTAGTTTAAAATTTGTCATATGCAGAGCATGTTCTCGCGTATCAAAATGCATTAATAAAATACGCAGGTGATAATGAAATATTGCTACAGGAATACAGAAAGATGACGGTAGAAATTCTGAAGTCATCCTGTTTGTGGTAAAGTCGAATTATTATTTAATTAGCCGCTAATACCAATGTTCAGTAAAACATCCAAATATTAAGCAGTGCGGAAGAATCTGTAGTGCCTTGTATTTCGAGTTTCCTGGAATATTTTGAATTGATATATGAATGATAAAGTAGTTTTCATAGATAAAACGTCATCGAGATATCTAAATGTCTAGTTGAAGGCCATAGAAAGAGATATTTTCTTCTCATAAAGAACCTTTTGAATAAATTCTGTTTCATAAGAATAAAAACAAATCCGCCAATAAAGAAGCACAGATTTTAACAATCTGTTGAAAGACTAAATCCCCAAACACTACAAATATATTTTGAATGAGGAACTACATCTTTTTAATATCTACGTCAGAGAATCAGACTAGTGTATTTTTTATGATTGATGACAAGATATGAATATTTCCGAGTTCCGCTTTTATTGATGAAGCAGCTATTTTTTTTTTATTTATTGTGAGGAATAGAGGTATAAAATATTCTTGATATGGAGAAAAGGTTTGTGATTGAAATTTACTAAAAGTTTGATTTACACCACATTTTGCATATTTTGATATTGTATGTTGTGACTCATTGCGTTTGAAGTTTCTACTTCATAGCAGTTGAAATTTCCGTGAGGAGTAGAAATAGGGGTTAGTTATAACAGCTATTGTATGGTGCAATGCATCTTTGTAAGGCTTTTTTCACGTTGTAGGCACTTTAACTCAAATTCATTCGTCCCATTCACCTTAATATTAAATTTGTTCAAAACTGAATTGCGATTTTGAAAATTTCGTTTAATTTTTGAAGGAGAACTTTAAGTATAATAATAGGAATCTCTCTCTCTCTCTCTCTCTCTCTCTCTCTCTCTCTCTCTCTCTCTCTCTCCGTTGAATTCGTGTATTTAAACTTGTAGCAGCGTTCAAATTTCCTTTAAAGACTTTGCGTCAAACAAATATAGGTCTTTAATCCTAACACTTTGTTTTTCGTTTTCATCTAGCTAATGGGGGTATAACAGATGTTTAAAAACAACTTATCTCACAGTAGGGAATGAATTCCACCCTAAGCAAGATAAATATACATTGTAATGATTCTATCTTATCGGGCACCCTGCGTAATAAACGAAAGGAACAATACGTTCCTCTCCTGTTTGATAAATTCTCTATAAAAAGTGTGACAGTGGTTATTATTAAAGGAAAGTGCAAGAGATCTGCTCAATTGTGTATAAATGAAACAAATAAGACTTTAAGTCCTTAGATTACCTGATCCAGACACAGGGCTCGCGGTGGATGTGAGCGGTCAATAGGGAATACTTACTCCTCCTAGGCACCTAATCCCGATTCTGGTATGTCCAGCGGTTCGTGATTGTCCTACCGTTAGTTTTGTATTCTTTATAGGAGTTATGAGATCGATCACTGTTCGTTTTCGTCATTTGTGTTTTATAATCATGAATATGGACGTCTATACGGAGATGAAAGTTTTATTGGAAATAATTTTTGGGGAAGTCGTTATAATCATATCTAATACACAGTATTTCACTTTTCAGCTATAAGAAGGGGACATACTGTATGAAATAATACCCGCAGTTAAGATGGAAGGGTAAGTTAAACATCTGTATAAATTTTATCTAATCATTCTGGGCTGTTTCATATACTGTATTCCTATAACTGTTTGTAATTAGGCATACAATACAGCGCTTATGGTTAAAGACATGGGTCTTTCTTCGTATGAATTGATATCGATGAAATTCGCGGACGTTGAATTTAATGGATTTGTAAATGATGCAGTTTAGTTTATGCGTAATGTGTTTATTTTTCCTGTGTCAGCAACTATATGATACATGTTTGTGAATATAGCAACTATTAGTAGTCCATAGATCAGTAATAACTAGCAATCTTATTCATATCCAATATAGTAGTTCTAACACTAGTAATAATAATGAGTAATGATATTCCGCAATGAAATATAGTACATGCAGTTTACATACTAGTAATAATGAGTAATGATATTCCGCAATGAAATATAGTACATGCAGTTTACATACTAGTAATAATGAGTAATGATATTCCGCAATGAAATATAGTACATGCAGTTTATGTACTAGTAATAATGAGTAATAATATTCCGCAATGAAATATAGTACATGCAGTTTACATACTAGTAATAATGAGTAATGATATTCCGCAATGAAATATAGTACATGCAGTTTACATACTAGTAATAATGGGTAATGATATTCCGCAATGAAATATAGTACATGCAGTTTACATACTAGTAATAATGAGTAATGATATTCCGCAATGAAATATAGTACATGCAGTTTACATACTTGTAATAATGAGTAATGATATTCCGCAATGAAATATAGTACATGCAGTTTACATACTAGTAATAATGAGTAATGATATTCCGCAATGAAATATAGTACATGCAGTTTACGTACTAGTAATAATGAGTAATGATATTCCGCAATGAAATATAGTACATGCAGTTTATGTACTAGTAATAATGAGTAATAATATTCCGCAATGAAATATAGTACATGCAGTTTACATACTAGTAATAATGAGTAATGATATTCCGCAATGAAATATAGTACATGCAGTTTACATACTAGTAACAATGGGTAATGATATTCCGCAGTGTTAATGTTTGACCATCCTTAAGGGTCGTCTTCTGAGAGGAAAGGGGAAATTCGAGACAAACTAAACTCCAAACATCTCATATACAGTATACTGTGGTATAATCTCTCTCTCTCTCTCTCTCTCTCTCTCTCTCTCTCTCTCTCTCTTTAATTTTTTGATATGAGACAACGGATATATTCCTTTTGATTTCTAACCCTGTTTAACTGCGATAATGTTATGTTGCCCTCGCCCTTAATGCAACACCTACAACGCGGCCACTATAAATCTGTGTCTTGTTCAGTCATTCTTTAAAACACATATTCACTAAAAATGTTATTGCATTAGATAAACATATCCATTACATAGACAACAATGTCTCCAGTTCTTCAAAATGTAGCAGTCATGATTTTTAAACCTTTGATAGGAATGCGGTCATATGGACACATTTATATTTTCAGTGATCTTTACAAATTGTGATGATAGTCATTTCTCCATGAGTGCACTGTAGTTGTTGCGCGTATGAATCTTGTTAAATATAGTACGTCTGTTTTAACGACTGGGAATTTCGACAACAATGAAGTAAAATTCAAATATAAACATAATGTAAGTTTCATTTTTGTTTTTTAAAAAAATACATGAGGGTATGAACTGCAGTGCTTCTCGCCGGTATACTTTTCATGAAACGCTAATGATTGATTGATTATATATTGCTAAACGTCCCGCTCGAGAATATTTCACTCATATGGAGACGTCATCATTACCAGTGAGAGGCTGCAAAATTTAGGCCTATGCTCGGCGCTTATGGCCATTGAGCAGGGAGGGATCTTTATCATGCCACACCTGCTGTGATACGGGGCCTCGGTTTTTGCGGTCTCATCCGAAGGACCGCCCCATTTAGTCGCCTCTTACTACATGTTAGGATTGCTGAGGATCTATTCTAACAACTAGGATCCTCACGGGGTTGAAACGCTAATGTATTGATACAAAAGTAACAATTTCCTCATACATGTAATACAGTTGTGAACAATGCGCGTATTAATCTTGATAAATATAGTATGTTTATTTTAACGGTTGGGAAATTGTGATATAAATGAAAGTAAAAATTTAAAAATAATGTATGTTTCATTTTTCAAAATACATGAGGGTATGAACTGCATGAAGTATGCCGGCGTACAGGGTGGCAGTCAGTGTTCCATGTATTTTTATAAATGATATTTATTTCTTAAGTCTATCTATCTATCTATCTATCTATCTATCTATCTATCTATCTATCTATCTATCTATCTATCTATCTATCTATTTATCTATCTATTCGTCATCCATACATACATGCATGCATACATACATACATACATAAAGGCGTGGATATCATTTTTGATAAGTACATTTTGTGCTTGAACTGTCGTGTTAGTCATACCTAATAAGATTATACAAGTTCAATGTCTTAGAATGCAGTGGCTTATTGGTCTTTTGATCTCTTTTTATGTTAATTCACCAACTAAAATGCCCACAATATTTCTGGTAATTGGGTGATGAATAAAAAACGTCCCCAAACAGATAGTTATATATGCAATTCAATATAACGATATAAACGTCCTGATATTTATCAATTCTTCAAGAGGTTTTTAAGCGTCTTGAATTTTTGGAAGTAGAAGTTTTTATGGCACTTTAAATTTCTGACAAGATAAACCTGTGCTTCCACACACCTTTGAAGAACATCACAAATATTTGTAACCTTCTCAAAGGCTTTTCTGAACTCTTTCACCTAAATCATAAAAATAATGACCAGATAAAACTCCCCCAATCTTGTAGACGGAACGAACATAATCTGATTTGCGTCTAATCATTTAAAAGGTGGAGAGCTGCCATTACAGGGTGGGTCAAAGTTTAAGCAATAAAGAAGCTGTTTAATGTCGTTTTAAGTTGTGACACTATCAAATTTGTAATATTAAAATTATGACAGATTTATAAACAGGAAAGGGTGTGCCAGATAAACAATATACACGAATACCTAAAACTGCAAACAAAGTGAAGAATTGAATGAACACGAAAAATCCATGCTGTATTATAATAGATACATTTACTATTCAGAGGTATAATTGCGAATTTTGAATTTTAGATACTGTTAAATGGGCTCTTTTCGGAATGGACCCAGTGTGTGAACAATTAGTTTAAAGCGTTGCTGTGAAACGGACTACCCTATAGTCGCAGCATCTTTATAGCTCTTGTAGCTACTACAGAAAATTTTGAATCTACCTGTAATCTCGAAGAGTTTTTGCACCATTATGACTGTTGTTTTTCGATAGTAAAACAATAAAATGATTTTAAATTCATTGGCAACATTACAATGCCCTCGAAAGTCTATTTAAAACAAATACTTTAAAATCACAATACAAAAGTCGTTAAACCACTCGGAGTAAAGGTATTCTATTTCGGGTGTGTGCCGACTGGGAACTGTTACATTTCATAAAAGCAACAGTAGGTAGTTTTTGTTTGAGAAATACAAAATCTTACTAATTATATCATGAAAACAAAATGGCGTTCTAAACGATTTGTAACTTTACGAATTCTGATATTACCTATAGATACAATATTAATTTCAATGGAATATAAAAAATTGCAATATTATTAAATCATCATTGTATGGGCATAGTAATTACATAATTTGTCAACTTAAAGTATTCGATTTTGGAAAGTCAAAGCAGGTAATCATTTTGGAATAGAAACGCTGATCTCATCCCTCTGATATCTATCTAATTAAATCTAAAGGGTACCCCCCCCCCCCCCCCTCCCCCCTCTCTTTTATTCAGATAATGAAGTCGCGTTATACCAATGTAATAAATATTTACAACGTATATTTTGATTTTCATCGTTTGCCTTCACTTTTACAGACTAGTGGTTATGGAGGCGTGTCCCAGCTCTGAACTGGACGCTGGTGGGATTGCCACGCCCTCTTTATCCTCCGCAATAGGATACGCCTTTGTGCCATCCCTTCATCTGATGCCGGAAGTGGACGATCCCCGGTCTGTAACGTCATTAAGCATCCAATCTAACCCGACAATCCGTACTTCTCCGGCCATCATGGGATATGCCTTTGTTCCACCATTTCATTTGATACAAGAAGTAGACTCCAAACCAAACACGTCTGGAAATTCCGATAAGTCCTCGGCAAAGAAGGTCTCTTCTAGTTTGTTGATGGAGAAAACCTTCTACAAAAATATTTCGAACACGTTACCGATAAAAATAAGGTAATCTGTGCTTTGATCATTCGTTTTATATGTGCTTCAGTCAGTTATTTATCTTTCCTTGAAGTCTGTCACAGCTAGATCCATATAATGAAATGTAAAGAAATGGACAGTATGTTCAAAAGACCAAGTTTATGCAGGCTATAGGTAATAGAATATACGTCTGATGATAGTGGACAGTTACTCGTTGTGTGACTGTAAAGATGTTTACGTCATGAAGTTCTTATGTTAAACTGTCATCGCAGGGGTTTCTTTATTATGCACTTTCATTACATTGCACCTGTGAAGATCTTAAGTGTGTCATAAGATAAGCAAGTGCTTTATTTCGTTCTCCAACTTTACCATTTATAACGTCAAATATGCATGCAAGATAAAATAGATAAGTTCAATGTTTTTCAGCAGTGGATGGTTTTTATTGTGTGAGTCGATTCTTACGAGTCTGATGTATTGTGAGACGAAATATTATGAACTTAACGCAAATTCAAAGTACAAAAAATCTTGGATTTTGATTCCAACTTGGAATTGGCGTCAGTTGTACAGAATTTCCGTAACGTCAGTAATCAATACACATCAGAGGTTTTAGCATAAGTCTCGATTTAATTAGAGACTTTAATTAAGGTAAATGTTTCTTTCTTACGTTCATGGTAACATGAGAAAAATGAACATAAAGTAATATCTGAAAGTCCATTATCAACTATACATAAAAAGACATTACAAAAATCAAAATAAAAACAAATTTGAAGAAGTTTCAAAATTCAAAACAGAAGACAGAAGACACCAACACAATTCTGCTGGCGAATTTTTATTTTTTTAGGGGGGTGGGGGTGCTACATAAATCCTAGTACCTGTCGTAATTGTTTGTTAGCGAGAGTCATTGCCCACATTTTTGTCATCTTATAAGGTCATAAACCCTCTTTGTTTAAGAATTAAAGGCCACAATAAGGTAGGATAAAAGTACGAAAGCAATGCAAGATACTAGATGTAAAATTTCTGTGACATAACATAATTGTCTCGTCACCGCAGAAGACCTTTGCTCTCTTTCAATTGTATCTAAGATCTGTCTTCTAAACGTTTCAATCCTATCAGCACATTTATCCTATCAGCACATTTATTGTCTGTTTTGCTTATTACAGGCAATCAAAGACTCAAAACAGTGTATTTAATCCGAATCAATGCATGTTTACTATACAACCAAGATTATTTAAATTCTCATTCAGAGGGGGAACAAAACCCTATTAAGTATATACATGCAATGTATCAACACAGTCTGGTCGTAAGCCCAGTACACATCATTTGAAACATTAGCCTAAATACTTATCAATACCCTGTCCAACATTGAATACAAACCATTAATTAAATCAACAGGGCATGTAAATTTAACGATAATAAAGATATAGGAATTTTCTACCAAAGTTGGACGAAATAAATAAGCATAGAGAAACTGAGCTACCTAGATTGTATTTAAATTCAATGGAGGGATCTGAATGGACTGATTTTGATCTGTGTTGGGGGTTCAAGTAGCTTAGACCGAGATGTCTAATTCTCGTGCTGACAAAGGTCCTCACTCGGGACACTTAGTAATGGTTTTTACACAACGGTTTCTTACCTGCAGTATATTTTGGCACCCGTTGAAATAATGACTTCTTCCATCAGGAATGTTATTTTTAGATAGGAAATGTCAACAGTGCAATTCTCTATTTTGCACAGTATCGAAGGGAATTAGAAGTGGCAAAGGCTTTGCGTTAGAGTCTTTTTTTTTAATATAAAATAAAAAGAAAGAAAAGAATACACGCAGATCACAATGGCGGATATTGATTTGGACGAGGATTTTGTATGGCAGTACAGAATACCAGACTTTGACTCACTTAGTCTCGGGTAAGTCAACTACCTAAAAAGAGTGAAATTTGTTTAGAGAGTATAAAACTGATGTCCAGCAATGACTTAAGAGAACCAGTTTACCTAGATTTAAAAAAAGAAAGACAATATATTATACTACTTGAAACTTGAACACATCACTTATATTAGTACGACCGTGGATTGTTACAGTATATGTGCTGTACAGTCGTTTGATGCCTGTACCTAGAAGGCATTTGTAAAATTCGTCATTGTCTTCTAAGCCAGACATGTTTCAGTTTCAATGCTAAAGCCTTCTGTATTGGTTTTTATGTTCTCTCATTTCATTGTTGAGTCCATTGTTAAGTGAATACTTTTTCGGAGGGCGGGATGGAGTTTGATTCAAAGGCATCTTTGTGGTTTTCTGGGTGAATAAATTGCTAGCGCTATTCAGAATCTAAGGAGCATTATTATTTTTTTCTTTTCTATATCTAGTATTTAACTTTCTAATGAAAGTTCAATACGAGGGCATGGAGCAATTAAACAATTGATATACTATACAAATAAACCATGTAGACATACATATTCATTTCTGTATATGAATTCTATTTCAATTTGTTAATTATATATGGACGATGGTATTGAAGCATTGCTTTTCTAATCTAGTGAATATTTCGTGGCTGATGAATGAATCTACGATAAAACTATCGTAAGAAACCTCAAAATCTAAACAGTACACAAGCAATATTCACTTTGCGCACAGCTCGCCTACAAATTCACTAAGATACTGCATTTTACACTGCAAAGCAAAACTTGTTCATGTATCATGTGCAGGATTTCTAATGATGGTGTCGCCTTTGATTTTATGATTGGGCACTGGTTTCAAACCTTTCAGTCATCAGTAGCTGCAAATCTACACAACATGAATATTCTAGATCCCGTGTACATTTTTAACATTTCATTCCATACTGAGAAGAAAATTCTACTATATTCGTAAAGGAGCACATCGGACATTTTCAGTGGGTCACCGTTGACCAGGGAATCACGATCAGAAGAATGTTGTATTTATACTAAGTACTACATTTATCATTTTGACAAATTTAGAATTTGATTTCTTTGGTTGCATTTCACTTCATATATATAATATAATGTAGATGCAGTATTATGAACTGTGGATATGACCTAAGCTATGGTGCTCGAGTTCAATAATTATATATTGTCATCCATATATGTAAAATCAGGAACCCATATTGTGGCCACATACTAGTTCCGGAATCTGGATATGTTTGTGTGTGGGCTTTGTAATTTCTATTGCTGTAGTTTTAGAGAATATTCGAAATGACCCAGTGACCCTTTATTAGAATAAAACATATATTTTCTTTCCAAATATCAATTGAAAAAAACGAAGAAAGTTTGCTCAAATGAAATTAGCAGCACATTTCCAAACTGAAAATCTTTAATCAGAATTTGCTCACGTCAGCAATATAAGCTTCGGTAAGCTAAGATCTATATATACCGTATCATCTCTGTTTTGTTTTTGTTTTTTGTTTTTTTTGTTTTGTTTTTTTTTGAGCCTTCTGAAATTTTTGAAACATAATTGACATGATCTGTATAAAAGAAAAATACTAAGTTCCCTGTTGCTTTGCATCCACATGTACTAAACATTACATACATGATTGCTTAGGAATTTAAGGCAGGATTTGGAAATAATGCGATTGTTTGCATTACATATTAGTTAAACATACAGGTAACTGCGAGGGGAACAAACTTCTGTGTACCTCCTTTCAAGAGTGAATGCCACATACGATGAGGAATTTCATTTCTGACTTGAACCCTAACTCTGTCCTGTCTTTCCTCTTGAAAATCATGGTTAACACACCCAGAGATAAGCCCAAAAGGTTTCAGCAAGGAGCACACCGATCCCTCAGATACCATTGAAGTAACCCCCCCCCCCCCCCAATAAATCCTCCCCAGTAATGGGGATATACTGTAAGATCCTCAATTTTGAGAGAATTCTTCATTTATGATATTTTCACACAGATTTTGACTGTGGATTACTCCATTTACCTGATCGTAAGTTCATGGCGGGTGTGACCGGTCAACAGGGGATGCTTACTCCTCCTAAACACTTAATCCCACCTCTGGTATGTCTGGGGGTCCGCATTAGCCCAACTCTTAATTTTATGTTCCTTATATATAGGAGTTATGAAATTGATCACTGTTCGTTATCTTCACCTTTTCATTCCCCCAAATTCCCTCTTTTCCGGATTGTGCCAACAAATTTTCCCTTTTTAAAGATAAAAACGAATTAATTTTATATACATACAAAGCATCCGACATGAAAATTCGATAACATACAGGAATAGCATACAGAGAGCATCTGCAGTATTTTTACACATATACCACTATTACACAATGACTAGGCATATTGATCGTTGAACATCACGAATCACTTTGTCCTTCAGATTGGAAACCAGAATATTGTGCCGAAATTACATAAATTAAAACAATAGTATCTTTCTAACTTGAGGGAAAGTTGTGTTAAAATTGTATAGTTGCCAACACGTTTGTAATTAAACAAGGTCACAGGAGTTGTCGCGCCTGCCCAGTTATTCTAAATAACTATTTGAAAGCAAAACATTTACTGATAATAATATGCAGTATTTAAATATACACTGTTTGATTTCAAAGTTCGGGTTCTACTACCGTGTTCACCAATCATTTGAACAATTCACTGGCTAGTTTCACTTGAAGCGAAGGTTTAGTGAGCTTATCAAATACCCATCGGATGGCGTTCAGTGCGCATAAACGTTTTGGCCATATCTTCCGAAACAATCTTAACTATTAATTTGAAATTTAGTCTAAAGTATCAGTGGACTAATGGCTTTGACATAAAAAAATCAAAGGGAGACAATTAGGAAAACGGGATTAGTCGTTATTTAAAATCTTCCAACAATCGCTGATCTAATTATTACCTAACTGCTATTTATAAAAGCATCACAATACAATGTTATTTTTCATTTCGTTTCCTCAAAGCAATAAGCGTGAATTCTTGTAAAAATTATAATCTAAGTTAAAAGTAGTTGTCCTGATTATAACTTTGTGATACAGACACATTAAAGGGTCATATTTAATACACTTAATGCTTGTACCCTGATGACGCGTATGGCCTTGAAATAAGCTCATATGACCAAAGCCAAGCGCTCTGTTGAAAAAATGGAAACATGTCCATACGTTATCAATTTGTATTGAAGAGACTTTCGAGGTTCATACAGGTATTTGATGTACAGAATGTCTATGGTAGTATGTAGTGGCATTGTTTTAAGGTCATTAGGCAGCCAAGGTCAAAGTTACCAGAAAAGAAGATTTATTTTTTTATATAACAGAGAATCATTACAAGGTCATACTTCACACAGATATTGCTTATGGTCGGGTGATATGTAAGGACCTTGAACAATGATCGTATGTGAAGGTCAAGGTCATCAATAAAAATTATCTTCACGTTAACAGTTTTATTATGAAAAGGTACATTAGAGACTCATAATTTGCGCACAGATTATTTTGGTTATACCGCTTTTAATGACCTGAAATCAAGTTCATCTAGATAAAGTCATCGATCAAAATTATATATATTTCTTTGCAACAGAGGGAAATTCGATGTACATACTTCGGATTGTTGTCAAAGGTCATTGCCTTAAGTCACCAACAAAATTGTTTTTCAATGTCGGGAGCATAACAATTTAATTTAAACGTCAGACTCACTGTCTGTTGAAATACTGTAATGATTTATTGTGTGCATGATGAAGTTAAATGTTTTCATTTGAAGCAAAGAATATTTTTTTTATTAAAGAAAATGCTGCTAAACTCATTTAAAATTATCATTTTGTTTTAAGTCTTTTTCAGATAGACGGGATGGAACAGATATTTTAAAACGATTTTGATTTATTCATTTAAAGAGACACTGCGGATCATTTCGCTCAAAAATCTTAAAATGACAATTTTCTTAGAGCTTTCTATAATTTTGTTGCGTAGTTGAATATATAAACTTTGCAAAAATAACACATTTCTAAAGTTGAAAATTCTCGTTTAAATGCAAAAATTAACAGTTTTTGAAGGCCCTTTTTATAACAATATTGAGACTTCCTCTTTCGGTCTTCGGATGCATGCGCACGTAGGGTAAACAATCCAGTGAGAGGAAGCATACAATGGCTAAACCCACAATTTTGACAGATTATGCGAGAAAAGAGTTAAAATAGAACGAGATAAAACACATATGCGAACTAGAATTTACGTGGGGATATTACTATGACGCTCTAGCTACGAGTCACACACGCAGGGCTTTAAAAGTAAGTGCTATTTTTATCAAAACACGTGGCGTGCCTTATCAAAAACATTATTTGATTATAGGGACACGGAAGACTTTCTGTTATAACAATGATTTATAATTACATAATTATAAGAAACAGGAAATAATCCCATACTTGAGAAGAGAGTGTTTTTTCCACAACACATGTGTTGTCATTCTGAATCACGTAATGTAAAATGTCCAAGTCAGAGTGAAAAAACCATTGAATTCCGGATGATCTTTAAAGCGCAGTTGAGAGCATACTGATGCATTCCTAATGTTGAAAATTGTCAGTATTGTTATGATTTGTATTATTTTATCGATACGTGTTTTAAAAAAACACTCGATTAATATGTGGAAAATGAGCTGTAGTGCCTCTTTAATTTACCTTCAAGTCATTATAAATAAAATAAAATCATGACAATTCTGAACGAACTATCTACTTGTCATGCACGTGTATGCCTACAGACACCACTTGATTTCCACAATGCATTAAAATGTTTGGCATTTAGAAGTGAGAACCACGGATTTTTCGGACATGACCTTAAAAACGGAGGTCCCGCGTCGCAGTAGGCGTTGAGACGTTAAAGAACCCTCACTGCTACGGCCTTAAGAGCTAAGGATAGGTCTAAATTTGTGGTACTTCACCTTCAACTGGTGAAGTCTCAATATGAGTGAAAAATTCTCGACGACACGTACGACAATCAATCAATCAATTATAATCCTGCCTCTCTCTCTCTCTCTCTCTCTCTCTCTTTCTCTCTCTCTCTCTCTCTCTCTCTCTCTCACAAAAGCCGGTTCCCTGGTGAAAATACAGTATTGATTATGAAACAAGCAGAATCAATACTTTACTATTTAGTTAATTTGTAATCACTTTGAGCATGTTTTGCAGTTCTTGAATTATTTCATACCTTGAGGTGAATGGCAAATAATGAATTAAAATTCCACCTTTTCTGGATCAACACTAAACAAGTTTATCAAATATAAAGTTATTTGTTTTATACTGTCATTTTGATACATTGTTGATCGTTACACTGTAGGTATCTTTCTGTAAGGGTACCTTTAATTCATTGTGACACCAGTTAGATTTTAAAGATTGAAAAATCTTTCTCTTTATTTTTTGAATACTTATACGTTTTAATATATCTGTCCTCGCATATGGTTTTCTAAAATTCCGTCTACAGGTGATATGGATTCAGATTCATTTCAATGTCTGAAAAGTAATAATTCTATTAGATATGCTCTAGGGTAGTCGTCGGAGACGTTCAATGTAGCACCCAGGGTCCAAAAAGACAGTCTTTCCGGCACGCTATCGCCGTAATAAAAGAGCGAGTTCATTTTTTATCACCCGCCACGTCGATCAAAAGCAGATTAATGAATTAACCCCAAAGTCGATATTTGGCCAAAATATTGCCGCTTCAGATTGAAGCTTTAAATAAATAAATGTTTTACATTAGAAACTGTGATCACTTCAGTAGTCTTGAAATTCTGTAATCTGCATCATAGCCCCACCGTGGGGTTGTGATGCATTCTACCGTTATAAATAGAAATCTCGAGCCCGAGAGATTTCTTATACTCATTTAGTTATATGTACCTGTGGTACGCACTCGGTTGTACTTTAAAGCTGATTTTTCACTTTATAAATATGACTGTTTCGTCCACAGCATTTGTATACCTTGAAAACTATGCAAATACTTCTATGCATGTAATTTGCCAGTCATAATTACAAAATATCATATTCCAGTACAGCTAGACGTTCTTTGTCTAAATGTTAAGTTTTTGCCAATTAACTTGTAAGAAACCGTCTCTGATTTCCGGCCCAGCGCCTGCCTCCTCTCGCATGATACATCACTGATGACAGGACCGGTATTGATTGTGGCAGAAGCAACTCGCGGATCCCTTCCAGAAGTACATTTAAATCGTAAGGTCCCGTAAAGGCCGTAAACAAAGTGAATTAAGTTGTTC
This sequence comes from Ostrea denselamellosa, assembly GCA_024699665.1. Classification (NCBI taxonomy): domain Eukaryota; kingdom Metazoa; phylum Mollusca; class Bivalvia; order Ostreida; family Ostreidae; genus Ostrea; species Ostrea denselamellosa. The sequence goes on from JAMZEH010000068.1 coordinate 5,951,565, forward strand.
CACCATTCTTAAAAGAGTGGCCTTTTATCCTCTTAATGTGGGGTAATCTGCAGATTTAGCCCTATGTTAATTAAATAGAGGAAGAGTGTGTATCAAATATTCTAAAATCTCTGGAAAGGATTACACTACAGGTGCTATTTTTGACTCGAGATATGGAAAATACCTTTTGATATGCGTACTAATGGCAAACTATTCATTCGGATCTTAAGTTCATGTTTTTCGTAATTTGGAGTTTATATGCATATACACCTGATGAGATTATAATGAATTTAGTAAAAACAAATAGATGGTAAGTTTCATTTAAACATTCATTATATATTTGTATGCATTCACAGTGCTATTTATAAAAGATCAAACGACTTCTTCAGATATTTTCTATGCATTATTTGAAAAGATTAAAGCTACATACAGCTCTACTTACAATATACACACAATACAAGATTCACACCAACCTTCTCAAATCTGTTCCTAGGGACTTAAAACTGATAGGAGTTCAGGCTTAATGACCACAGAGAATGGACTAAGGTCCCGTGTATTGTCATGACTTGTTAAAATCATGCAACGGTTTTGTTGACATTTTGAATCGAATGAATATAATCTCAAAATGACTTTTATTGATTTATTTCTATCATTTTTAAGAAATTAATTAGTTCGAGGAAGAGACGAGGGAGTAGCGGAGATTGTCATATTTTACCCTTCGCCGCCCCTCAAATAGGTATGTCTCGGCTGCCATTGCCTACTGGGGCGGGGGGGGGGGGGGCAGAATTTAATTCAGTTAAGAATATTCTCAGTTTCTGGTCATAGATAATTGTGGAAGGGATGTAAAACAATAAACGAAACAATTGTGGCAGGAATATAGGCTCGGTGGTTAGATAGCTCAGTTTGGTAAAACACATGGCTGGAGATTTCGGAGGCCCAGGTTCGAATCCCGATCTGGTCCATGGTATTTTCTCTCCTCCTGGTACACAATAGAAATAGAAAGCGGATAAAATGTGAACACCGACCTTGTCTGCTTCCCGGATTTTACAAATGACGCCCCAATGTGCAAACTATTTTCTCCGCACTTAAACCAAGCTTCATTCTGAGTAATATATTTTTTGTCAAGTAGAATGATGAGAGCGAATTAGCAGCCTGTATATATCATCACAGACAGGGACGGAAAAATCCGCGGGTTTTCCGACATTTCTTGTGTATTGTTTCCTGTATTGACCTAGTAAATGGTGGAGGAAATAATTGCAATTTGTTTGTTTGTTTGTTTTACGTCCCGTCGAGAATATTTCACTCATATTGAGACGTCATCAGCTGTAGGTGAAGTGCCACAAATTTAGACCTATGCTTAGAACTCAGGGCTGTAGCAGTGAGGGTTCTTTAACGTGCCAACGCCTACCGTGACACGGGACCTCCGTTTTTAAGATCATATCCGAAAGACCCGTAATTCTCACTTCTAAATGCCGAGCGTTTGGCGAAGGAGCAATCACTACCTATTTTTCGTCTTAGGTTTGACGCGGCCATGGCACGAGCGGGGCTCGAACTCACGACCTCCCGGTTACGAAGCGAACGCTCTAACCACTGAGCTACCGCGACCGGTAATTGCAATTTATAAACAACTACAAACTGACACAACATCAGAAATGCCTAACCAATTTTCTCACATGTAATCGAGTAATTATATTAAGAAACTTTCTAGAATGAATGTAAAGCTTTATGATGCTGTGTTATTGGCATAAAGCCAGTGATTTAAAAATAGTGCTGTTCTACATTGAATCACATAGATGTAATAAAGAAATCTTAATTATGAAATGGGAGAAAATCTACATAAAAGTCAGGTCACAGATGTATTTTCAAACGTTTTAAAGGTAGCTGTATAATAGATGACATTTCACGATGACAAAGCATTATTGATAAGTCGCCCTCTTTTGACAAGTTAAAATGAAAGGAAATTTGCTAATCTTGATCAACAGTGAATAACACCCTCGATGGAATTTGCAGGTAAGATTGGCGGGTGGTTTCCGGTGGATAAATTCTTGCCACATAATTGCGCTTTTGATAACGAAGGCTTCAGAAACTGGATTTTCCGTTTGAATACAAATTGTTAAAAGCCCCGCTCGCCGTTTTGACAGGTGGGGTACTTATTTTCTGTGTTGCAAGTGATGCGAGTTTGAGATGGTTATGTTCTTGTTCTGTATATGAATATTCTCTATGTGTGAATGTGTTTCTTCAAGGGATTCTCTATTTCGCATGTTTATCATAGAGAACATTTCTTCAAGGGATTCTCTATTTAGCGTGTTTATCATAGACAACATTTCTTCAAGGGATTCTCTATTTCGCATGTTTATCATAGACAACATTTCTTCAAGGGATTCTCTATTTCGCATGTTTATCATAGAGAACATTTCTTCAAGGGATTCTCTATTTCGCATGTTTATCATAGAGAACATTTCTTCAAGGGATTCTCTATTTAGCGTGTTTATCATAGAGAACATTTCTTCAAGGGATTCTCTATTTCGCATGTTTATCATAGAGAACATTTCTTCAAGGGATTCTCTATTTCGCATGTTTATCATAGAGAACATTTCTTCAAGGGATTCTCTATTTCGCATGTTTATCATAGAGAACAGTGTTTATGAAGGGGTGGTTGTTAACTATATTATACATGTCATTTTATTACTGTAGGTAATGTTTTCGCGTTTTCATGTAATTCATTATAAAAAGTAGCACTTTACAACAGGAATAATTACATTTATTATGATAAATGTAATTATTAGACATATGATGTCAACCATTAGCATAAAAAATAAACTTTATGTTTCCTGTCGTGGTCCGGTGTATTTGTAATTTAATATTGGTAAATGGTTTATTTGCAGGCAGATTTCGTATAATTCTGATGATATGGAAACACCCAGGCATGTGACGATGTCACAAATGCATCAAAAAACCCCACTGATGCAGAAGGAGTTCGAAACGTGGAATAAAGACATTGCTAAACAAGTTGATCATTGGATGAAAGACAAACCAGTTCAGAGTAGATTTCTTGGTTCCCTTTCGACACAACGAGCTCCACTTGTTAGTAAATCACAATCTGTAAAAAGGAAGAAACTGCAGAAAAAGCGGTTTAGAATGAGAGATAGCAATGACGCGATGACGTCGAGAGATTCCGAATCAGAGTATTCTCTGGATAGTGAACCTTTCCGAAGCAGGCGGTCACGTGGTCGTCCTTTAGTATCCAAATCTCTGTCGACCAGTAAAGAGAACACAGATGACAAAACGTCTGTTTTTGGGAGCATACATAATGAAATTGAATTCAAGAAACGATACCGTCGAATGTTTGATCTTAACAAGCACCTGCAGTTTGTGAATTCTGCAAATGGATTGATGGGAAAACAAATTTTGAGGAAGACGCATCGTCTCCCACCTATGACTAAAGAACATGCAAAAACACCCCAAAAACTCGAATGCTCCGAATTATTCGCAATCACCACTGTGCAACAATCGAATGATCCAAGTGATTTAAAAACACCCTCAACCCAGAAGTTCTACCATAGTCTTGAATCCACGGACCTTTCAGACAGTGGATATGGTCAAACGCAGCTCAGCTCAAGGGAAGTAAACACATCGTCAAGGAAGGAATTCATGGAGGACGATCGCCACAGCAATATGTCCTGGCGACCAAACAAGACCTCAAAACCAGAAGTCTTCAAATTTGGAAAATTACCAAAGATATCCAACAACAGCACCGAAACTGATTCAAACAGAGAAACAAACTCAAATAAAGACAGTGTAGATATAACATCAATTACAACTCGCTTAAATGATTCGTTACAGAAGTGCGCCTCTTGGGTATCCGACACAGAGTCAGTGAATGATGAATTCGCCGAAGTTCGGGAGATGAAAGTTACAATAAATATAAAGTATAAAACAGAAGACAAAGACAAGAAAAAGTCAAGGAAATCACCAGAAGTTATCGAGGAGACGTCGCTGAATTTAACACCCTTTGATAAAGCGAAAAACATGTCTAGAGCAAATGAACAAGAACATTTCCCGGGAATGTTAAGTGAATAGTGTCTATGTATGTACATGTATTGTACAGACCATTAATTGTATTTCGTCAGTACGATTTTTCATTTACAACGTGCCGTTTTCAACAGTGTAACGCGGCAATAGAATCTGAAGTTGTTATGAAAGTGCAAATGTTAACAGACCGATCTTTTCGCTATGAAAGAATTTAAAACTTCCTTGTATGTATCACCTCCATTCTGCTCAACAGTGTCAGTCTACATTTATTCTCAATCAACAATTCATGAAATGACATGCACGGTAGATAGAAACCAAAAGACTCAATAAAAATTAAAATCATGAGTCGTTGTTTGGTACATTTGTATATCATAACCGTAGATTGTATTTCCATCAATGTCAGCAGTAATAAGAAAACGTCTTCCAAGCGTATCGTGCTATGGTAACGTACGCTGCAGCTAGTATAGTAGGCTATGACGTCACAGGTACGTGGTTGGTCACTTCTAACGTAAATACAACACAATTTGATTTGAGAAAGTTTCTGTCACGTTTCCAACTCTGAACAGCTATTGTAGGTCTGTTCAACAGCTGACCTACATACCGTTTCTATAGACTGTTTGATACACGTAACCGTTGATCGTTGTTGTTTGTGTTGGGGCACACACCAATTTCTTTGCATGTGATGATGTCTGCCGATCTTTCTTCCTAGTTGTTTCAAGGCACCTTTGCAATCAGTCGATGGACTGCTGAATGTTGGGGATCAGATCTGTCTTCTGAACATTATTCTGAAGGCTGACCTCTGACCTACAACTGACTAACTGTTTCTATCGTTTAAAGTCTATTACCAGAAACAAGTGGCACTGATCCCTAGACCGACCACAGCTATGAACAAGTCTCGTCTGTAAGATTCTTCCAAAGTAAAACTGGCTTGGTAGATGCACGTCTTTCTACTTTAAGCATTTTGAAAATTTTCTCTATTTTCTGGAAATTTGATACTTTTTGGATAGAATGTGCATTAATTAGATATTACATCACAATTGTGTCGTTTCTATAAGGTATGCCGGTCATTGGTGTAAATGCGAATTACATGTAGGAGCTGTGGAATCTCCGACTGGTATCTTTCATTGTCTGGTGTCTTCTTCTTTCTGAGAGTTGAATTTTGTTCAACTTCTCTAGGAGGCCAGCACGTATTGTGTGCATGGATTATACTGGCCTCTTCACATCGGATTCCTCATTTTATTTGAAATAATGCAAGTACCAGAAAACGTTTTCCAAACAATATTATCATATTCAAAAAAGCTAAAATTTAAAATAGAGAGAGCTTATTTCAAATTTCGAGCACTATATAAACGTGAATAGTGATCAATATGTCATTTTACAAAATTATTGGAAATGATATATCCACATGGGATTTTTCTTTTACATGTGTTAACGAACATCGTGCGCCAGCGATAGATGGTGGAGTTTATTGCTGATTAGAGGAGAATAATGTAATTAAAATGGCTGTCTTTGAATCAAACATAGAAGCGGTTGAGACATACTGCATAGTACTGTATATAGTATACAGATCTAAATGAATATATCAATTCATTGCCCCATAGTCTCTTCATATAGTAAATGAATGAATAATTTCACGGAACCAATGTTAACTGCACAAATTTAGTGCACATAAATCAATATTAATTTACAAAACAATAACAACAACAACAACAACAACAACATAAATAGAAAACAATAGAAAAAAAGACCAGCTGAATTACTTTGATATAGATAGTAATTTTTCCCCCTTTGAATGTTTGAAGAATTTCAACTCTAGGAATACATTCGGTACTTTGATTCTTTCTTTATTTCGTAACATAAGTGAGACTGGTTCAAAGGTTTGGCAAAGGTAATACGTTGACTGAGAGTCTGATCTGCCCAGCACGTGCGGTAAATACATTTTTACATTCCTTAATTACACTTTCTTGCGGATGGTGTCGTTGTTGTTGTATTCTTCTTTAGACAAGGATTATCAACACTCAAAACTTTCAGAATGTTTAGTTTATTTTTAAAGGTAAGGCTATGTACAACATAACAAGTAAATTGCTCAAACTCTAATTTTTGATTTTGAAATACTCTAGAAATCACTTCGCCTCATCATATCAAGCCAAGTTTCAGAACATGATAAATAGAAACAGTTTGACATACTGATGCATAAAGCAAAATATGATTACTCTAAGTTTCACCAAAAATATTATATATATATATATATATATATATATATATATATATATATATATATAATTGTTCTTCTGATATACACTGACTCTCAGTGGTTAGGATGTTTGCTGAGATTGTAGGTTCAAGCCTCCGCTCGTATGTTCAAACTCAAAACGTACAAAAAGGTAATAAGTGCCCCTGCACTCAACAATACCTATGACGAGTTCAACATTGTGCACAAACTGAATAATGTATACGTATTCAAAATTGTGTTCCATTGAACTATGTGTACGCACTCAATGTACACACTCAACTGTGTGTACATCAGGAAATGGTCATAATGATATCTCAAGAAATCTGTGAGAAATATCCGTAAATATTTACGCAATTCACTCCGCCTTAATAATAATAATAATAATAAATCAATCTAGATCGCCCTGTCCTACATCATTCCTGAAAGTTTCGTGAAATTCCGTCCAGCCGTTTACGCGAATTCTCATGCACAAAATAAGTAAGAAAAACAACAACAACAATAATAGTAATAATAATAATAAAAATAATAATAATAAAAAGACGAAAATACACATAAGAATAACAGAAAGGTTTTTCTTTGGAACGGAAGACCTTAATAATAATAAAAATTGTCTGATATTACATTACATACATTTGTTGCCCAGGTCGTATAAACTATTTACAAAAATCACATATTCACAAAATCAGATCAAGGTCTCTAGGTATTTCGGGTAGTGCAGTGGTTAGAGTATTCGTTTCTCACCTTTGCGACACTCAGTCCTCGGGACATGAGAGAGTAATATGGTCGCCCACTGTACACGTGGGCTTTGTCCGGGTACTCAAATTTCCTCCCGTATCAATATGCGAGAGCATCCCAACAACTGACGTGTTATAAGGTGAAAATTTCCCATCTGAACTGACGAGAAGCATTAATACAATCGTCGTAAAATAAAGTTTAAACTACCGATTTAGTCTGGTTTTGTGATCTATTCAGGTGCATGTCATGGAGTCTTCTGTCGTATATATATATATATATATATAAATCCAATATTCACTAAACCTGTTTTAGCTGTCGGATTTACCAAACATGACCCCATGCAGCCTGCAGAAGTTTCAGCTTGGTGGTTCAAACACATCATCCAAGTCATCCTTAGCTTCTGTGATCGCGTGGTCATACAACGAAGAGTTGGTCTCTTGTTTAACAAACCGCCAGTCCAGATGATGGTAATTTTCCTGGGTTTGGTCATTGTTTCTATTCTTTTCTTTTTCCCACAAAGTATTGTATAACTTGTCCCCGCCTGTTGACAATGCTTGTTTTCCAAACTAAACAGAAGTTGAATGTTACAAAAATTGCCCTGCATATCATCTTATGATTAATCATTTGTATCATACACTCACGAAAAGCGAACGTTAGTATGATTTAAATCATTTTTATATCATTAGATAACATCTTAAGTTAGATCAGCATTAAGTGGACTAAATCAAGAAATAATTGTCAAAACATGTAAAAAAAAAATTTTTGAAAATACCAAATTAACGTTAATATTAGGCATTTTCCTTTCTTTTTATGGACTAAACCTTGAATCGTTTTTATTTTACATATTATCATCGTAACATAAGAATCTCATGAGCCACATCGCTCACCTGAGTCTTTTGACCTTGTCGTTGTTCATCTGTTATGATTTTTAAAAGATGTTTTAATTAATTTTTATTACCATCAAGAATTTTGAACCCATAATATGGCCACAACCTAGCCCCAAAGGATCACAACATAACTGAAAATAAATTGACATAACAAAGGGATGCCTGGACACAAATATGACTAAAATTATCTTGCTGTTCTTGGCACTACCAAGGTCACAATGTCATAATTATGGTATGATATAAAAGACCTTGCCACAACATATCTATATAGGAAGTATGGAAGCTGTATCTTAAATAGTTCAGGAGATGTAAAATAGGTAAGATTTTCATCAAAAGTATGTTAAACTTCCAGGTCAAGATCAAAAAGTCAAGCTTTAACAAAGTCTAGCAATAAAGAATCTCCATACAAAATATGAAAGTTCAGAAGATATTGATTAAGTCGGCTTTCATAAAGTAGTCCGAGGTCAAGAGATTAATCACGATTGAATCACAAGGTCTTGTCATAAAGAATCTATATCCAAATTATTCAAAGCTCTACCTTGAATATTTCCGGAGATATAAACAAGTTTTTTTCCCCTTAAAAATAGGTCATATTCCACGTTCACCAGCTCAAAGGTTATAGCATGAAATGAGAGGTTGGTTGTATATTGTATAATGTCCCGTACGAGAATTTTTTCACTCATATGGAGACGTCACTATTGCCGGTAATGGACTGCAAAATTTAGACCTATGCTCGGTTCTTACGGCTTTTAAGCAGAGAGGGGTCTCCGTAATTTTTATTTACTTCATTCATTAGTTACTTTGCATCTTAAAGTACGATACATTGGCTGAAACATCATAGTAGAATTGATGAATTGAAGGATGAAGCCACCCACCCCCCTCCCAGAAAAAAAGAGACCCTATTGAGGATTTTAAAGTTTTGGAATGGAGAAAAATTTGGTTTTGTGTTTATCTATTTTTTATTTTATTACTATAATTATGTTGATCCCAATTTTCTTTTGAATATCAAGAATCATAGATAACATCTTTCTTACCACCCCCACCCCCCATTTCAGAAAAAAAAACCCAGAATGCTATGTGTTTGATATTCCTTACGATTGTTATGTGCAAAATAAATTCAGTTAAAATTCTAAAAACGTCCTTATATATTGTAATATATATATATATATATATATATATATATATATATATATATATATATATATATTAAGATCTACCGTATGATGAAAGAAAAAATTACAGCCTATCCAAATAACATGTAATTTCATTCCAGTTGTACCTCAAAAACTTGGTGTAATGTATTAGATATGTAAAGTATTTTATATTTAACAGAAATATCGATATTATGATTAATTTTGATATTTTGATACGGTTTATCAATAATTATAATTATTCCGGAAATATATTATTTTCACCCCAATATGTATTATCTCGCGAGGATATCGCTTGTGTTCATCCGCTCGTGTAACACATTCATTACGAAGACAATCCAGCTGTGACTCAGCAATTAAGTTTGCTATTTAGAGACTTTTCAATATTGTTTTAATGAGATAAACGTACCGAAGTCACTCACTTATATATAGTGCGTAATAACTGAATAAGGCTTAAAATAAATGTCGCTATTTTGTACATTTTCTTCAGTGGCTCATTGGATTCTTTTGATTCATGTTGATTTGATTCTTATAATCTTCTGATAGGCCTGTATATGAGGTTAAAAGGTTAGTTTCCTCCTAGTTGCAATAATGAATCGGTTCAATATTTTAGCCCTTTTGGATTTTTGGCACTTGAAATAGAATAAAAAAATACCAATTATGTAATAATTAAAATCATTTACTGAATCAATCATTCACTGAATCAATCATTCACTGAATCAATCATTCACTGAATCAATCATTCACTGAATCAATCATTTACTGAATCAATCATTTACTGAATCTATCATTTACTGAATCAATCATTTACTGAATCTATCATTTACTGAATCAATCATTCACTGAATCAATCATTCACTGAATCAATCATTTACTGAATCAATCATTCACTGAATCAATCATTTACTGAATCAATCATTCACTGAATCAATCATTCACTGAATCAATCATTTACTGAATCAATCATTCACTGAATCTATCATTCACTGAATCAATCATTTACTGAATCTATCATTTACTGAATCAATCATTCACTGAATCAATCATTTACTGAATCAATCATTTACTGAATCAATCATTCACTGAATCTATCATTTACTGAATCAATCATTCACTGAATCAATCATTTACTGAATCTATCATTTACTGAATCAATCATTTACTGAATCAATCATTCACTGAATCAATCATTTACTGAATCAATCATTCACTGAATCAATCACGGGGTATTACGCAGCTCGGTTTTAAAAGCCTTCCTGAGAAAAACCACCATGCTGTTACATAAATGTTCCACTGTGCACTTCGCACCGTAATAGGTTATAATGAAAAATCACGTCACGACGTACAAGTTTGTAGTTGATGGCATACTATTTTGTCGTTATTAGCTACCGTTATCCTGTGATAAACTGTATACCTCAAAACACTTTCTTGTCAAATAATTATAAAATGGACCTATTTCTGTTTTATATGAAATCACTCTAGTAAATATATTGTGTTAGACCTTGAAATCGCCGTTTTGAATATTTGGTGCGTGAATGAAATGGACTCATTGCACAAAATAATTTCATTAAGTAAATCTTTATCCACGTCCCTTTGATTTGAACCCCCAAAATGTCATTGTAAAAAAAATATCTTGATTCCTTCTATGTCAGGCATCATGAAACTCGGATATAGGAGGGTCCTTGGTATCTTTTCACTATTTGCAATTTTATTTCTTTTTAGAGTGACTTTCATGATAGTTAGATACAGAAGTTATATGGTAAACTGCATACCCCCGTCCTATGATACCGCGGGTCCAACGGTATCGAGGTCTTTCGCTTTTACATACATCACGAATGAACCGCGTCATCTATCGGCGAGATTTTTTAAAACTATAAACAACTAATGCACACAATATTTGTCTCAACTGAAAAAGTAAAAATGTTCAAAATTTTGGAAAATACAGTCTTTGAATTGATAACGAGCGAAGATTCATCATTTTTTGAAATCACTTTTCTTAATTTTTGTGCTTCTATATTTTGAAACATTTTATTTCATTGTATCAAAATTGCTGAATTTCATTTATTCTTTTATTATCTTTACCCCGATTTACATTTCACAAAATAACAACCCTCTTCACAATAGTAGCGTCATTAGACCGCCATTCGCTGTATTTTTTTGTAAATATCGCGGTATCGTAGTACCCCCGTTTTCAAATGTATACAGGTATGGCCTCACAATCGACCATTTGTAAAACAAGCATTTATATTTATATCTGTTTGTTTATTTATATGAATAAAAACAACAGTATATAAGGTATTTAAAAAACATTAGCAATTGAGTGAAATCATTCCGACAGATATAAAACGAACTGAAATCGTTAAGTACCGCGGTATCATAGGACTCCGGCATATGACTTCTGATGCGTTCAACTCGCCATTCCGTGAGTTGCAGCATGCATACCTGGGCTAATATATATGTAAATTCCACATGACTTTTAAGTTGAAACAAAGAATGGTATATCTATTCATGAACACTTTCCAAGCTAGTGAGACTTATTCGTAAGAACAGACATTGCCACGTGTTTGTGAGTACTGGAAGCCATTTACAGTGCATTATGACAAACGGATGGAAAAAACGGTAGAGTTGTTGTGGACAATATGCGAGTGTTGTGACGAAGTATTGAAAGATTAAAAGAAATTAATTTGTTATAAATGCTAATTCAGTGAGGATTTATTACTGATGTGAGCATTTTACTTTACATAGGCCTACAGCATTTTGACATTGCACAGTGTGTTTTTGTTTTTATTATCATTTTGGAATATGGACATTTTTCCGCAATAATTATAAATTGTTGCAATTACTTGATATAAATAATTTTTACAGCATTGTAATGAAGTAAATTAATAGCACTAATAGTTACTTAGTAAATGAAATGTTTGTAACAAGCATTTCATGTACTGAAATAAATTTCATAAATTTTATGAAATAGAAGCCACATTACATTTAAATCTAGTAATGTATATTTTACTATAAATAAGTGGTTCATTTACTAAGTAATATGATTGCTTATAAAATAAGTAATTCTGCGAATACTTAGTAAATCATTTTATAAGTAAATGAATTTATTCTAATTACTATGTGTTTTTACAATACTTATAGTGATAGCTGATTACTTGCCGTTCTGACCAGTTGTATCATTATTACCAACTTTTCTTAATTCATTACCTTATTTTAGAAACAACAAGTAAACGTTTTTGAAAAGTGAAGAAAATCGATATGTCTATGTAAAAATAAAACCGATATCATTAAAACTCAGAGAAAACAGAAGCGTGGTTCCGCATTTATTTTGTGTGTGACTGATATCGAATGGTGAAGTTAACAATATGTTAATCGCAATCATCAATCCCAAAGACATATAAACGTTCGAGTGTAGGGCAACAGGGACCTCCGACACAGCGAAGGTAGGATCAGGTGCCATGGGGGAATAAGCATCCTCTGCTGACCGGTCACACCCGCCGTGAGCCCTTAATCGAAATTAGGTATACGGGATTACCGTAGTCAAAGTTAGTATGAAAAATGACAGCCTAACTTTGGTATGAAACAAATCATTCAATATATGTCCCAGAGACACTTCGTAATCGCAAACAAGGTCATTATAGCGACCGTAAAATTTGCGAAATGATGATTTCAAACGAGATTCGTTATAACCCTGCAACATCATCCCTTTTGTCAGTAGTTAACCTCTAAACTGACTATTCTTTGCAACATGTAAGAAAATAACAATTCATTTCCTAAAATTCAGTGTTTCAAGCCAAAACACGAGGAATTTGTGTCCGCTATAGTTTTTTTTTACCCTTTCATAACAAATATTTTGTACTCCTAGACCAGAGAGAAACACAACAGTCTTACTTTGTTGTCCAATGCGGAGAATTCCATTGAGGTGTCCGCTCGATTTCTTTTCCCTTTACGTTTACATTTTGGAGAGAAAATAATACACAACACCAGCGCAACAGCTATAATCAAAGCTCCGAAAATGCTAGATATCACAATGGATAAGTTGACCATGCCTGCAACAGATAACACAATGGATAAGTCGGCCATGCCTTCAACAGGTAACACGATGGATAAGTCGGCCATGCTTGCAACAGATAACACAATGTATGAGTCGGCCGTGCCTGTAACAGATAACACAATGTCTGAGTCGGCCGTACCTGCAACTGATTACACAATGGATAAGTCGGTCATACCTGAAACAAATTGCACAATGGATAAGTCTACCATGTCAGCAACATATTACAAGGATAAGTCTAGAGTTATCATTGCGCGATGGATATTTCAGGTGGGGTAGAAGTATTTTACACAATACGTATGTCGGCAGGAACTAAAACAGAGCCACTGCTTTAAACAAATACAAGCTGTGAAGGTAAATAAACTGGAAAAATAAAACAACAAATGGAATGAAAAGGCCAAGATAACAAACAGTATTCAATCTGGTAATTTCTTTACAAAATACAAATCAGAGTGATGGGCAAACACGGAGCCTGTTCATACCAGAAGTGGGATAAAGTGCCTAAAAGGAGTAAGCATCCCTTGTCAACCAGTCACACCCACCGTATGTCCTTCATTCCGATCGGGTAAATGGAGCAATCCGTAGTCAGAGTCAGTGTGCCAAGAACGGCCTAACAATTGGTACGAAACACATCAGACAGCACTTGACTTAATGGTAAGTTGTACTGGCAAACTAAATCGTTATAACGACCATAAAATTTGCGAAATGCTGACTTTAGATGAGACTGTACAAACCCCTGTAACATCAACAACTTTGTCAGTAGCCCGCCTCGATATAAAAACTGATCATATGCAGGACAGCTGGGAGATAAAACAACATATGCATGTGATGATGGAATATTGTCACATATATAAGGGAAGCTAATGGGAAAATAAATTGAAATCATCCCGTTTGTCATAAAGTTGAGTTGTTAGTTTGCTGCCGGCATCTATTTTCAGTAAAATATCTAACTACGAAGCAGATGTGGAAGACTCTGTGGTGTGTTTCATTTCAAGTTCACTGGGATTTACCGAATCGACATATGAATGAAAATTATCATTGTTAATAGACAAAACGTCGTCGATATATCTAAATATCGAATTGAAGGCCACAGCAAGAAATTTTTTCTCAAAAATATTGTCAATGAGGAACTCTAGCATCTTTTTAATAACAATTTCAGAGTACTTGTGGATGGAGTCAGGGTTGTGTTTAACAAAATAATTCTTGGGATGACCATTCACTAAATATGAATATTTCCTTTTACCATTTTTGTTGACGAAGCGACTATCTATGATGGTAAAAAGTCTAGTCTTCAATTCATTGTGAGATATGGTTTTGTAAAGTGTTGTAAAATCATACGTTTTAACATTTTATGATTAAATATGAAAATACTAAGATAACTATCGTTATTCAATATCGTAATTCCTATACAAAATAAGAATCAGAGAGATGGGCAACACGGACCCCTGGTCAAACCAGAGGTGGGATCAGGTGGCTAGGAGCCATAAACATCCCCTGTCGATTGGTCACTCCCGCCGTAAGCCCTACATCCCGATCAGGTAAACGGAGCAATCCGTAGTTAGAATCAGTGTGCCAAGAACGGCCTAAAAATTGGTATGAAACACGTCAGACAGCATTTGACCGAATGGAAAGTTGTACTGGTAAGCTACAAGGAATGTTCAATATGCGATGTGTATTGTGCGATATCTCAAAATCATTCACTCAGATAGTGAAATGGACATTACATCCCTTCAAAGTATTCTCCGAAGTTTGAAATACATGATCTCAATCTCTGAATCCATTTCTGAAATGCGTCACGGTACGCTGATTTAGGTAGACCTCTGAGACACTGACTTATGACTGAGCCAAGGGCTTGTTGGAACTTGTAACGACGACCAGATAAGAACTTTTTAATTTTTGGGAAAAGGAAAAAGTTGTATGGGGCTAGTTCTGGAGAGTATGGTGGGTGTGGCAAGACGGTAACCTTCTCCAACTCCAACAATTGCTTGACAAGCTCAGAAGTATAAGATGGAACATTACCATGAATTAGATGAACATGCCTAAATCCTGACACAGGGCGTCGTTTATGATAATATTTCTTGAGCTTTCTAGTATAACATCTCAGTCATATCGACGTGTAACACTTTTGTCTTTCGGCACGGGAATTTGTACTGCTATACCATCACATGAGAAGAATATGCAATAAAGAACCTTCTTTGTACTTTTGGTTAGTTGAGCATCTACAGACCTTCTACTGTGTTAGTTAGTCATATTTTGTTTCCAATATTTCTTGCTGGCTCGAAATAATGAATACATTTTTTCGTCACTAGGAAAAATATTTGCAAATTGCCTTTGATTGAATTTGGGAAACATTTTGAGTAATTGCTTAGCGGTTTGTACTAGTACCCGTCTTTGGATATCTGTTAATATATGCGGTATCCATCTGGAAGAAATCTTTCGAACTTTCAAAATACACTTCAAAAGGAAATGCACCCACGATAGCGATATGCCAAGAGCTTTGACAATATCACGTACTGTGTACCTGCCATCACTTTCAATTATTTCCCTGACTTTTGATACATTTGCCTTGCCTGTTAGTCACAGGCCGGCCAGATTTTGCTGAATCTTTGACGGACTCTGTGCCAGTTTGAAATTTTTTTCTCCACCTATAAATGTTTCATAAGATATCTTATCAGACCAATAAACTTCCCACAATTCAGTAAAAATCTGCATTACCGAATGACCGAGTTTTGTGCGAACGTCTGAATACTATAAAGGGGATTTTTTTTTGTTTGCCTTTTCATTTGTATGGACCGTCACAAAATGTGCAAAAAAAACCAAAAAACAAACAAAAAAAACAAAACCGGATAAAACAAAAATTTGCAATTTTAGAAATGTATTATTTTCAAAAGTTCATACTTTCAACTATGCAAAAAAATTTGAGAACGTTGTGATAAAATTGTCATTTCGTGATTTTTGCATAAATTGAGAAATAGTGTCTCTTTAACAGATCAAGTTTTTATCAATTATTTTGTGTACAAAGTAGCTGAGAATATATTTAATAATGATTAAAGATTCTGAATATCGATGCGCAACGATGACTACAAGCAGGGTATCCCGTTCGTTTAAAGGGGAGGGGGATATCCTTCAGCACACGAGTTCAATTCAATTCATCGATTCAACCTTGCATATTCACTACCACTTATGGCAACTATATAAAGTGATGTTTGCATTTAAAAATAACTCATGAAAATCTAACAAACTTAGTAAATATTCACATATTATACAGCAGAGGGAGTACACCGTCGATGCTGCGAGTTATTATTGAATTGGCTTCCGTAACCAAACATCAGAAACTTAATCTAATAACGTTTGTGTTTGGTACTAGGATATTTGCTTGCTACATTTCTGAAATATAATCTTTAAATCGGGCAGATATTTTTTTGTATCAGAAAGGAAACGACTTTAGCCGTCACTTTTGTATATAAGAGTTGCCCAAGTGAAGCATAATTTTCGTAACTTCTTTCTCTGAAGAGTTCCAATTTTTCGTAGTTCCGATATCCCGTATTAGAAAAAAGAATGAATTTTCATTTGATGTACGATACCTGTTGAAGAATCCAGTGGAGTAGGGGCATCTGATGTTGTGGCAAATCTGTGTGGACATAACGCCTTCATACGCTCGGAAGTCGCTGTAAATATTATTGATACCAAATTAACATGCTCTCCCTCTCTCTCTCTCTCTCTCTCTCTCTCTCTCTCTCTCTCTCTCTCTCTCTCTCTCTCCACATCCTTTTCAATTTTGACATTGAACGAAATCCATGTCCTTCTGAAAACCATACTATCATGTAAATTGCATATGAAGCAAGTCTTAAATAAATTCTGTTTTTTTGTAATGTACATGAGGATGTAAACAGCGACACTTTAGGTCTGCCTACTTCATGAAGTGCCTTGACACCTCATAAAAAGTATGTCAACTTGAAGTGTTGCTGTTCATACCCTTAAGTATATTTATTTCTATATCTACATTTTATTTTAATTTCTGTCACAGAATCCCCAGTCGTTAAACAATAGCCATCCAGATTCATAAACACATCAATCACATTCATAAGGAAATGACTGTCATTTCATTTAATTGGTAAAGACATCGAAGGCAAAATCATTGGAAATGTAAATATATACCAGTGTGCTATAAAAACGAATTTGTTAAGTTATATGTGCAGTACAATATTTCCATGTATCGTTTAAGATTATTGATTGCTTTTTCACCCTACCACGGTCTCTCTTTAGAAGAGGTCACGATTTGCGTATAATCCCAATTTGACGTCCTTGACGTTTGAAGAAAATGTACGCCGATCCGAGCTATTCCCAAATGTATCAAAAGCCAATCAAGGCATCCGCTGTTCAGATTCTATAAACTCTCCACAACTTCGTTGAAGTCAGTTAAAGACTGTTTTGAAACTACATTTTCAAGACCGGATTGGTTTAAAGAAATAGATATAGACATTAAATAGAACATCTGATCAACGTAGAATTAAAACAATGAAATTTGGTAAGTTTTTCTTGAACTTAGATACTTTGTCATTTTCTTGTAACTCTCAGGGAAATAAAACGAAAATCCATGTTTTTATTTAGGGAATAACAAGGAGAAATATAATTTCCGGGTTTCAACATTTCATAAATATCCATGTACTCATCTCACATATGATGTGTAATTATCTGTGAGCTTTTTCACAACAAATTTTCAGATTAAAAACCATCATCTATTTACATTCCATCTCATGTAAATTTTCTTAATCATGATATCAGGTCTGTCCATGGTTAATACAACTTAAAATATTTACAATTTTTTTTAAACAAAATTTGTCGTCTCTAGGAACAACCTTACACAGTAAACTCATATAAATGTATCATATGCATTTCGTATTTTGATATTTTTTCTTTTTTAAATGACCACACGATTGAATTTTTCTAGAATGATAAATCTCATATCAGATAATATTTAAAACTAGAAACTGCTGTATAGATTTTTTTTCTAATATGGCCCTGACGTAGGTATGATATTTGTACTAAAAATCGAAACATTGTTTCTTCTTAACCTCAAGAAAACCATGCTCAGGGTGTCTATAAAAATTATACTTTTTTTTTTACGCAGCCAGAAAGAAGTATTTAAAATAGCTTTGAATTGCCCAGTTTCTCAATAAGAATTTTAAGGTTTGTTATTTATGAAATTTGAAATATTTTTGATAGTTGCTGAGAATAAGATTAAAGTGTCAGTTTTATTACATTACAACTTTCTACTCTTCGTTTTCTCCCCCTTTTTTAAGACTGAAAAACCTTCCAAAATCGTTCAGTCATACGTATAATAGACCACCAGCAAATTATCTCCCTTGTGGTGAACATAATTGCAACCAATGAAATAAATTAGAATTTTCACATCATGCAATTTCTACCGATCACGAAGTAGAGGAAGTGAATTGTCCGAAGACCGTACAATACTTCAACCATGTATACCGTCTTCCAAGGAAAAGGTCTGTGTCTCAAACTATGGCAGGAACCAGGCGCGTATCATTGTTTTTCAATGGGGGGGGGGGGGGGGGGGGGGGGGGTGAAAGTAAAAATTGTATGTTGGATTGTCAAAAAATACTCTTCATCAACTGTTTCTATTCTACTATTGAAAATAGTGGTGGGCGGACAGATAGTCTATATACATGTATCTTTATTAGCAAAATATGATTGTTTTTCTTTTCTTTTTCTTTTTTAAAAAATGTGTGCTCCCCTACCCCCCAATTTTATGTGCCTGGACAGTTGTTATTTCAGCCGTTCGGCCATCAATAAAATTTACCATCATTTGAAAATGATCATGGGACTGTTACAAATGTACATACGGTTACATGCAGTCGACTCCAGTTCCAATCCGATTTCCGTCAACTGCGAGTCCGTGTGGATATATTTATAGCGACGATAACAAGAATCCGCTTCAGTTGTTTTGCTTCCTGCTTTAATGAAATAGATGTAAGGTTCTTGCTTCGAATCCAAGCTATCAAATGTCTTAGACACGTTTTCCTTGTCTGATAAGATCAACGCCATGCCTGCGTCGTTGCTCCTACTATACTTTGTGTGTAAGTTGTCCATTTTGTCTAGAAGTACGGTCATATTGTTGCCATCGTGAGTTTCAATCGTTACATTGGTGTCCTTAAGACGTGAGATGATTATATCGCGAAAGCATTCAAAGTAGTCCTGTAAAGTATTGTTGACCATATCCAATACTATCAGTAGCTCTCCAGCAATTTGGATGTTACAATCTGTGCATAGAATTATTATTATGTTTAAAATCAGTTCATCAATAATTATCTTTTTTTTTTCTTTTTATAAACTGTAAACATACCGGAATTAATGTACATTGATTATCTTTTATAATTATGTCAAAGCCCAGAACTCCACAAGCAGCTTATCCTATTAGGATTTTTATCCTATAGTATTATGATAGCGTGATTGTAGGATTTAAAATCCTGTCATTCTCCTATAGGAATTTTATCTTTGGAAGGTGGTATCTATTATTCTACATGGATGTGTGAGCCCAACCTTGGGTAATGGCATACTGCAAGAAAATCCCACCATATGCACTTGGATTTTTCTCAAAATCTTTAACACGACATTGTCGTGTCCGGAATTAATGTCGCACTGTCTATAGCATGTGTAAAATGCATGGGCATCCTCTCTTTTAGGAGGGGACGGAGAGGATAACGAATGAGGACTAGTGCCAGTGTGATAATTCACCTCAGGGAATATCTCACAGGGCCCGAAATGTAGTACTTACCGATATTGAAGGGGACAGGGTTCAGACCTGAGAATTTGCGGATAAGGAAAAGAAATAAATAATTAAAAATTTAAAAAATAAATAAATTGATTAATTAGAAAATGTAAAAATATTCTGATGAGCTAAATAAAAAAAAAGTTTTAATGATAGGGGGTAACACTCCCCCCCCCCCCCCCCCCCCTTTCCCTCCTTCACGGGTCGTTATTAGGCGAGCCGATCTATTTGTAGTTGAGTTAAAAAATGCGCGTGGAGAAATGAGAATTTTTTTTCACTGTATCGGTAGGATAATTTTTATCAATAACATGCATAAATGTTCTGAATTGAAGATTTTAAAAAGATATTCAAATATACGACTTAATTGCTTTTATCACTAAGTTTCAGTTTTATTCATTATTAAGCAAATATTAATTTTATTAATATACGATTTTATACAAAGTTTTTGCAAGAAGTTCTTCCCGGAATTGCAAGTGTAAAATAGAAGCAACTCATTATGAATTTTCAAATATATTAATCAAATAAAAAAAATAAATATAAAAGAAAAGTTATTTTGATTTAAATATCGTACAGCTGCACACACACACACACACACACATACACACACACACACCCCACACACACACTATATATATATATATATATATATATATATATAATATATATATATATATATATATATATATATATATATATATATATATATATATATATATATATTCTCCAATACAGATACACACACACACACATAAACACACACACAAACACACACACACACACAAACACACACACACACACACACACACACACACACACACACACACACACACACACACACATATATATATATATATATATATATATATATATATATAATTTTTGGTTAGTGCGAGTTACACACCGCTCCTTCTAAATCCAACCAAGTATAAGACGCAGTATTGTCATCATCACTTGATATATGGCCCGACATTAAGCACATTTCTGAAGCATGTTTGGTTTCTGCAATCCATTGAAACTCGAAATTAAATGATATTCATGTTTGCTTCATTTACATACGATTTGCAGGTCGCTTCTAGATCCCCTGAACGTCCCGTATTTATATGCATTTTCGTAATGAAATCTGGCGTAAACCTAATATGATTTGAAGTACACCTATTGCAGTCCAGTGTATATATTAGTACATTTCAACCAGTCATGTTTGGCTTCCTGTGTCTAGCATCTTTTTCATAAACAAACTTGTTCAGGTTCACCTGCACGAAGAGAGCTACATTGTACATATATAAATTTATTATGAACACTTTTTGTTAGTTGCAGTGTTTTCTCTGCACTTCCTCAACATACATGCTAATGTAAGATATTTTTGAGGTGTACATGCTGATTTTAAAATAAATCATTTTAAATTTTACTTCCTTTTTAAACCAGAAACATCGATATGATTTTCAATATTGAAACCTAAACCGCCATATAAAAGGTGAGATTAAAAATTCGATTTGAAGAAACAGTATTTTGTAATGATATACTTAAAAAAAAAAAAATATTTTAATGAATTGATTTACATTATTTATTTATATACATCAGCTCCATAAAAATGAATTTAAATTGCATTCTGATAAAGGGCACATTAATACATTAAACTTTGAAAATTTTAAGGGGGAAGCCACGCCCACCTTAAGTCCGCCAGAAATAAGCACATAAAATAGACTTGAATAAAATCCTATAAAAAGTACACGAAGAATCACCCGATGATGACCTCAGTGTTTAAAGCAATATAAGCTGTCAAAATTGTTATTTTGGGGTCCTAAAATTTAATCGAAAATTTTGTAAACATCTACCTTCTAATACCTGATTTTATCGATTAAACTTTGGATATGTTGTATTTTTTGCATTAAATGCAAAAATGTTCGACAGTTGAAATTAAGTCTTCCCGTACCTTAATTTTCCCGACATTATTTCCGTGTGCAATGACCTAAAGTTGAACTCATTCGGCAAAATCAAATGCGCAAGCGCAATATTTCCGGTAAGCACGAAAGATGTCTGACACGAAAGGTTCGAAGCGAGGGAGAAAGCCGACTTTGGAATTTTGCGTAATGTTTCGAGCGATCCCTTAAAACTATCATAACTAAAAAACATACTATCATAACTTAAAAACATATAACATCGTTAACAGTGCCAAAATAATGATGGTAACTAGAATTTTATCTCACCTCGCCGTCCATATTTTAATGACCCGGATACAACCCGATCCACCCCGATCAGCATCAGAATCATTCGTGTCAACATCGGTTATCTTCGGGATTGTCGTCGACGATTAATCAACTGCCATTGTTAGGGTCAAACGGAATGTCGAGGAATATATTTTTCATCACGTAAAGGTGTGTAAACGATGCATAAGAGAGGAAATTCGATGCAGTTCTTTTTTTCCAATCATATCAACGTTCATTTAACCTCTTTTAATGCCACTATAAAAAATTGCAATTTTGGCAGCTTATATTGCTTTAAATAATACACTTTCGTTTGCTTTTATTCAAATGGCAGATAGAAATTCTTCCGCACTTTCCATGTTACATTAGTGCATTGATTTGTTTGAATGATATTCTATACAGAATTTATGAAAACCACTCAGTTTGTTCATACATATATGATGAAAAACCTCTCAAAGTGTTCATACATAAATGCTAGTATTATTGCTTTTTTATAAAGTGAGTATTCAAATTAATGATACTTCCTACAACAAATTTTTCTTTTAAAAAAAAAATGAATAAATGAAAATCAAATTAATGTTTTTTATAAGTAAAACGAGTTCAAGTTATCGTATGGAACGTAATTCATTTCCATGATTTCTCAATCAAGTCCATAACGATGGGAGAAAATAGTATAGAGTTATATACGGCGGGGTTACATATTTCAACTTTTAAAATCATAGAAAATTTACAGGTCCTCCTTTTTTAAATAAGAATTTTAAATTTGTATATATTACAATCACACTAAGCCAAACAATATATACCAAATCATACATCCATTTTTGTTTTTTAATTTTTTTTATTTGGTATCTAGTGTCCTTAAATTGTTTCTTAATTTTATTGCCATTTTTAAATTTTTAAAGGTATTTCGTATTACAATTTGTGCGTATCCTTGGAAATAGTTTAGAAAATTTAAAATATTAGCGACCAGATTGATAATTTGCACATCATTTGAATGTTGGTGGGAGTGAGGGCATCACGCTCATGTTTACGGTACGAGCACTTTCGACCACCTTCTCTGTGTTTATTCAACTTAAAGCGATATGGATAAATGCTCTTCATTTCGAAGTGTTGTAACATTTCTAAACCACTGGGGCTGATGAAACAAAAGTATTCTCTCTCTCTCTCTCTCTCTCTCTCTCTCTCTCTCTCTCTCTCTCTCTCTCTCTCTCTCTCTCTCTCTCTCATGTGTTAGATAATGAAATAAAGCCATTGTGCAGTCGACGTTCATGAGAAACGTCTGTAAACAGCTGAAACGTATATTGTGTGTAGAAATTCTGCTCTTACCTGTTGTGTTAAACTTGTCCATGTTACAAGGTATTTTTGAGGCTTCAGTAGGTACATTGGTTTCACCTTTGTAAATTAAATTGTTTGGTTAACAATATGACTATACTATACGGCATACATTGTTATAAAGTTTTAAGCAATCATTATTATTTTTTATTTCTCGTTTTAATCCCCTACCGGCTTTGCCGAAGGGGACTTTTAGTTTACCCTCGGTCCGTCCGTCCGTCTGTTTGTCATTCCGGATCAGTTTTCCTAACCCTTTTCTGTATTGGATGAAGATATTCAACTGAAATGTTATCATACCTTTGTCTTGAGTAGTTACACATCAAGTTTGAGTTTCGTTACGTTTGACCTATTTTTGACTAAATTATTCCCCTTGATAAATTGCAAGAATCAGTTTTTCGAACTTTTCTCGGCAAAGGATGAAGATATTCAGTTGAAATTTGATATGTGGCTTTGTTTTGGATAGTTACAGATCAAGTTTGAGGTTTGTTTCGCTTCACATATTTTTGACTGAAATATCCTACCGGTAGGCGATTTTAATACACTCAGGATGCTTGTATATATATATATAATGCATTGATCCAGATGAGTGAGAGGGATAATTGGATCCTATCTTTAAGAAGTTTGTGATATTTTGATGGAATTTGAACTAATTGCAGTAATTGCACAAAAACTAAAAACACACTGGACCCCTTAAAGAAAAATTGGATATCCTTTCAAATAAATATCTGGATCCGCACGCTTGTTTCCATCAGCTCTGGACGTATGATAACCTTCTGTATAAAACAACTAGGGTCCATGACCCCGATTGTGTGAATTTAATTATAACTATACTAGAAAAAAGATTAAGGTCTACTAAATTGAATGACAGAACACGTACCATCCCGATAACAGTTGTCAAAAACAACACTCATTGGTTATACACGCACAGGGAATAATTACAGAGATTAATTAAAAAAAAAAAGCTGTGACATGATTATCATTACAATATACAGGGTTATTTTTATCTTACATTTTTTTAATCTATTATTTTTTTTTTTTGGATGTTTTTTGTCTTTGTTTTATGTTTTTGTTTGTTTGTTTATTTTTGTTTGTGTTTTTTTTTTTTGTTTGTTGTTTTTTTTGTTTGTTGTTGTTGTTATTTTTGTTTTGTTTTTTGTTTTGTTGTTGTTCTCTACACTTGTTGACTGTTTCCCCCCCCCCCCCCCCCCCCCCCCATAATTCGACCAGACACAGTTGTTTTAAAACAGAAAGGAGTGAAAACACGCCTTTTCAAAATCTTAAATTCACCCACTGAGAACAAGGACGGAAATGAAACGGGGTGAATGTTTCCCTGTATTCTGTAAATGATGAGAATTTTGGTTGACGGCCGTGGATCGATGTCGTCTACATCATATTTGTAAGCACTTTCAATAAACAGTTCTTCTCATTTTGTTTACATTCATAACTTATTTTTGAAAAGTACAAGTAATTTTGATACGGTACACATTTCCTTCGAAAGATTGAATTCTTAATACAAGAGTTAACTCTCTTACCGAATCGCACCTTAACAGATTTTAAGAAATCCTTATCAATCCATGCATAGTCACACACATGCAAAACGTATCCATCCGAGGAATGATTATATTAGTTGTAAATATGCTACAAATTCGTAAGGTTAATTTAAGTTTTTTACCGGCATTGTTGTCTGCTCTAGGTTTATCATCACGTCCACACATCGTGCTGCTTCTGTCGTTAATTTTGCCTAACTTCCTCAAGATCCTCTTCCTTGTGCTATGATACACAGTCACATACGAAGCGTTAATATGTTCTGTATATTATAGCTTCCTTTATAAAGTATGGGGTTTCCGAAGGGCAACATCCGCGTAGGCATTATCATATACAGGCAGGGGCAGGAAGATTAAATTAATACTTTTTTTTTAAACTTACGAGGAGAAAGAAAACTGTTTCAATGGGGGCATCTTATGACAATGTAGCTGCACGAAATTTAACAGACTTTGTACTTTGAATCGTCGACAGACACGACTCAAACGTGTGTGTTACAAGAAAATGAGCGTTCATTTCAGCCTTGGCTTGTGACGATGTGTTTGTTGATTTCAGATGTTTTATTTGAATATTTCTGTATCTATTATTATGATTTGATGTTTTGATTATACGTTCTAAAAAAGTGTCCGGAGTTTCATTGACGCATTAGAGAGATGCGATATGAAATATCAAACGTTGCAATTTTTTTTTATCTTTTCCATTTGCATTGTATAATTGTCATATATTGTATAATTCTTTATTTGTAATCTATATTTGTTATTTGTATTGTATAATTCTCTATTTATACACTATATTTGTCATTTGTATTGCACATTTGGTTTATTTGTATAGTAGATTTTCATTTTTATCTTATATTTTCCTTTTGTATTGTCGGCAGGAGTTTTCATTTGTGTTGTATATAGTCTTTTATTTGTGTTCTATAATATTTTATCTGTATTGTAAAAAAAAAAAAAATTGGAAACACACCTATATTTTATTTGGCCTTCAGTAACCAGAGTCACTCAATTGACATATTGCTATTTGTTTGTGTCAGTCATTGTAAGTCAAACTGACATCTGTCATATGTGAACAATTGAACATTTAAAACATTTTTTTTAATTTCTTCTTGATAACCACCCTTCCAATTCTTTTCAAATCTTGCTTAAAGCATCTTTGGAAAAGGGGAATATCAATTGTAAATTTCAGGATCCATGGATTCTGGACCAAACCTTAACGAATCCTCTTCACCAAAATTGAGAATTTCATGATCCAGGGGGTTGGGGTTTTAGCACCAAGGTGAGGTCAGAATAGCCATGGCATGTAAATGTTTTTTTGTTTATTTTTGTTATTATTATCATTATTATTATTTGTGTGTGTGTGTGTGTGTTTCATTTGAAAGCCTTCTTCAATTTTGCTTATAGTACATAAACCTTAATTAATGCATATGAAAAAAAAAGCTCAAAGAGGGATGTAACAAAATTATGAATTTCGAAATCCAGGGTTGTGACTGTATGCTGGGTCCAAAATAGTCCTACAGTGTTAATATAGCATATAATACATGTATTATGGTTCAAGACTTTCGTAAGTATGGACACTTTCTGGGGACTATGTGCTTTAAGAACACATCTTAATTAATGATGATAACTTAGTGTAGGTTAAAAAGAGATACACAGTCGGTGGACCTCTTGTTAATTTACATGTATTAAATTTCTTGAATATATCATGAACAATTGTATACGAAGTGTACCAAAACTGGTAATAAAATTTAGCATCATGAATTAATAAAAATACTCTTGTACAGGTAAATGTAGGGTGAAGACAGTTTGAGCAAATTGAATTAGGCTGTACTGTATGTAAAATGAAAAAAATAAGATAATTTTATTTTTCAACATGTTTCTTAAAACTTGAAAAGCAGAAGATGACCGACTATCGTATGATATAGAGGACAAAGGAGAGCTCTTGAAAAACAGGAAAAAAACTGCAAGTTTAACAGTCATTGAACATTCCTCATGACACGAGTCCATCTTGATCCAGTAAACTGACAGGCCATTTTCCGAAGCATATGTATTGACTATATGTAAGCATATATAAGATCATGTTTCATATTTGTATTTTATAATTTTTGGTTGTATCATATCCGAGGGATTGTTTAGTTTGGTTTGTTACAGAGGATTTCATTGGTTTAGTTCATCTAATTTGGTATGCGCGACATGTTTATAATAGTTCACACGAGGCCAAGTTCTAAAGCTACGTACATGTACTGTATTTTCTAAATGCAATACTCGAAAAAATATAAATTTCTCGCTTTTATGTGCCTATTGCGAATATTACTCTCGTGTTTAACCAGTGGTGGGTCTAGAAATGGCTGGGTGTCTGGGGGCTGTCTTGAGATCCCTAGTGACTTCAGGACTTTGGTGGGGGACCCACGAGGAGAAGTTTCCCGAAACTACTGAGTTTTGACAAAATAAAACACACATGCTTTTTGGAAATTTATTTTATAATTTGTGAGAAGGTGCGCTCGGCGCTGGATCCTCCATTACCTGGACCGGTCGCGGTAGCTCACTGGTTAGAGCGTTCGCTTCGTAACCAGGAGGTCGTGAGTTCGAGCCCCGTTCGTGCCATGGCCAAGACGAAAAAAAAAAAAAGTAGTGATTGCTCCTTCGCCAAACGCTCGGCATTTAGAAGTGAAAACCACGGGTCTTTCGGATATGACCTTAAAAACGAAGGTCCCGTGTCACGGTAGGCGTTGGCACGTTAAAGAACCCTCACAGCTACGGCCCTGAGCGCTAAGCATAGGTCTAAATTTGTGGTACTTCACCTACAACTGTTGACGTCTCAATATGAGTGAAAAATTCTCGACGGGACGTGAAACAAAGAAACAATCCATTACTTGGTATGCCTTGAACTAGTCCAGCACAGAACTGGTCGCGGTAGCTCAATGATATATCGTTTGGTTCGTGTCTTGGAGGCCGTGATTACCAGCCCCTATTGTGCAATTGCCACACCAAACCTAATGATGCCCTTCCTCAAACGCTAGGCATTTAAAGTAGAGAATCACAGGTCATTTGGATGTGACCTTAAAAACGGACCCCGTGTTGGAGCAGGTGTTAACACGCTAAAGAATCCCCATTACTACGGCACTGTGCACTAAAGATAGGTCTAATTGTTTGGTACCACAGCTGGTGATGTCAGTGAAAAATTCTCGACACGGGACGTTGACTAATGAAATCCTTCGTAACAAACCAAAATAAACAATTCCTTAGATACAGTGCAATTGAAAAAAATTAAAACACAAATGGAAAATTATAATAAATATAGAATACGAATAAAAAACATTGTATATGCAAACGGAAAATATACAATACAGATGGAAAACTAAAGAATATTAATAAAATACAAATTAAAACTTATACGATTCAAATGGATAATACCAAATACAAATGGAAAATTATACAATACAAATGAAAAAAATATTTTTTTTTTGTT
This sequence comes from Ostrea denselamellosa, assembly GCA_024699665.1. Taxonomy (NCBI): domain Eukaryota; kingdom Metazoa; phylum Mollusca; class Bivalvia; order Ostreida; family Ostreidae; genus Ostrea; species Ostrea denselamellosa. The sequence goes on from JAMZEH010000068.1 coordinate 5,979,963, forward strand.
TTTTTTGTTTGTTTGTTTGTTTGTTTATAGCCGCCTGAGCAGTTTTTCAGCTATCCGGCGGCTGTCACCATTACCGGTGACAGGGCTGCAAATTTAAGCCTATGCTCGGCACTCAGGGCCTTTGAGCAGGGAGGGATCTTTATCGTGCCACACCTACTGCGACACGGGACCTCGGTTTATACGGTCTCATCCGAAAGACCGGCACCCACGTCCCACAGTGGGATTCGAACCCCCGACTCAAGGATCATCAGATCTTTGAGCCCGACGCTCTAACCACTGCGCCACGCGGGCGGCAATGAAAAATATAAAATACGAATGGAAAATTATATAATACAAATGAAAATATCGAATACAAATGAAAACTCATACAACACAAATGGAAAATATCAAATATTGCACCGTTTGACATACCATAGTACGAAGCAACACAAGTCAATCATTACCGTGAATTGATGACATGTCTTCTAACGATAATAGATAAAAATAATCGTAATGTGTATTACTAGTAACTTGAAAATGAATAATGATTTTTTTTTTTTTAAACCTAAATTATGCAAATAGGCTTCTGGAATGTTCGTTCCATGTATGAGGCAGGGAAGTATGCCCAAGTAATAAGAAAGATGAAGTACCTCCAGCTACACGTATTGGGAATAAGTGAGTGAAGATCGACAGATTTTGGGAAAAACATAACAAACAGAGGTGAAAAAATCATATACTCAGGTAGGAAAGATAGAAAACATCATGAAACAGTTGCAATTATTCTGAGTAAGGCTGCAGCTAAGTCCTTCATAGAGTATCAGCCTGTTAACGAAAGAATGATATGGGCTAGACTCAACACAAAGCCTATTAAAACATCATTCATACAAGTCTACTCTCCAACAAACGAGGCAGAAGATGAAGTAAAACAAGATTTCCATGAAGCGCTACAGGCTGAGCTCGAAAAAGATTCCAAAACATGACTTGATCATCATAATGGGAACTTTTAATGCCAGAGTAAGCCAGGACAACACTGGATATGAAAGAGCCATGGGACAACATGGATGTGGATTCATGAACGAGAATGGTGAACATCTAGCAGAGTTTTGTGGAAACAACAACTTGGTAACAAGAGGAACATTATTTCCTCACAAAGAAATATAAAAGCTAACATGGATATCACCCGGAGGAAGAGACAAAAATCAGATAGAACATATTGTTATAAATGGTAAATTGAGGAGGTTTCTTCAGGAGGTGAGAGTAAGATGAGGAGCAGATGTCGGCAGCGATCACCACCTTGCAACTGCAGATCGCAAACTCAAGCTGATGAAAGCAGCATCCAAAAGCAGTAGGGGAGACACAGGAAAGCTATGTAACAACAAAACCAAACAAGGCTTTAGATTAGAACTGAAAACATATTCCATATCCTGCAAAACAGAGACATGGAAGAAGAACAAATAGATGATCACTTGCAAAAAGTGAAGGACGCATTTAAGGACACAAGCGAGAGAATAATAGGTTACAAAAACAATTCCGCAAAGAATGGATAACACCTGGCACATGGAAACTCATTGAGAAGAAAAGAAATAAAGGAAAACTTTGTAACATAAGAATCAAAGAGAAGCTGAGAGAACAATACTCAAACAAAGATGTGAAAAAGGCCAAAAAGAAAGACGGTTAGAACTACATCGAAAATATGGCAAAAGAAGCTGAGCAAGCAGCATCAGAACAAATGATGGGTGATGTCTCTCAGATTACCAAGAAACTAAGTGGACAAAAAAGAAATGCTTGTATGTCAGTAAGAGGCAAACGGGGCACAATGATAACATCAGAGAACGAACAGGAACAAAGATGGAAAGAACTCTTTGATGAGACACTGAGGAATCAATACAGAAGACCCCCCTCCTCCCATAAAACTAGAAAGAGTCTCACCAATCACGAGCTTAAAGAACAACAAAGTACCTGGAAATGACAACTTACCAGCTGAACTCTTTAAAGCAGACCCCATCCTTGCAGCAGGTATTCTACATCCTCTTTTCTGCAAGATATGAAAGCACAATGTAACACCAACAACTTGGTCAGAAGATAACGTCATCAAACTACCCAAAAAAGGCGACCTTACAAACTGTAATAACTGGAGAGACATTACATTACTCTTTATACAAAGCAAGATCTTCAGTAAAATGATTGTAAACAGAATTAAGACAACAGTGGACAAAGAGTTAAGAAAAGAACAAGCGGGCTTCAGACAAGGAAAGAGCAGTTGTGACACCAAGTATTTATATCAAGAAACATTATCGAGCAATGCATGGAATGGCAAATACAATTCATCATATATTTCATAGACTTAGAAAAGGCCTTTTGACAGCATACCCCGAGCCAGTTTTTTGAAGATCCTAAGACACTATGGCATACCATCTAAACTAGTGGAATTAATAAAGGCATTCTATGCAGAATTTAAATATTCTGTTGGTAGATCACCAAACACAGGCTTCCTTGTAAACTCCGGAGTAAGACAAGGGTGTGGTATGTCATCTTTATCATTCATGGTAGCAGTAGACTGGGTAATGAGATAATACAGGCATAAGGTGGACTTCTAGGCAATCTAGAGGACTTAGATTATGCAGATGACTTGGTCCTACTATCTCACCTAGAAACACATATGCAACAGAAAACATCAAGTTTACAATCAAATGCCAGAAAAATCGGTTTGGACATCAACATAAAGAAAACGGAAGTAATGTCCCTGAACACAAAGAGCCCACATAAAATACATTTAAACGGAACAGAAATAAAAAAAGAAATCTCCTACTTTACATACCTAGGGGCGCTGAAGATCTATTCTAACAACCCGGATCCCCACGGGCGTTATGTGCTATGTCATACTGAATCACGTGATAGTGATATAAAATATCCGAGTCAGAAGGAAGAAACCATTAAATTCCGGACGATCTTTAAAGCGCATCTGAGGGCAAATTAATGATCCTTAATGTTCAAAATTGTCAGGATTGTTATGATTTTTATTGTTTTATCGATAGGTGTTGTAAAACGCACTCCATTAAAGTGTGCAAAATGAGCTGTAGTGACTCTTTAACGTCCCACTCGAGAAATTTTCACGAATATAAAGACGTCACCATTGCCGGTGAAGGACTGTAAATTTAGGCCTATGCTCGGCGCTTATGGCATTTCAGCAGTGAGGGATCTTCATTAATTAAATAAGCTTCGTTAAATACAAACACTTTTGCATGTTCCAACAAGATTTATATTTTGCATGTTTAATGCGGGATATCGGAACTAAGAAAAGTCGGAACTTTTCAGAAAAAGAAGTTACGAAAATTATGCTTCACTTGAGCAACTTTTGTATACAAAAAGTGATGGCTGAAGTCGATTCATTTCTGATACAAAAATATCTGCCCAATTTAAAGATTATGTTTCCAAAATGTACCAAGCGAATATCCCAGTAACAAAAACAGAGCTATCAGATTAAATTGTTTGATTGCGGAAGGCGATTCAATGATAACTCGCAGCATCGACGGACGGTGTACTTCCTCTGATGTATGGTATGTGAATATTACTCAGTTTGTTAGATTTCTTCACAGTTATTTTTAAATGCAAACATCATTTTATTAGCTGCTCAGTTCTTATAATTGTGATAAATGGTAGTACAAATGCAAGATGAACCAATACATTGAACTCGTGTAGGCCTACTTAAGGATAACACACCCTCCCCCACCCCGAATTTGGACTTTGGACAGAATTACCTATCTTGCTAACTAAAAACATTTCAGACAAATATGAAAGCAACTTTAATCTGTGTTTACACCTCCCCTTTCCACAGTCAAAAACGACGCTCACTGCCTGAACTCATCTCATTATGTCTTATACATGTAGTGTGCTAATTCACTGAAAAGTTGCCCAAGATAACGCAGAAAACGAGATCTTGTTGGTCATACTAAACATTAAAACCACGATGGGATCGGAGACGAACTTGTAGTTCCGTATTATCCGTTATTAGTCTTCTTTCAATATCAAGACGGTGTTGGCTGTTGGCTGCAAAGAATATGAATTTTAAAAAGAGAATATTTACATTTCCCAAAGTTTTGCCTTATATAACACTACTAACAGAAATCACATTCAATTTTCCATAATATCGAAGTCAGTCACGTGATCACTTTTTACTTGCGTATGAATACAGTCACAGCTTCAATCGTATTTGAGTCAATTATAAGCTGTACAAGATACTTTCACCTTCCTTGACATCATAACAAAATGACAAAATAAATAAAACGCATCAAAATAATTACACGGAGTTTATTTTGTAAACAGACAAGAAAGTCATTTATGAATAAAACATTAAACATACCGTTAAGTTGTTTTATCTTTCAAAAATACCACCTGCAACTAAAAAGGCAACTTCTGAAGTATGGCGAATTCATACGATGTCTTTGATATTTACATCATGACAATTTAATATTAGATTGACTTTATGAGGATGGTAATCAGTTGTTTCCGGGTAGTAGCCACCACCACCATGAGCGAGGCTGATTTCGAGCTCGACAAATTGTTCAAGTCAGGGCACCGCTGCCAGTCTTCATTTAAATCCTACAACAGAAATTTCTCGATAGAAAAAATGGATCTTTCAGTTCGTGTTTATCTTCTACACACCCTGGAAGTACAAATACAACGTACCTGAAGCTATACTACGTCTAAATCTGTCGGTATAATGCTACAACCACGAGTCCTAACGATGAACATGCCGTTGTTCCCTTCCAAAAGCATGGCCTAGAGCTTAATGTCAATTTAATCCATTTATCCTCTGTTATTTCTCTTAGATCCTCTGAATTTCTGTTGAAATATGTGTTCAGTGACTGCGTTTACAACTAATTTAAGTAATATTTAAGCGACTGCCACCGTTTCTCCATCACCGATTGACCGGATGTAGTTCACCCCGGTCTTAACTTGTATTTAATTGAGTTGACTTGCTGCTCTAAATTATCTTTAGTTTGCACTTGTTTCATCTCTTTTATTCCCTCCAACATAAATATTCATATTTAATATTCTCCTAGATATTATTCTCAACTACTTATTCAACCAAAATTTAACTTACAGTATCTTGTGTTGAACGATCGTTTGCTTACACAAGTATGGAAGCTTGACAAGAACAACACAAAACGAAACAAATATAAATATAAGAAATAAAATATTTTTTATATGACATGAAGTCAATTAAACAAGTTTGCCAGTTTACTTTCGGAAGGCCGGGGGTCTCTTCCCAGGTACATTTTATCTGGGTTCTCTCCTCCACCAATAAAAACTGGACGCCACCAGATAATTGAAAAATTGTTGAGTGTGGTGGAAAACAACAATCAATCAATCACGTGACTAATTTTATGTCATATCACAATAACACTCAATAAATAATAGCTTATTTCTTGAAAAGATGCAATTAACTCTGTCTATGACAAATTCTCATTGAGGGGTGAAGGCAGAATGTTTCGTCCTGTAGGTTTTGAGAAACTAGGAGAAAGATCGGTGTAGTATCTGGCATTGGATCCTTGAACCAATGAAACATGCGTAAAATTTGTAGATTTTTCAGAGATTATATTTTTACATAGATTATAAAAAGCTGACAAGTTATAAAATACATTAACTTTATCGTACTCATCAACACTATGTAAAAGAATCTCGTGCTAAATTCTTGAGTGAGGAAAAATAATGCATGTATTTGGCATAACGTTGAGTAGATGAGTAGAACACCATGATATTTTCGGCGGCGCTGTTCGATGTCGAAATGAGTTTTTGTAAAAAGTGCTGTTGTAAGTCATGCATATAAACATTTCAATAATATATATATATATATAAAACACCTAAATAAATAATAATAACATAAAAAAAAAAAATCGTTGTGTTTATATCACTACATTCAGTCCAAATCTCATGTATCAGGAATGGAGAGAATGCAACGGACCTGACAGGGATTCGAGCCCTGATCCCTTGCATTTTCTCCCTACCTGTTACACTCACATTGCATGATTTTACTGATGTGAACACAACATTCAATGTATATGTATATATCTGGAACATATATTGTGCTGTCGGTTTTATTTTCAAATGGACATGTATAGACAATGTGGTATATCTAACTGCAGAGTTTTCATATATACGTCTGTTTACTGGCACACACACACACACACACACACACACACACACACATTATACTGATAAAATAGGGGGTGTAACGGCCTCCTAAGAATGGTACACACAATACAGACGATTTTAAAAGATTATTTGATTTTAACACTTTATGCATCTTCATTTTATATCCAGCAGAGCCCCGCCCGAAAGTCTGATCCTGTAGGGTTCACTATTTTTGAAGACAATGACATGATTTATATACTTATACTAAGGTCTGACACATAGTATTTTTACAATTGATAATGCATACAAGTACATATAAGTTTACAAATTTATTTCTATCGAACTCGGAGGGATGTGGGGGATGCCCCCTCCTACGCACGTTATATATATATATATATATATATATATATATATATATATATATATATATATATACCCTCTATTTACAATGGGTCTTTCGGATGAGACCGTATAAACCGAGGTCCCGTGTCGCAGTAGGTGTGGCACGATAAAGATCCCTCCCTGCTCAAAGGCCCTGAGTGCCGAGCATAGGCCTAAATTTGCAGCCCTGTCACCGGTAATGGTGACAGCCGCCGGATAGCTGAAAAATTGCTCAGGCGGCTATAAACAAACAAACAAACAAACAAAAAATCTATTTACAATGTTTACTAAAAAAATGTCTGTAGTGTAATGAGGATCGTATAATATCTCTTTGATAGCAAGGTGATTTCCTTAAAAATTGAATAAATAATACCCATGCAGTATTGCTTCAATTCCATTCAATGCCATTATTGTAGAGAATCCTAATCTTCGACAAATTTAAAGATTAAAATTGCAACATCCTCATGTAGCCAAAAACATCTTTAGACTCCTCCCCATTCCACCTGTATCTGAATGGGTGAAAATAGATTGAAATTTAACCAAAGGTCAGAACTATAATGTCACTGATAGAGTAACTTTTGTTTCTGCTTGTTCGAGAAGATCAATAGCGGCCGACTAATGCGTATAATACACAGTACCGACGCTGACTGAATAAACAAAGTCTGGCTCCGTCAACATTAAAGAAAAAACAATACCTGACGGAATAAACAAATAAACATCAAAAGAAAACCGAGTCTGACTGAATAAACAAATAAACGTAACAATAGTCGATATATGTCGACTGAAAAATCACTGAAATGTCACTGAATGGTGCCTGTCAGTTCTAACTGTATCGCGTAGTATTTGAGTTATGGTTTCCTACAAGTTTAATCACCTTAAATTACAACTAGCCAATAAGTTCTGAGAGAAAAGCAGGTCAGCGAACTCTTGCAAATATTACGTTTTTTTAAAAATATATGATGATCGGATGATATACAAAGATAGACAGGCAAAGTCATACGTGCTAACGAACAGACACACACACACAGAGAGAGAGAGAGATTCAAACGTTGATCTTCGATTTGATAATTGACAATTGTTAGATAAATGTTTTTGAATACTGTTCCAGTGCGTTTTACCTTTGTCAGAGACAATTGTAAGTCATTAGTGTTGATGTAGTTTAAACAATGTTTTATTTGTCTAATCTCAGTAAAATGATAGAAACATACAATTGAAATACACGAGATAAGGAAAGAAGCCAACATGCTTATATAAACTCTGTTCTCAATACTCGTGAGGTGTATTAAATATCTATTATATAATATCGTTTCCGTATGAAGAAGATGCAACTTGTAAATAATATAATTTAGGGTTGTTGAGCAAAGAATGTACAGAAAAAAGAGAAAACAATTTCAAACGGCAACATGGCCTAATATTGAAACAAGATCCAAGTCAATCGAAAACCCAAGTAATGCGGGAGGATACTCATTTGTCCAGTATGTTGATTATTTATTTATTGTAGGTCGTATTTATTGACTTCCTGTGAATTAATTTTGAAATTTCGTGTGCCGTTTCAAATATACCCAACAAAATAAATTAGGGGTGAACGGCAGAATGTAAACAGATGTTTAATGACAAATTTTGAATAACCAATACTGCTAAGCAATTAGTACAAATCAAGAGTGTGTTTGAATTACAATGCATGTACATTAATAGAAGCCCAGTATTGGCAAAAACTACCATAATATAGTTAAATTCAAACCGATTTGATGGAAAATGTGACCTTTAACTTTTTTGTTGAGTATATGAAAAAGTCATTCCTTCCGAGAATTTATCACAAACTGCGAGGTAAATAATCGATTTTGACTGTACTCATTATAAGACGTGGTAACGCCAAATGTAAACCACATTGTCAAAACAGCCTTAATATAAAACGTAAACGATACCAAATATGATGCACCAAATACGCATTTCGACAAATAATGTTTCTTCAGTGATGCTCAAGTCAAAAATGTTGAAAATCCGAAGTAAGAACAAACTTGGAAGAGCTGAAAGAACCAAAAAACAAAACAAAAAAACCCCAAATACAGGAGCCAAATCTGACTAAGGACAAGAGCTATGCATGAGGGAGATAATCCTTAATAATATAATTCTCTTATGTAAGCGGAATTAATATCTCATGTGTAATATAATCCCGATAACATTTTGTTTTGTCTCTTCAGAAAAGTATCAAAATACGATATAAGAAAAGTATCAAAATACGATATAAGAACTTCTGATAGCAAAACAATGAAATAATGACGCAAAGTAAAAGTAAGATCATTTATAGTATTAACATTTAATACCAAATTCTATTAATTTTAACATGTAAGTGAGTTCTGTGTAGAAAAAATAACTGGGGATTGATTCTCTGTGCACCAGAGAATTATTCACATATAAAATGGTAATATGGAGGGACTTTTTCTATGTAATAAAACCTTCAAATATAGAAAACTTTGCAGGGGAAAACCTGTTCTATACCATAGTTGCTTTTAAAACCAACACCTTCCATAACAATTTCATTAACTTTAGTATTTCGTGTATGGAAACTTGTATGCACAATCATATCAATATACTTTCGTTGATTCGCACTGGGATTTACATTTTCATCCGTTGTCTCTTGATAACCCTTTAAACCTCCAACTTTGTAACTTCTTTACGACTTGCCCCGTGGGGATCCGGGTTGTTAGAATAGATCCTCAGCACCCCTTGCTTGTCGTAAGAGGCGACTAAATGGGGCGGGCCTGTCACAGCAGGTGTGGCACGATAAAGATCCCTCCCTGCTCAAAGGCCATAAGCGCCGAGCATAGGCCTAAATTTTGCAGCCCTTCACCGGCAATGGTGACGTCTCCATATGAGGGAAAAATTCTCGAGCGGGACGTTAAACAATAGATAATCAATCAATCAATCTTTACAACTTACTACTGAATGTAAATTTCTTAGTTCATGAAGAAAAAGAGGTCTGCGGGCGGAAACTGGAAATCAACATGAATTTCAAATTCTACAGGCAATGGTTTTAATATTTCAATTTTATATGTCAATTATATATATAGTATTGATTTTGTTTCAAATTTAGATATATGTTTAACAAATCACTGTCCAGTTTGTTTGGTATGTGAAGATGATCATCTGCAATGGAAAACATGATAATTTATGAAAAACGGTTTATTTTGGGAAATAGTGTTATTACAGATGCACAGTTTGGATTGAAACAAAAAAGCTGCACTACGGATGCTTTTTTTTCCTTACATGGGATAATTTCATAACGTTAATAAGGAAGAAGAAAAAAACCTACATTGTTGTTTTACAAACTACTCAAACGATTTTGATTTTGTGATTCACTACGTTTTAAGGAAGAAAATATCTAATCAAGGTATAAGAGGAAAACTTGTAAGGGTCATTAAAAGTGTATTCATTGATTGGTTGTTTTATATCCCGTCAAGAATTCCCCTCTCATATTGAGATGTCACCAGCTGTAGGTGAAATACCACTAATTTAGATCTATGCCTGGCCGAGTGGGTAGAGCATTGCGCTGAAAGTCACAAGGCCTTTCACCACTAGTCGGCGCGGGTTCGAATCTCGCTCGCGCCGATATATGCGAGAAAGTTTGCCAGTTTACTTTCGGAGGGTCGGTGGTCTCTTCCCGGATATATTGTATCTGGGTTCTCTCCTCCACCTACAGACACTGGACGCCACCAGATAACTGAAAAATTGTTTGAGTGTGGCGGAAAACAACAACCAATCAATCAATCGATAATGCTCCATCACATACATCTGAGCTTGTGAAGCAATTTTTGAAGTCGGAGAAGGTTACCGTCTTGCCACACTCGTCATACTCTCCAGATCTAATCCCCATGCAACTTTTTCCAAAACTCAAAAAGTTCTTATCTGGTCGGCGTTACAAGTCCTGACAAGCCCTTGGTTCAGCCATCAGTCAGTGCCTCAAAGGTCTATCCAAATCTGCGTACCGTGACGCATTTCAGAAATGGATTCAGAGATTGAAATTAAGTACTTCAAACCGCGAAGAATACTTTGAAGGGATGTAATGTTCATTTCACTATTTGAGTCAAAGGCTTTTGGGATATCGAACAATACACATTACATATTGAACAACCCTCGTATTATGATTTTCATTAGCTAAGGATACTTGAAGTTCATAATAGAAAAGTTAATTCACGTACCTACGTGAATATCTGTTGCATTTCTGGGAAATGTCACACAAGCAGTTATCAATGTTAGTTCAAAAAGGACAGCTACTAATGGCATGTACATCTGAACATAATTATGGACTTTTATTATTGATAAAAAAAAGTAACGTTTTGTTGTGTAGATATTTATTGAATGTATGATGTCATTTCCGACAGTGTCACATTACTTCCGGTGATAACCGCTACCACTTTTTTCCCCGCAACGTCTGGAATTTTATTATTCAATATAGCTGCCATTGCAGCACACCCAGAGGGTTCAGCTACTAAGCCAACATCAAAGAGTCTTGACATGCAATTCAAAATCTCTTGATCGGATACGAGGATCACATCTTCCACGTACTTCCGGCAACATTGGTATGTTAATTTTCCTATTAAAAAACATATCAAAAAGCCAAATTATTGAATTGCTAGAGTACATTGTGATATCGAAACGAATAATTGAAATTATACACACCCTGGAGCGTGCTACCACACTAATTACATGAAACGGTGCAAACGATTCTTGCACGGAACAGGGAAATATTTAAAAGGAACGTTGAAAGGTTTTCAGGGATCCCTGAACGATTTGCACGGAACGAGACGGAACGCTTTGGAGGTGTAGTAGCATGCTTCAAGATCTGTAACATAAAACTGTTTAAAGCAGAATTTACCTGCATATGGGGGAGATAACCCCGCAGCGACGGAACTCGCAACCATTGTGACGGGTTCTCCTTTTCTGAAGCTCTCGTACATGGTTCTAGCTGTGAATCAAATCCACATTTAGTTTTACTAACTACAGACGCAATGCAATGGACTTAACATCATTTGAATCGCGAGACCTGAGTACATAAACTCTTACAGGGGTCTGGTATACATCGTACAAAGTGTATGACGTACCAGATTCTCGTTTTCGAAGTCACCATAAAGTAATCATATAATTTACATCACTAAATGCATTGTCTTGCATCCTGGCCAATGGGAATCCGGGTTAGAATAGGTCCTCAGTACCCTTTCCTTGTCATACGAGGCGACTAAAATAGGTCCTCAGTACCACTTCCTCGTCGTCAGAGGCGACTAAATGTCGTGGTCCTTCCGATAAGACCGTAAAAACTCGTGGCCCCGCGTCACAGCAGGTGTGGCACGACAAAGAGGGTTAAATATGGTGGATAATTTGTGCCATTTACAATTTGTTGTCTTTTCGAGGCGAAAAGTCGACAAAACGAAAAGAAGACAAAACGATAATTAGCGCTTTTTCGCCCCAAAATAACGAAAATACGACAAAACGAAAAGTCGGAAATACAACAAAATAAACTCGCAAATTGGCGATCATATTTGTCTTCTTTTCGCTTGCCGTATTGTCTCTAAAAAGACGACAAAAAGAAAAGACGACAACACAATAATTAGCGATTTTTCTCCCCATTCTCTGTGCATGAGCATTACTTGTATTTTGCAGGAATTTAACGCGATTTCTATATCTGCTTCTCTTTGTGTATTCCATGCTGTCAGTGTGTAATGATTTATTGGCGTATATTTCATGTCAATGACATGATACAGTCTCTAATGATCCTTTTCTCGTCTTTTTCTTTTTGTCGCCTTTTCGTTATTTCGGGGCAAAAAGTCGTTAATTGTCGTTTTGTCGTCTTTTCGCCTCGAAAAGACGTCAAAACGCCAAGCGACAAACAAGGTCGCTAATTAACGGGGTTTGTTTGTCGTCTTATTGACTTTTCGTTGTTTCGTTATTTCGAGGCGAAAAGGCGCTAATCATAGTTTTCTCGTTTTTTCGTTATGTCGTATTTTCGCCCCGAAAAGACGACAAATTGTAAACTGGCAGAAATCTGCCACCATAGTTAAATAATATACAATCAACCAATCAACAATCTTACATCCCTCCGGCTCTACAGCGTATATCCTGCAGTCCGTCAGTCCAGACAGCTTTATCCCTGCGGCAATCCCAGACACGAGCCCCCCGCCACCGCAGCAGACGACAACTACGTCAGGTCTGACGCCATCCTCCAAAATTTCTAAAGCAATGCTGAACAAAGAAAGAAACCTATATATAAATCTCGTCTACACTTCAACCTTGGACATTTCTATTTTCAGGCCAAAATCTAGTAATCAATACAGAGGTATATATTTTCGCGGAATACTTTAAATGAATTGTTTTATCTTCTGCGTAAATTTATTCAGTTGAAACTTAGTGAAGGATTTATCAAAGGTGTATCATTATTGAGAACCATATATAAACTCCCCCCTCGTGAGTAGAATATAATAAGTATCGAACTAAATGGTGTCATTTTCATGAAATAATATATTGCGATATACTATTTCTCTCCTCCACCTGCAGACACTGGACGCCACCAGATAACTGACAAATTGTGAGTGTGGCGGAAAACAAACAAAACAAAATAAAAACAAAAAAACCAAAAAAAACCCCAAAAAACAAGGTAGGCGTTGGCACGTTAAGAACCCTCACTGCTACGGCCCTGAGTGCTAAGCATATGTCTAAATTTGTGGTACTTCACCTTCAGCTGGTGACGTCTCAATATGAGTGAAACATTCTCGACGGGACGTAAAACAAACAAAATATATATTGTAAAAATTGTCAACACAGATGAAATTATTTTATAAAATATCGTGCTAGAACACGTACATTATAATTATATTTATATCAATATGAAAATTATGCTTTATTTTACTCAAGCAGAAAAAAAATTAAAATGTTCAAGAAGCTAGAAAACACAACATAAACGGTGTGTAGTTATAGAAATATTAGTATTAATCTACAACCACGTGCAATTTACAACAGCATTGCAGCTGTACTTGTACAAAATAATTAAGCAATTAGGAATTGTGTGGTTATGTATATTATATCATCCACCACACCCCTCCCCATTTTTTACGAGGAGTTGTAGAAATTTTTTGTATTAGTTGTGACGTCAGCTATATACTAATAAAAGCATATAACTTATAATAACTTATTTACAAGAACAAGCGCCTGCGGTTCTTTACCTGCCATTTCCTCATGAATGTGAATAGCGTGCGCATGAATCTTGATAAATATAGTACGGCTATTTCAACTGCTGTGAATTCCCACAGAAAAGAAAGTAAAACGTAAATATAACAAGGGGCCCACAGGCCTAATAGGTCACCTGAGTATTAGTTAAAAGTATCACTAGTCCTAAGGGCTACAAACTATTAAACAAAATCTGTTCTGAATACCTACGCTAAATTCTACTATTCTGTAAATGTACAATTGTAAAACAAGATGTGTTTTTAAACCTTAATTTATCTACCAAACTAAATAATGTTTTTTTTTTCTTATGTTCAAACGTATATTCACGAAACCTATAGATTCGGCTGATGCTCACATTGTACTGTCTGTCTTTATAATATACCTACACGTAACATAACTGTATCCTCTGTATCCTAATTTTCAATGACAATTGTATATTATTACATTTTAAGGACTCGCAAGTTGTGGGAACTTGCTTCTGATCCTTTTGTATATATTATGTAAAATAAAATATGTTCAAATCAAATTTTAAATGCCCTCGAAATTACTGCTACTGACGAGGGCTTTACATGATATAATACATGTAACATAAAATGACTGACCAGTCCTAGGGCCAAAATCCTGGGGTTGCGAAATTCACAATTTCGGCACGTCCTTTTCTGATTTTCCTAAATATTCATTTACCATGTCAGCAAACTTCAAGAAGTTTTTCCAAATGATAAAGACTATAGTAAGTTTTTCTCCACCCTGGAATCAAACCTTTACCCCCTAGGATCGTGAAAATTACAATTTTGGTAAAAGACTAATTACTTCTTTTTAATATCTAGTTAGTTTCAATTTAGTATCAATTATACAGCATTAAAGACGATATCATTTATATAAACTATATATACCAAATTTGAACTCGCCCTGGAGTCGGAACCTCTACCCCAGGGCTTATAAAAATTACAATTTTGGTGGAGTTAGGCTTTCCTGATCTGCATCACTGTGCATTCATTTTCCCCCACATATCTGCGCTTCAAGATAAGAATAAGTTTTGAAAATCTGTCACTTTTTTGGAAGTTTTTGCCGCGCCCCTAAGACCCTAGGGGTGCAGGAGTCCTGAAATTTACAATTATGTCAGCCTTGTCCTAAAGATGCTTCAAACCTAATTTGAAAAAGAATTGGAAAGGTAGTTATCAAGAAGACGGTAAAACTGTTCAACGGACGACGCTCGACGACGGATGCGGAACAATTGCAATAGAGAATAAATTTTGGAAAATGCATATATATATCGAACAAACTTCATGATAAGTATGTTGCCGTGAAGTGTTGCAGTGCATGTTCCCATGTAGTTTACAAAAATAAAATTAATTTCTTAATGTGATTGAAAATATCATTTAATTAAGCAAATTTTAAAATGACACATTGGTTATCTTATTACACGAACTGACTACAATTAGTACTAAAGATGTGTTTATTTAATAAATTTGTAATGCGAAATCTGTTCGGGCACTTGATATACAGAGTATAGTATAAGAACACGGCGCGTAAAGTTTATTGTAACGGGAAATAAAAATAAATCTCAAGACACACAGACAAACGGATATTCTTTCGACATCCGGGTACTCGGACGGATATCCATATGGAAAATCGGGTTCATATCGCCGAGAGTGATTTCATGACGGAAATCTTTTGTATGATAAAACGGATTAAAAATAAACCCAACAAAACAAAACACATTTTTATAGCCATAGCGTAAATACGTGTTAAAAAATTGATTTTTCTTCATAACCTACACAAATATTTCTCACCCCCCCTATCTTTACAGGTCTTACCGACACGGCTCCTTTTTGCATTCGTAAACTTAAACCTATACAAATACCGTAACATAACGTACTTATATAAGACTTCGTCAGCTACTGCATTTTTGCCCACGTTGTAGGTTACGGTTTTATATGTTATCGCTATGTTGTAGGTTACGGTTTTATATGTTATCGCTATGTTGCCTTAAACATGTGAGTCTTTTTTATAATTAGCAAGTTCAGTTATGCCATAAGTTTTTGAAATTCACACTTGTAGAGTTACGCCATATATATCAGTAAAACTATTTTAGTTATTTTTAAACACTTTTCATGCACAATGATGAATGCGAAGAATAATTATTCCTTGATTCTGTAGATATGAATATGTTCACATGTTCTTATACATTTTGGACCGTGGGGATCCGGGTTTGAGCAAGTCTTCAGTACCCCTTGCTTGACGTAAACGGTGACTGAATGGGGCGGTCCTTTGAATGAGATCGCAAAAACCGAGGCCCCGTGTCAGAGTAGGTGTGGAACGATAAAGATACCTCCCTGCTCAAAAACCATATGCGCTGGGCATAGGCCTAAATTTTACAGCCCTTCACCGGCAATGGTGACGTCCTCATACGAGTGAAAGATTCTCCAGAGCAACGTTAAGCAACATACAATTAATCAATCTTATAGATTTTTGTATCATTTTGTAATGGTGGATTTTTCAAGTTTTTATAAAAATGCGATTTTCTAGATGTGAAGCCTAATATTTGAAATTGTAAAATGCAATTATTTTACTTAACGATATACACATAATGTGACATATTTCAAAAATAACTAAGTAATTTTCTAAAAAAAAATTCGAAAAAAAATCCCTTCGGTTATATAAAGCCGTGTTTTATATCCTTTTTTTTTCTTCTACGCCGCGGGCATTCAATAGGAAATATGGACCCTTTTTTATGTATCCGATTTTTTTTCTTTTATGGATACGAAAATTATACTTTTTATTTTAAAAAAAAATAGGTATCGTTCTTACAAATACATGTAGAATTTTGCTCATTTAGTTTACCTTCCACAGCCTGCTATAAATGACTGGTCGTCGAACGGATGAAATACAGAAAAATTCTGTGCCGCGTACTGAGAATAAGTTGCCTGTATTTCACTGCTTGGCAGAACAGCAACCTCGCAACCAAAACTCTATATATCAATAAAAACAGACGCTTGTCACCTTAAAGCTTTGCCTGTCCATGAGTGTAACAGACCTTGTTCAGCAGTAACTGAACAGCTAATACAGCGGTCTCAGTTGATCTGTAATAAAATATCCTGATTCATGGATAAAAGAAAGAAATATTTATTAGTACATTAAGTAGATGGGACGGATTATGCATCATGCTGTTAACACAGACACCTAACCCAGTGAGCGATAGAGTGACGTAAGTGTACAAGTAGAAATAAACACCAGCGCCCTGTTGTATCTCATCTACTGCGTATTATGATAGAAAAAATGTTATTACATAAAAAAAAACAAAAAAACTGGAGGAATAATGAAAAAAAAAAGAATCTACTATTGAGGTACAGTATCTCATGATTTGTACAGAAACAGACGGTTATAGCGAAAACGCTTATAATGAATTCACGCTTACAGCGAACAGGCATTTTTTTTTTTTAAATGTCATGAACTTATTGGATACAGCGATTAACGTTTATAACGAATCAAATTTTCTCGTTCCCAGCACTTCGCCATAAGCGTGTTTTACTGTATTATATTTACCGTACAAGAGTGTACTTTACAACTCAACATGAGTCATCTCCTAATCGCTTTGGTTGACATTTTCAGAAATGTTATGACACTATTTTAGAATATTGCATCTTAAGGTATGAATTTTGAAAATCTTTTGATACCACGCACTGCTTAGAATAGTACTGCCTTCTGGTGAATATTTCTACAGTAATTCTAGACAAACCATGCATGAAAGGATAGAGGTTAAGTGTCAAATGGTACCTTCCATAACCCGCAATCAATCTCGCATCATCAAATGAGTGGTAAAAAATATAATTTTCTTTCTCGACAAATCTGTGAACTTCGCTAGTTAATTCCGAGCTAGGGCACTGTTCCACAGATACCCCGAAACTCTAGTGAAAAAGATAGAAAAAAAATCATTATAA
The DNA here is from genome assembly GCA_024699665.1 of Ostrea denselamellosa. NCBI lineage: Eukaryota > Metazoa > Mollusca > Bivalvia > Ostreida > Ostreidae > Ostrea > Ostrea denselamellosa. Next base: position 5,997,617 of record JAMZEH010000068.1, read on the forward strand.
TACTAATCTAAAAAGCCTTGTGAACGTGGACATTCCATTACAGTGCATGTTGTTGCATTCCATAGGCATGAAATAAGCATATTCCTTAAATAAAAAAAAGTGCGAAATTTCTATGTTGACCTTTGCTCCTTACAAATAATTTGAAAATTTTGAGGATCTGTCCTTGCTCCAATCTAAGAAATACGTATCATTAAATTTGCTATTCATGTAGAATATAATATTACATGCATGTTGGATATAATAATAAATCAGATCCTCTAATATAGGACTAGCAGCGCAATACTGAACTAATTTATGGTACTATTGGTGCACTATAAATTTTGAGGTGTTTTGAGAATGTATACCTGACCAGGTATACACCATGTATGATATGCCAAACTTTTAAAAATTTTTATCTTTTCCATTTGTATTGTATATTTTGTTTTTTTAATTTTTATTGTAAAACGAAATTGTATTGCATATTTTCCATATACTATATAAATGAAAATCAATATCAGTATTATGCAAATGAAAGCTTAAGATTTTACAATACAAATGGAAAATGATACAATACAAAAGGAAATTATACTATAGAATACAAATTATGGAAAATTACACAATACAGGTGAAAAATTTATACAATATAAATACATTATACAATACCAATGAAAAGATACACAATACAACTGGATTGCATTGTCTGACATAGCTATGATGCGCCCGGACCATCATATCTATATATAGATCAGGTGACCATTACAAACATGCACAAGACTAGAGTACAATGAGCTACAGAGTAAACCGAGTTCACATCACCGTATGACAATGTTGTCAAGTTTTATCTCTAGCATTACATTCATAACACAGAGACAATTCTTCAAAAGTATCCCCCTTTTTTAAAAAAAATTGAAAACGTTTTGAACATGGTCATTTATAATACTTGCCTTTATAAGTGTTATCCTGTTGGACGGTGCAGTCAGTGGCATCAAGCACAGCCCAGGAAGATTAAGTTTATTCAGAGTATATGCAAATGCTTTCCCATAATTCCCGGCTGACATCGTGATTAACTTCCGGGTACCGTTCTTTACTTCAGGAGGAAGACTTGCCATTTGATTCGCTACTCCGCGAATTTTGAAAGAACCTACAAACCAGTTTTAAAAACTGAAATGCATTGCCTCCAAGCATCTCCGTGTGACAACTTTGACTTTGACAAATGACCTTTAGGTTACACACGTTTCAGTTGATAAAGCATTTCCATAAAAAGTTGTCCCGTGGAGATTCGGGTTAGAATATATCCTCAGTACCTCTTGCTTGTCGTAAAAGGCTACTAAATGGGGCGGTCCTTCGGATGAGACCGCAAAAACCGAGGTCCCAGGTCGCACGATAAGGCAAAGGTCTAAATTTTGCAGCCCTTCATCGGCAATTGTGACGTCTCCATATGAGTAAAAAAAAATTCCTAAGCGGGACATTAAACAATATAATCAATCAATCGATCTAAGGAAGTTGAACTACAGACAGACATAGAGTTAAAAATGCAGAGACGAACAGAAAACAATACCATCCCGTCTTGCATCTTTATTAGTACGAGTGTATGCATAGGATTGGGAAATTTTACTAAGGGGACAGGACGAGGCGTTAAATACCCCATAGAGGTCAGAATCACTGAATGAGTACTCGGCATTCTCAACCCTTAACTGTTTTACAGAAGATGAAAACTTTTGGATTTTTGTCTATAACTTTTTTCATAAAGTAGAAACGCAAAGTATACTCGTCTTCTTTATAAATATAAACTTAACAGGCCTATATTGCCATCACTTAAGTTAACGCGTATATGTACATGCATGTAATAGACTAGATATACCTGTCGTCTGCATGCCTTCTAGTTTCATATACAGGTTCATGCTTTGATCAAGTTCAGGAAAATATGACGTCATTTCTTTGAACATGGGTGTCTTACGGACGTTTAGAGGAGACGTCATAATAACGTCTCTGGCCTTTTGGATATCACTCAGCGTCACAACATCATCATCAGACGTCATAGTAACGGATCACTCTGAAATATACATAAATAAAAAAGACGAACTTTAAGAGTTTAATACAAATTGCCGCGAGTTACGTCCCTTTGCGGGGTCAGACAAAGGTCAATCGGCAAAAATCCAAGTTTTCCGTATTTACCTTATAAAATGTAAGGCGTTACTACTGTGAATTATAGCTAATTATCAAGTACTTTCTAAACAATTCATTTATTTATAGACAGAGTAACCATGAGAGTATATCGTAGTGGCTGTGACATATTTTTTTAGCTGTTGGAGAGCAAATCACGTGACTTCAAATCTGTAACCTCGGCTGATAACATGGTGAACATTGGAGCAAACTCGTCGCGTCTCGAGTCTCGTTCAACCAGACACCCGGCTGGTTGCTTCGCATGCTATTATCCGATATTATTACTACACTTTGTCTTTTTTTTTTTCTTTCTTTACTTTTTTTTTAAAATTATTTCATTACCCCATTGTTATAATTTGAAAATAAAAAAAAAAAGTTATTTCTTTTTTTATTTTTGGCGATTTCCGAAATAGTTTATATTTAGTAGTAATATTGGCCTGATTAGCTCAGTCGTTAAATCATCTATTAGAACTTGTATTTAATGCATGGGTGTCCGATTGATTCAATGATTTTGTTGGGCTTTACACTTTTACTTGACACAATCAGGAATTCCATATGCGAATTCTAATACAGACATCGTAATATACCCCAACTTTATGTATATTTTCCCTACAAACAAGATAGCCTCATAGAGGTCCGGATTAGAATAGATCCTCATTACCCCTAGCTTGTCGCAAGAGGTGACTAAATTGGGGCGGTCCTTCGGATGAGACCGTAAAAACCGAGGTTCCGTATCACAGCAGGTGTGGAACGATAAAGATCCCTCCCTGCTCAAGGGCCATAAGTGTCGAGGATAGGCCTAAATTTTGCAGCCCTTCACCGACAATGGTGACGTCTCCACATGAGTGAAAAATTCTCAAGAGGGACGTAAAACAACAGACAATCAATCAATCAACATAAAAATGTATGCCACTAAATTTTATACTAGTATTAAGGATATGTATTAAGTCGTGTGATATTATTACAAAGATAAGCAAAATGTTGCAGTCTAGTCTATATTTTGAGGAGAAAATTGTTGTATTTCAAGATGAAAATGATGATGTATATTTCAAACGGGACTCCAGACTCTCCTACTGGATCCACCACTGCGTAACCTCATTCAGTCGTGTGCAGTGCATGGGTCAAATTTTGTGACACGACGTTGTGGCAGGCCCGGAAGGGGAATGCTTTAGGTTGGATGGGTTGCACCATCAATTGTTTGATTTTGCCATTTTTGGGTCTGCAAATACCTTTCTTTGGGGGTGGAAAAGGTTGGGTTACATTACACGTTTTAGAAATTCCTGGATCCGCCCATGTATAGTTATGTCACATTTATATTGGTTTGTAAACCTGTATACAACTGTAAAGTCTAAAAATCTAAGTCATGTTGTTTTATCGTCCACATTATGCTACATATGCAGCAATAGAATGCAACACAAATATACAGATAATATAAACGATTGGGTGAAGTTCAAAATATGTCTAAAGCTCAACATGCAACAGAACAGTTAGTGAAAAGCTGTACCTAGGCTATTTATATATGCGAGTTGAATAATATTTACCTGTACCTGGAATAAATTTTGACAACTGGACACCAGACCTTTGCAGAATTTTAAAACAAACAAATAAAGATCACTTATGTTGACTGCATGTGACGTGACTTGCTTCTTATCATGTTGCAATTTACGCATATACACGTAGGGGAGGCCACTCCATAAGAAAAACAAAAGTTCAGTAATAGTCCCCGTGCATACATTAATCTTCTGATTGAACTGTTTTATCTGAATGTGTGTATCATGTTTCTGAATTAAACTCATTGATTTGTGCACTTCCAGCATTGTCAGTTACTGGTTTCCTACGATACCATTAAGAGTGGGTTCGGTCTTCGTAAAATTTTCACAATAACAACAATAACGGTGTCAGTGTCGATAGGGCGCTCTCTCGGGGTCATTCACCTAGGTAGATTGAGTTCGATTTGGCACAGCAGCTGTCATCATGTCGACAGTTCAGAGCGAAACAAGATTCATCAAATCAGAGGACGATAAGAAAATATTTTGCAAGCACTGGTTTTCAGACGAAAAACCTAGGTAAGAATTCACTAGCACACGTAGGAACTAATCACTGCATTGCTGTCAGCTGTCACTTGACCTCATTTTACATGCTCTTAAATACCCTGAGGGTAAAAGACTCATGATTATGGCAAAACGAAGTTTTGCAGATTATATTGCACGTTATGTGATTTTTTTCCCCTTCTCTTTATTTGAGAGGGAAAGGAACACCAATTTTATCTGAAACGTGAGTCGGAAGTTCGGTCTGAAGTTAATTGATTGAATTTTTTGCGTAATTTACAGAACGCTGTAGACATTAGAAATTACAAACCATGAGGAACTATCCATTCTGCAGTCTGTAGAATCATAAAACCACCCACTCCCCTTCTCACTAGAGACCCACTTCAGAAGTACATATTCCATAATATTATACGTAGCTGTCTGTGAAATCTGCCGCAGATTATTATGATATTTAGACTGACATGTAACCTGCAAATATATGATATTTCATTGTCAAGCAGGAATGCAGTGCAACTTGCAGAGTGCTCTGTTTTGTTTAAAACATTAGCTCAAAAAATAAAAAAACAAAACAAAAATAAATAAATAAATAAACAATTTAAAAAATATATATGTGTGTGTGTTTACTGTAACCTGCTGAAAAAAAAAAAGAAAAGAAAAAAAAAAAAGAGAAAGGGTTGATAGAATGGATATTTTTTTATTTGATTATTGTAATGTAATTACAAAGGGATCAGACACAAGTTCTAAAAACGTAGACCACCCTCTCCCTATATACATGTGTGGACATAAATAAAGTGTTTCATAATATGCATGAATGTTAATTGACATTAAAATATGAGCATACAAGGATATATTCAACAATATAACATATATATATATGGATATTTTTTAAAGTATATTGACAAAATTTGCTGGCTCAATTTTCCTCTGATGTGAACTTGTTCTGTAAAATTAATAAACATGGAAAATAGTTCTAGAAATTTATTTACTTATTCCTAATGCTACATTGAAGAGATGATTTGGAAATTTAATCTAGTAACATATCATGTGTTAGCATTGCTGATCATTCCCCATTCCAGGGTTGAAACCTGTAATGTTTCATGGCATGCATGACGTGCTTTTCAATTGCAATGGAAGGAAACATCAAGTAAAATTCACTGTTATAAAATCCTTCATGAAATTCATTCTAGGCTTATAGAAAGCACATCTTTGGATTGGCATTGATTTTTATCCCTTTAGAATAATGAGGTCTATGATTTATTTGACCAGAGAAGAGCATGATATTTTCTAGAATTTGAAGCAATCCATGATTATTTATATTTACTACAGTAACTTGATCTGAAGAGTTGGATAATGTGAAGTTGACAGGCATGGATCATCTGACCATACGAGATGTGAAGCATCGAGTTTGATCTGATTATCTGTGCCTGTTAAACTCGATGTGATTCAACTCTTTGGATTAAGTTACTGTTGTGATGATAAATTTATTGTATACTAGTACCTTCTTATGTATTTTTAAATCCACATTTATAAGTTAATAAATGTATTCCAAATTATCAAAAACACAGACATACAGTGAAATTATATTCTGTGTACACAGTTTTGTTTGTGACATGGTCGATCATTTTCCACAAAAAAATGTGTGTTGATGCATTGTGATGTCATCACTTTCAGGGAGACATGATGTGGATTCAGATCACCACAGTGTGGGGATCCAGAGTGTCGGATCACCCTTAAAACACGGATTATTGAATGGTGCATAATAAATCATTTTATCACAACAATCAACATGATCAAGAGTACAATATTGACTTGGAGATGTCCTTATTCAATATTGTGCTCAAGGTTGACACAATTAAAGCATATTACTAGATTTACCATAATCTATGCAACTGACATATTTTGTGACTGAGATTAAAGTGTTCTGATAGCTCTAATGATATCATGTTGGAAACTACTACAAGTAGTAACATGTAATGTATAGATTTTGCACATGTAGTATGTTTTATAATGTAAACATTCTAATTAAAATAACGTGTATTGATCGGCTTGCGTATGTCACTACACGGTATAGGTGAGTGGATCAAAGGATCTAATTTTAATTAGATTGATAATGTAACCAGGTGTTGTATTCTTATTATAGTTATACATGCATTTTATTACATGACTTTTATTACATGTATTACAAAGAAATTGTGTTGATATATATATATATATATATATATTTATCTGTATATATTTATCTGTATAGACATCTCTCTCTCTCTCTCTCTATATATATATATATATATATATATATAATTTTTTCCATGTATCAAATGTATGTCTATAATGAAAATGAAATATTTTGAACTAGACTATGTAGCAATCTAATCTAATTAAAATTAGATCCTTTGATCTACTCACCTACGATCGCAATCATAGGTGAGTGCATTTCAAAGGATAGAATTTTGATTAGATTGTGTAGTGATAAAAATTTAACAACTGATTTATTTTGGATCAACAGGGCTCTGATTTTCCTTTGCCATGGCTTGGGTGAACATTGCCTGTGGTATGATGATCTAGCTGAAGCTCTTGTCAATATCGGATTCTACGTATTTTCACATGATCATGGTAATTTTATCCTCTAAAGAATTGTTATCTCTTTCTTTGTTTGAGTTGATGTATATTTTTTAACGTTTTTTATTTAGTATGTATGTCACAGAGGTTCATGGCATTGCTAGATCAAGGGAGCTAACTTGCGTATGAACCAAGGAACTGGTTCATTGTATATTTTTTAGAATAAAATCCTTATCAGCAATGAGCAAGAACACTAAGAAAATGGTCATACAACAAGAATTTAAATCAGTTGGAGTGGTAAATATAACCACGATAACAAGTAACACCAAAGTCAATTATAAAAGCTAAATACATGTCACAAATATAAGTACGAAAATGAAATTGTTCCCATAATCGTGAAAATAATTGAAATCGATGTTAAGATCAATACAACATATGCATAGGAAAATACACCAAACTAACAATATTTTAGAAATATGTGCATTAGAGAAATAAGATTAAAAATTCAATCTAGAGTTGGTGAACCATTCAATCTCCGCAGTGGTAAAACCATCAAAATTACTGTATATTAGTGTTTGTATATACCGTATCAATGTATGAAAATAAAACATCAAAATTACTGTAATATTAGTGTTTGTATATACAGTATCAAGTTATGAAAAAAAAAAAAATCAAATGTACTGTACAGCTATCTGTATAAAGAAGATAATGGTGAAGACATTTTAAAAGTTAGGCATTGAGGACAGAATGTTCTTAGTCTGGGAAAGTCACTCGTGATTTTTTTTCTTAAATTTTTAACTTGTACATAGCAAGACTCTCCCTCATACACAGATTTTTTAACCAAAAGTGTGAATATGCTACAACGGTAGCCCTGCACTGACCAAGAAGACGATCAGTACAGTCAAAAACTTGACTTAAAGCATAATATAGAACTCTTATATTTATCATGGTTATTGATACTTAATAGACACTCAAAAGACAATGGTTTATCAAATTCATTTCTGCACTGGAGCTATGACTCCAATGCCAGCAAATCCCACTGTACAAGTATGTTTTGTAAATATGGATTCCTGAGAAATACTTTTCTTTGCGGAGAAACTAATTTCTAAAGAAAAGGAATATATATGTTGAAGGTGGTGCATATTTTATATGAATGTAAAGTGTGTGTAACTGATTTTCATGATTGTACAAAGTGTGTGTATCTGATTTTCATGATTGTACAATGTGTGTGTAACTGATTTTCATGATTGTACAATGTGTGTGTATCTGTCATGATTGTACAATATGTGTGCAACTGATTTTCATGGTAGTAATTTTTGAAGTGGATTTTCAGTTGGCCACGGACAGAGTGAAGGGACTCACAACCACGTGGAGAATTTCAGTGAATACACATCTGTCATATTCCAACACTGTAACGAAGTCAAAGAAAAATATCCAGATTTACGCCTCTTCATATTTGGACATTCAATGGTATCATTCATGTATATTTCAATTCTGACTTCATTCTACAATTATGAAATTAGCATGAAGTTTTGTAACAAATACAGGGTAACACAGATCACATAATCCTTTTTAATTTAAATTTTGGGCAGCCATATGTAAAGTTGCTGAATTTTCAAAAGATAAATTCTTTCATTTGTTTTGAAGTGCTGTAAAATGGAAATATATAGAACCAAATTTGAAGTTGTTTGATTTTAATCTGAAAAAGAAATAATTGTGTTTATAATCTTAAACCTTTCAATATGATGTCAAAAGTAGAGGTAAATTAATTTATTGAGCTGAAAAAAAGCTTGCGGAGTGCTTTTAACGTCCCAGAAAATGTGTTGATAAAGTGTTTGAAAAGTGCTTAAACAACCATAGGTCATTGTCTGTATGAGCTAAGCAAACGTCTAGTTCTTTCAGTGTTCAAGAAAATGGCAGCCTCTTGCTGAGAGAAATCTTTTTTTGTTTCTCCATTGAGGGATAGTTTCCAGTGAGAGCATTTTTGATTGAGTCTTTGTGAAGAATTATTGAATCTATTAAAGTAAGCAATATTACTTGTAACTATTCTTTCTCTTCATTCCCCAGGGAGGGGCCATTACACTTCTGGCAGCCACCAGCCAACCAGAATTCTTCAAGGGAGTGATAACTTCAGGACCTGCCATAATAGCCATCGCTAGCATGTTGTCCATTAAAGTATGTCATTAAGGTGTCTCTACCTCATCGTAATGTGTCATTAAGGTGTCTCTCTAGACCAGTATAATGTGTCATTAAGGTGTCTCTACCTCATCATAATGTGTCATTAAGGTGCCTCTCTACACCAGTATAATGTGTCATTAAGGTGTCTCTCTACACCAGTATAATATGTCATTAAGGTGTCTCTACCTCATCATAATGTGTCATTAAGGTGCCTCTCTACACCAGTATAATGTGTCATTAAGGTGTCTCTACCTCATCATAATGTGTCATTAAGGTGTCTCTCTACACCAGTATAATATGTCATTAAGGTGTCTCTACCTCATCATAATGTGTCATTAAGGTGCCTCTCTACACCAGTATAATGTGTCATTAAGGTGTCTCTACCTCATCATAATGTGTCATTAAGGTGCCTCTCTACACCAGTATAATATGTCATTAAGGTGCCTCTCTACACCAGTATAATGTGTCATTAAGGTGTCTCTACCTCATCATAATGTGTCATTAAGGTGCCTCTCTACACCAGTATAATATGTCATTAAGGTGCCTCTCTACACCAGTATAATGTGTCATTAAGGTGTCTCTCTACACCAGTATAATGTGTCATTAAGGTGTCTCTCTACACCAGCATAATGTGTTATTAAGGTATCTCTCTACACCAGCATAATGTGTCATTAAGGTGTCTCTCTACACCAGTATAATGTGTCATTAAGGTGTCTCTCTACACCAGCATAATGTGTCATTAAGGTGTCTCTCTAACACCATCATAATGTGTCATTAAGGTGTCTCTCTACCTCATTATAATGTGTCATTAAGGTGTCTCTCTACACCATCATAATGTGTCATTAAGGTGTCTCTCTATACCAGCATAATGTGTCATTAAGGTGTCTCTCTACACCAGCATAGTGTGTCATTAAGGTGTCTCTTTACACCAGCATAATGTGACATTAAGGTGTCTCTCTACACCAGTATAATGTGTCATTAAGGTGTCTCTCTACACCATCATAATGTGTCATTAAGGTGTCTCTCTACAGCAGCATAATGTGTCATTAAGGTGTCTCTCTACACCAGCATAATATGTCATTAAGGTGTCTCTCTACACCAGCATAATGTGTCATTAAGGTGTCTCTCTACACCAGCATGATGTGTCATTAAGGTGTCTCTAACACCATCAAAGTGTGTCAGTAAAGTGCCTATCTACCTCATCATAGTATGTTATTAAAGTGGCTCTATACATTTTCATAGTATGTCATCAAGACAGCACTGTATGATAAGACATTTCTTAACTGTAAAATGGGAGAATACATCATGTACAGAATTGAAGAAGGTGTTTCTGTACCCTATAAATTATGTAATCATTTATTAATGAACATAAAAAGAATGTAAGCAGGATTCAGAGGTGATTAGGATTTGTAATTTTTGTTAATACAGATTTTAAGGTTTTGACAGGTAAAACCTATCCAGTAACTATCCAGTTTTTGGGAAGCTCTCTTATTCAGTTTTGACAGCATGTTGAGCTTCATCTTGTTAATTTTGCCTCTGAATATGAGATGTGCAATAATGTTTTTGAGAATTACAGAGTACCTACATGTATCTGCATCACAGTAACAAGTTTCTTGGCAGATAGTGAGCCAATATGGACACCACTAATGTCTGGACTCTCACTTCTTTGCAGCCAGAATCATTACTGCAAGACTGTAGCTCTCTGGAAAAGAAGTTGGGTCTATCTCAATTTTTACATAGAGCTACAGGTCTGAAGCTGCTAGGCTTATTTTTACTTGCAAATCAGTTTTATAGCAAATATCAACTTTCTATTTTCAGGTGTTTGTGGGAAAAATAATTGCTAGAGTGATGCCACTGTACAAAATTGAAAACATAGAATCCTGGAAGATTTCACACGATCAGGAGCAGGTAAGAATTACTTTTTAAGCTAATCTATTTGGAATTCTATTTTCGTATGGTATGTGTTTGATTACCTGTACGTGCAAAATGAAATTTAAAAAAAATTTAAATTAAGGTGATGGATAACTTTTTAATCCATATTTTTTTTATATTGATTAAGTCCTAATGATTTCATTAAGAAATTGAATTAAAAAAAAAAAAAAAATCAAAAATGCCATCGCCATAGACATTGAACTATTCAAAAATGCATTTTGTAACATATTTATTTGTTATATATAGGACCACACTTTTTTTTGATTTTGCTGTTGATCCTCAAAGTTATCCCTGCCCCTCTATCCTCTCTTTCCCTCCCCCCCTCTCTCTCTCTCTCTCTCTCTCTGTCTCTCTCTCTCAGAGATGGACAGAGCAGTGACACCAGCTGGGGTCACTTCAATATGGAGTCTGCTCCGACTTATCCCTCACATATCACAACATAAAAGTGGGTGTAAGAGTTGGAGGAATATCAGATTTATTTAGTTGACAACTTGATATATATCCCACCCAGGAAAAGCAAAATCAGAGGTCTGGAAATTTTTAGGGTTTCTTAAATTCAAACCAATCTGGATGTCATGGCGAGAAAAAACACCCATTTCATTCCTTGTTAATAGGTTAATAGATGTGTGTATGTTGCCTATATCTATACAATTAGTAAATTATCCCCCCCCCCCAAATAAACATTTATTAATTACATGTATGTAAATATGGATTATATTGATCATTGATTAATACAGCTCTTCCAGTTTTGATTGATTATGTTTTTGTGATTATTCTACACAAGTAGGAACATGTATGGTAATTTTCAAGGTCATATTATTTCAAAGATCATGAGATCAGATTGCAAGCACCCAATGTTGACTTTCAGCACATATCTTATCTGTTCAGGTTCCACACATTGCCTTTACTTCCATGTGAATCTAACTTGCATTGATTTAATTGCCTGTCTATTCAGGTTTCACACATAACTTCATGCCAGTGTGAATCTACATGAATTTCACATTGATTTAATTGCCATCTGATATGCAATATTTCCTCTAAACTGCTTAATAGGTCAATAGGCAATCACCATTAAATCTTGATCAACTAAGAGGCCATTTCAAATCATAATAGATAATAATCAATAACTCAGATTGAAAACAAAAATGATTTGTGTTTCTCTTGAGTTTTGAAATCACTTAGATTTAAACAGAAACTACTATTTTGAAATCACTTAGATTTAAACAGAAACAACTGCTTTGAAATCACTTAGATTTAAACAGAAACAACTGTTTGAGTGTCTCAGCACATCTGTAAACAGCTTCCCTGGGGCATATCACACTCCAAATGGGCCTCACAGTTGAACAATGATTCAAGTCAATTAACCACTGTCCTTTATATATTTCTGGCAAATTTTTTAACTGCATAAGTATCTAAATTTCCTCTGCAGTCACTTGGTATATTTTTGTGGTAGCAATCAGTATTTTGCCTACTACAATCTGCTCAAAAAAGAGGTCATAATTGCTTGCTTAGATTTTACATTTGGTTTTGCATTAACATTTGCTTGTTCTTGATTTGTGGAACTGATTACTAACCATCTTTTTACAGGTTTCCAAGCTGTTGTGATGCATGTAATCATGACCTTTTCTGGGTATTGACGTTTCTTTCGTTTTTAAAATGTTTCTTTTTAATCCTTCTTAGCTAACACTTTGTGTTACCACCTGTCCTTTCCCTCAGACTTACTGACGTAATGTGACTCCAAAATGTTAGCTATATATTTAACATTTTACCTATTTAACCTCACTGCAAAGGTGGTATTTTTTTTTTTGGCCATACTGTAGTGAAAGTGAGGGGTATTAATTTGGACCTGGCTGCCTCAAATGTTTCCATAATACAAAGTGATAATGCAAAACAATATCTTTAAATTATGGACATTCTTGATGTAAACTTTCTTTGATAAAGTGCAAATGGTATTTTAAATGTCATTTGAAAAACCAAATTATCAATATATGACCTTGAAGTGTGACCTTGAAGTTGGGTCAACTTGTCAATCTGTCATCATAAAGACTCTTCTTATGCAGTTTTAAAGGCTCAAATAGATATTGATATTTCATCGAAAAATCCAAGCTATTTCATACTATACTAATGCACTTGTAGACAGCCAGACTCCAAATAATATTTCTGCTTTTGCTGAAGCAGGATAGAGCAAAATAAAATTCTGGTGTATGTTCTGCTACCAAAATAACAAAAGAAAGGTAAAATCAGTAAGTGGGTTTTTTTCCCCGACAAAGGAGAAAGGTAAAACTGAATGGTAAACAGAAGTAGATATGTCATTTGTAATGTTATTGTCGCCATTGCTAACATTGGGGGTAACTTTATGATCTCTTTGGGGTCAGGGAACACCTTTCACTGTACTTTTCTGTACCTTTTAGAATGTTCTGTTGAGATCTATATTGGATTTGCACGACTCTACATTTACAGCAAAATTAATAAACACAACAATATCCATTTGCTTATTATCCTATATGCCTATTTCTTCCTTATTTCTCTGTTATACGAGATGATTATTAGGTATATAATGACATATTCAATGTATTTCAGATTTACACAGTGCATTAATTACCAACTTTGCTTACATTGGAATGATTATTTGTTTACATTCAAATATAAATATCTATTTTTGTCATAAGGATGTGGAATATGATTTGTTATGATTTGATTTCCTCACAATATGGTGGAGTCCTCATACATTTTGAATGCACATGAATTCAGTTGGGCTATATATGGTACTGCACCATCATATCTGTAGTAGGGCTCTAGTAACATGTCCTGGATTGGGCTAAAATACAGCGGCCTGGATCTGTCTTCTGTAACACGTCCTGGATGGGTCTATTTTGCTAAGTCCTTTATGGGGCTACACAATCATGTTGTAGATGGGGCTACATTTGCTTTGTCTGGGTTGGCTTCAGTGCTATGGTCTAGGTGGGGCAATATCATTTGGACCAATGTTTTCTAGCAAGTTATCAGTCCATAGAATTTTTTACCTGCCTTGCCGACAGGACAGACATTTTTCAACAACTCTGGACTACATTACTATAACCAGTATTGGGCTCTATTACCGTGTCCTTTATGGACTAGAATACATTGACTTGGATGGGGCTATAGTCACATGACCTCGATTGAGCTACATGTGTGTTAGCATGATTTGGATAGGGCTTCAGTAGCATGACCTGGGTGGGCATCTAGTCACATGGTCTTGTTGGGGCTGATTACCATTCACTGGATGGGGCTACAGTCTGATAATCTGGTTGGGGTCTTAATTCTGGAACTATAATAACATGACCTGATCAAAAAAAAAATCATTATTGATAACCAAATTATAATTATTAGGATGTCAATCAATTTGAACCCTGATGATGTGGCTTTTACAGTTATGATATTTAAAAAGTTCATCACTTTGCATGTTTCTGTTACATTTCTTCATCATAATCTAATATTTTTGTTCATAAGTTAAAATATTTGTAGAGTTTGAAATTTTAGATTGACTAACAAAATGTACTAATGAATATTCAATCAAGTCAACCAGAAAATGAGAGCATTCGGATCACAGTCATGGTTCACTACCCCAACTTATACCATTAATAAGAATTACTATGTCTTTTGAATCATGTCTATTCATTGTTTTAAATTAGCAAGTTTAAATGGGATAGAATCATTGAATTTCATATCAAAGAAAATATATTTTTCAATTCTGTAAAGTGGGATCAATAGTGTGCACACATTTGAAGTTTTAAATAAGTGTTGTGTTTAGGTACATGTACTGTCAGCCTCTGTACAGAAGTGTTTGGAGATTTGTAATAGTTCCAGATACCCTGTTCTCTAATCATCAGTGTTTTGATTTCTCATGACAGGTGAAAAGGTATGAGGATGATCCCATGGTGCATCCATACATCAGAGTGAAGTAAGAATTGACTAGAATTATCATTTTAATCCCCCCCCCCCAACCCATCCACCCCCCAAAAAATGTTTGGGTTGGGATTATACTGGTGTATGTCTGTCTGTGTAAATTATGTCTGGGCCATAACTAAACAAAGAAAGAGATGACCCATAGATGATGCTTGGCAAAATATTGCTTAAAGATGAAGGTATGTCAAGATCTGAACTCAAGGTCATTTGCTCTTTAAGGTCACTTGGGGGAAATTTGATTTTCCTATTCAGGTCATGACGTTGTTGTTTAACATCCCTTCGAGAATCTTAAGTTTCACTTTTTTTTGAGGCAGTACCAGCTGTAAATGTCACAGATTAGACCTATCTGTGGCATCCAGGGCCATGGTAGTGAGAGTTCATTATGTCAATGCCTGCTGGGACACAGGATATTGCTTTTTAAGGTCCCATCCAAAAGATCTGTGATTCTTATTTTTAGTTGCTGAGCATTAGGCAAAGAAGTAATGCAGTCACCACTACACTTAACATTGTGGGTTTGATGTGGCCAAGACACGAGCGGGGCTTGAACCCATAACCTTTTGGTCACAAGACAAATACTCTGGCCACTGTAAAAACAACATTAGATGTTCATGATTGACACAAGTTTATGAGTGTGGAACAATTGAACATTTTTACTTCTTGGTAACTATCTTGATTCCAATTCTTTTCAAATTTGGTATGAAGTATCTTTGGGACAAGGGGGACATTAATTTTAATTTTCAGGATGCCTGTTCCCCTGGGGCCTTAGGGCAGGGCAAAAACTGTGAAAAGAGGTCATAGGAATGTTCTTCTAGATTCTGCAATCTAACATTATTGGTTGTGCTGAAAGACATGCGCATGTATGTACGTGTATTGTTTTTGGTCTTTACAATTTCAACTTGCTGTTAGTTTATCATTTTGCAGTGAAATGTTTTGAAATTTATGTTGTTATATATTTAGACTCTCAACATAATGAAAAGGTCATATTACTCAGCATCATGTGCACAAACGTTTGATTGGTGAATTCTTAAAACTTTATAGCTGATTTGTTTCACTATGAAATGGACTGAACTTAATGAAAGAGCTACATATCATATTAAGACGTTATACCAATTGTTAATTGTCAAAATCACATGTCCTAAAACAATTGATGCCACTTGCTACATGAGAGAACATTTGGGGAACATCTGTATCGAATCCCGTTACAATGAATACTAGGAAAAATTTTCTAAATTTCGTAGCCGTTGGGACTAGTGATACTTTTAACAAATACTCAGATGACCAGTAAGGTTTATGAGCCTCGTGTTATTCAGATCTCTGCATTTTTTTTTTCTAGAAGAAAAAACTATGAGACAAGACCAACATGCTTGCATTGTCATAATTCCTAATCGAAGTCATTTTAATCATATTTAGAATGCTAGCTACTGGAGAAAAGACAGATGTAGATTTGGTGGGAAAATTCAAGTCTTATATGTAATTCTTTGTTCTTCTATAGTTGTGATCAAGTGTGTGATATTCATGGTCAAGTACATTTTAGGTGGGCTGATGCCTGGTTGGAATGCGTCAAGAAGCTGGAGGAGAGAATGGCCTCTATTGAGTTTCCATTTTTAGCACTCCATGGTGATGCTGATGCAATGTGTGATGTTAAGGGCTCACAGATGTTGTATGACAAGGCAAAGAGTGAAGACAAGGAGATCAAGGTTAAATTTTCATCTGAATCGCTTACTTTCATATCCTGGGGTAAACAAATCGGGCAATACGCTGTCAAAAGATGAAAGTCAAATCCATAATGTACACGTACTTTAAAATTAGCTGATGATAATTTGGGCAAACAATCGCGTTACAGAGTTAATGGGCCTTAACTTTCAAATACTTTTTGGTGTTTAGCAGAAAATTTGATTGAACATTTTGCTTTTGTTTGATTTAATTGTTTTACAACTACTCTACATGTATTAAATTTCATAGGGACAAAATTTCACTAATATGTGTGGTGAATCGACCTTCTACAAATAACCATATTCAAATAATATTTACCTTCCCCTCCCTCAAGTGGAAGAACATCATGACCATACAGTTAACAATAAATCAATATTTCTGACATTAAAATAGATATTTTCTGAAATTAAATTCATATTGAATTTTGTGGTATTGTGAAAATAATGAAATTTAATTCAAATTGAAATTAAATACAGCTACAATACACATACCTGTACTAAAGTGACCCTTAACAATAGCCATTTTCGCAATATGCTTAATTGTACCAACATATACATGTCATAGAAGAAGTCTTTACTCTACACGTGCAAGTGCAAAGGGGCCTCCGTGGCCGAGTGGTTAGAGCATCGGGCTCAAAATCACAAGGCCTCTCACCTCTGTCGGCACGTGTTCGAATCTCGGCCGCGGCGTCACGTGAGCAAGTTTGCCAGTTTACTTTCGGAAGGTCGGTGGTCTCTTCCCAGGTACATTGTATCTGGGTTCTCTCCTCCACCAACAAAAACTGGATGCCACCAGATAACTGAAAAATTGTTAAGTGTGGTGGAAAGCAATAAATAATCAATCAATCACTGCGCTTGTTGTACGTTCCAGCCATAGCAGTAATATTTATTGATGTCATTCTAGATCTATAAAGGACTTTATCATTCATTGCTTCTGGAGTTAGAGGACGACAGGAAAAGAGTTTTAAACGATATTTTAGAATGGCTTAAAAAGAGGATGTAATGGAACCTTGGAGAGGAGGAAGTGGAGGGAGTACCCTATAACATGGGTTATCTGTGGTTGTCCATTTTCTGTGGAAAAAAATCCACCAGAATTACTATCACCAAAAATATATAGATACAGATATAGAGATTTATGGGTATGATGGAACACAGAATATAGTGTGCTACATTTTAGGGATCCGATTGCGAAAATGTCCACCCACGGAAAATGCCTGTTATATGGTATAACTAAATGCAACCTGTGAATTCAAAATTAAATGAGAGAAAATTGGCAGAAGAGAAAAATTATTTTGAAAATATATTTTTAACTTTTTATGCATAATAATTCTATTGTATGTTACATTACCGGTATTTATATGTATATATGTATCTATATTTTATTTTATCTTCATGATGTTTAAAATTTATCTGAAAAAAAGATTTTAGACTAGAATGTCATTTTTATTTAGACTTGATATTGTGAATATTGTACAAACACTGAAGAGCTCCATAAGACATGGACTGCTTTCACAAAAGGTAATACATGTAGAGTGTATTCATATCTATCAGATTTGAAATAGTGTTTTATTTTTCATTTCACTTCATTCCTCATTCAACAAAACTATGGTCATGCTAATTTTTTTTATAAGAAGATGACAGAAGTGAAACATTTTATCTATTGTTAATATACTTGATGTTTAAAAAACATTGAGCACATGGAATCGATTTTTTTTTTTTTACAAGTGAGTCAGAATTGTACTAGAATGAACACTTGTTTCATCACAGTCTATAAGATCCAGGGAAAAAAGTATACACATATGATGTATATTAGAGTCATTAGTCTTTTTCTACCAAGTTTATAGCAAAAAGTTGCTTTTGCACTAAAAAAAAAAAAGCGAAAGTCGTTATAGAGGGCAGAAAAAAAGTCTTTTACCACATATATGATACTTTGGTTGTTTGGCAAATTCTTGGATTGCGGTTGTCGTGATATTAGAAGTAGATGTTGAGAATGTGGAAGCTGTTACATTGGTATGTTTTATTTTTATGTAGTTTATGTGTTCATATATCTCCAAACACTGATATCTTACAAGATATTAAAACAAGGTCTGTTTAAAATTATATGTATAATTTTATTTTGATTTTAGAGATAATTTTTCTTATTTTTTAAAACCATTGTTTTATTCATGTTTTACATATATTTATATATTATCAAAACATATAAAATATACTTAGAAATTATTACCTACAGTTATTTACATTAGATATTGTTTTACAAATTGATAATCTGTTTTTGCACAGCTGTGTTAAGGATACTAGGAAGTTTATAGTTGTCTGTTGGTTGCATTTAACTTTTTGGTTCCATTTCCAGTGGATAAGTATCAACATTGTTCTAGTGATTTATTGATGTAGTTATAAAAATACTCAAAATTCAACATGCTCTTGGCAAGACAGGATAAGCAAAGCAGGTGTAAAGAGGCCCATGATACGAGAATCTCCTTTGTGTTCCCAGCTGAGTGATATACCTTTAAATGTAGAGTAAATGCTCATGAGACCCACCTGTTGCCACGTATTTACATGTATATGCAACATTAGATAAGCGTTTTGAAGGTCAAGTGGTACGAGTGTTATGTGATTATCTTGCCGCAATGTGTTTGAATTTCGTTGGAAACTGACCTTTTTTGAAAAGGTGTATTTGAGTGAGGAAGTATTTTTATTCCTTTACAGCAAAAAGTTTATTTTGGGTTTATCATTTCCATAATGGTATGAAGGACAAGTCAGATATAAGATATACTGCCCCAAAAATATATTTAATTTGTATGTCATCCCTCGTTAAGTCAAAACATTGCTATTTTAATTTGTATTTTTAGTCTTTAGGGACTCTTATGCTTAATTTATTTTAAAGATATTGACTTGCACTATAGCACTGTGTTTAAAATAACAAAACATTAATTTTGCCGAGAAATTATGAAAGGATTAAAATTTTTAGGAAACATTTTGTTTAGTGCATGTAATTGTCAGAGATTGATATTGTCAGATACGACATGAAATATCCAGAGATTAAAAAAGAAAAAAAAAAGAGGACTTCCGACCTGTGACATCATCCTTACAAACAATATCATGTGTGTGTGTCTGTGTGTGTGTTTGGGATGCAGAAGGAAAGACTTCTTTTTTTTTTTATAGTGGCAATTAAAATGGAGCAGTTTCTTTTTAATTTTTGTTTTATTAGCTGCTGAGTACCCATGTAATTATTTTTTTGGGGGGGTGTTACATGTTGGTATTACATGTATTTAATGTGGTGATGCTGTTGCTTAAGCTGTACTGAGATCTTCGTATGTTGATATCATCATACTGCAGCAGATTTTTTTTTTTTAGTGTATATTGAATCTCGGGTGATATTAGATGTTATTTTAGTCAGTGACGTGCATGCACACAATTTTAAACAGTTAATGACTTGAAAATGCACGTGCTAAACATGGATATCAATTATCAAATAAATTTGAGTTTTGAAAATACATGAGGGTATGAACTGTGGCGATTCACGCAGGCAACATGCTTCTTGAAGAGTTTGGCGTTGTGAAGCATCATAGTTCATACTCTCATGCATTTTGAAAACTGAAATATATTTCTTATATTTACATTGCACTCTTATATCTGTTGGAATTCCTACCCATTAAAATAGACGCACTATATTTATCAAGATTCATACGCGCATTGTTCACTACTGAAGTGCATTCAGGAGGAAATGGTTATCATTTTAGTTTGTGATATCAAAGGTGAAAACATTGGAAATGTTATTTTATGTATACATTGTAATACATTATATGGTACTTATCTTCTTTATTTGATGTTGATTAAAACCATGAATTGAAAGACAGACTTCAAACATTTGTATATGTATCTTCATGACAGAATTAAATGATAATTTATAAACGATTGGTCTAGATTTTGATAGGTACAGGATTTGGAGGTAAATAGAAGCAGGGATGTTCAAATAAGGGTTTGAAAGCTTATTGAGATTCATCAGTTTAATTATTGATCAAATAGTGGTTTGTATACTTCTTGAGATATCTATCAATTTAATTACCGATTGTGATTTACAAATAGTAGTATACTTATTGATAATCATATCAATTTAATTGCCGATAGCGGCGACTCGGTGATTAAATATTTACATGGGGGGGGGGGGGGGGGGGGGGGGGGGGGGGGGGGGGGGGGGCTAGGTTCGAGTCTCTGATAGATGCTTTTGTTAACCTCATCGTAGACCTAAAATTAGGGAGTGATGGCCCCGCTACCAAATCTCGGCAAAATTAGTACTTATTTAATAATATCATTGTAACTAATTCCATGCTATATGTTTTAGTTTACCTTGTCAATTTAGTTTACCCTACTTAACGGACGTCCCAAATTGTTAGAAAGGAAAGGGTATCAAAAGGTAGGTTATTATTGCTGTAAATCTATTTTACGTTGGGGAAGATAAACGCCCCTGTCTTTCAGCAACATGCATTTTTATTTGGTGTGTGGCAAAGGTGGTTCGAGACGTGTGCGCAGGTGACTAAGGGTAAGAAACAAAGGATACCCCTAATAACAATGTTATAGAAACACTTATCTGGCTTGAATGTCTAAATGCATCGACGTTATAGAAACGCCTATCTGGCTTGAATGTTAAAAGTAATGCATCAGCGTTATAGAAACGTTTATCTGGCTTGAATGTCTAAAGTAATGCATCGACGTTATAGAAGCGCTTATCTGGCTTGAATGTCTAAAGTAATGCATCGACGTTATAGAAACGCTTATCTGGCTTGAATGTCTAATGTAATACGTCAACGTTATAGAAACGCCTATCTGGCTTGAATGTCTAAATGCATCGACGTTATAGAAACGCTTATCTGGTTTGAATAATAAAAGTAATGCATCAACGTTATAGAAACGTTTATCTGGCTTGAATGTTTAAAGTAATGCATCGACGTTATAGAAACGCTTATCTGGCTTTAATGTTAAAAGTAATGCATCAACGTTATAGAAACGCTTATCTGGCTTGAATGTCTAAAGTAATACATCGACGTTATAGAAGCGCTTATCTGGCTTGAATGTCTAAAGTAATGCATAGACGTTATAGAAACGCTTATTGGCTTGAATGTCTAAGTGCATCGACGTTATAGAAACGCTTATCTGGCTTTAATGTTAAAAGTAATGCATCAACGTTATAGAAACGCTTATATAGCTTGAATGTCTAAAGTAATGCATCGACGTTATAGAAGCGCTTATCTGGCTTGAAAAGTAATGCATATACGATATAGAGGCACTTACCAGGCTTGAATGTTTAAAGTATATTCATCGACGTTTTTAGAAAAGTATATCTGGCTTGAATATCTAAAGTAATGCATCGACGTTATAGAACCGCTTATCTAGCTTGAATGTCTAAAGTAGTACATGTACGTCTATGCGGATAACGTACTTGCAGTATTGTTAAGTGCAATGCTGTCCTCGCCGTTACCAACTTTCCTCAAGTCGATACTCGTCATGAAGTCCGAGAAAATTGTATCATATCTTGGAAAACAAATTTATTCTTTATTTCTGGACATCAAGGAGGTAAAATATTTGCAGGATTATAATGAGTACTTAAGCCTCTACCATAATTACATTCCTGACGCTTTCAATATATGACCAACTCGGGGCCCACTCTGGGCCTGAACTTTAAACCATGGCAAGACAATTCTTTAGACAGTCAACTTTGAAAATTTTATTAAGAATCATACATTTAAGTCACAGTTGCGTCATGGATGAACGACTTTCTCCACATTCTTTTCTCAATTCTTCTGGGGTGTTCTTTTGTGCAGCCATTCGGTGATATCCTCAAGAACTTGTTTTCTGTCTTCTTCCGGTTCGTACAGAGGAGCATGGAGAAATCCGGAATAAATCTGAAAGGTATAATGAAGGTTTTGTACAGAAAGCGACCTTACAACTAATTAAGGCACTAACATTTTCTCTTTTATCCAAAGTATCATACTGGTAATTAACTAATTGCAATCAAAATGAGTAGAGTCATCGATTGTAATTCATATAATATTTACATGAATTTTCCCCTTTCCTTTAAAACCATGATTAAGCATGTCTGTGTGATTTTAGAAACAAAGGAATTATTTGATGTTGGTAGCTGATGCTACTTCCTGGATATCTGCGCAACATGTGGGTTTCAAAGTAGTCTTGTTATTGATAAAGCTAATGAGGAAAAGCACAGTGTAAGTCGTCGTGTTTTAGGTTCAGCAGACGAGGCAGACCAGTCGTCCTTTGTCGGTAGACAGAATATTACCGACTGAGTTATTTTTTCTCCTCATTTTGATAAACTGATATTTAATGTAGAGTCAAAATACGATGTATTTATAAATGTGATGCCTTAATACGGGGGTGAGTCAATAAGTATCCAGCCTGATTTCCGGTTGAGATTCACTTCTTCTTTTTCGATGTAATTACCCTCTTGTGTGATGCACTTAGACCAACCGTGTTCAAGTGCCATCAGCCCAGGACTGAAAAAGTTGGGGTCCTTTCCATTGACCCATTCCTTAACTGCTTCTTCGTCAGACTGGAAATGACGTCCACGGATATCCTTTTTCAAGTTTGGTAATAGGAAGAAGTCGCTAGGAGCTAGGTCAGGCTAATAGGCAGGGTGTGCTATTAATTCATACATGTCTCGCTCTACAGCAAAGATTGCAACTTTGCAAGTGTGGACTTTCGCGTTGTCCTGTTGCATCAAAAATCCCTTAAGGGAGTTTAACGGATGGTGGTTCTCAGCTGGTCTAGAAAGTTTGCATAGTACACTCCAGTTATTGTACTTCTCTTGGCTTAAAAGTTTAACATAATAACGCCTTTTGCGTCCCAAAATACTGTGGCCATCACCTTGCCACCAGATGGTTGCTTCTTGAACTTCTTTGGCCTCGAGAAACCCGGCCCTACCCACTGAAGAATCTGAGCTTTACTCTCCGGCTCACAATAATCAACCCAAGTCTTACCTACAGTCACAGACGCAAAGCTTTCGCTTACCTAAACAATCATGTAAGATTGTTGAAACGCTACCATGTGAAATGCCTAGTGCCTGCGCTATTTCTTCCACCTGAATCCGCTTATCAGGGTATACCAGAATCCAAATTTTGTTGCACGTTTCTCCGTCGATGGCATCCAGTGGGTGTTCAGACCTGGCTTCATCTTTTAAAGACCTTCTAAAACGTTTTAATTCCGTTACTCAGAATTTAACCCGAGCACAAGATGGCGCAGAAGAATATAAATATCGACTAACTCGCCGTGTATTATCTTGCCTGTTTTACCTTTTAAACACAAGTACTGAATTACAGCACGGTAGTCAACTTTAGATGGAAAGCATGCCTTAACTATGTTTGACATTCAATATATTATTAAATAATTACTTGATACGCGTGCAAGTTTGTACCCAGGTATAAAATATGTATTGACACAAGGTGTGAAAATCGTGACCGTCTCGGTCAATCGGAAATGGGTTAGGCTGGTTACTTATTGACTCGTTCTCGTATATATCATATGCATCGAAATTCACACACATTTAACATTGCTTGTGATCTTCGCGATTCTCCATGTATACATAGGCTAATATTTAAATTTACGTTTCTAACTTTAAAAGAATTGTTGATACACCTGTAATTCTTTATGTCTTGTCAAACAACTCGCGAGAGAGAAGTACAGTACCTTCAACTCTTTATCTTGACTTGATGCTTTTTCAAACAACTCTCGCGAGAAGTTGACGTCACTGATGGGATCCGCGCTACCATGGAGAGCCAGAAACGGACAAGAAAATGCTTCTAAACTCTCTTGAATTTTCTCAGAACAGTCGAGCCACGCTACACCCCATCTGAAATAGTCAACAGTATGTCAATTACACGTCTTCGTGGTTATTTATAAAGATAAAGCGTAGCTAAATAGCCAAGTGATATGTTATATACTGATATAGTATATATCTTAACATAGTTATGTAAGCTGATCGCAGAGAGAGAGAGAGAGAGAGAGAGAGAGAGCAGTGGACAAATGTCTTGTTCAAGGACAATTGCATAGCCCCGGTGAGGAGTTGAACCCACAACCCTCAGGTCCGGATTCGAATGCTCTCCCAACTATGCAACCCAGGCCACTAGATTGTTGTCTGTCAGAAGTTCTAGTACATCATTTGAGCTGCTCTGCCACTGTCAAAAGTTAGTGAACTGCCAATCTGCATGCAGACAATAAAACCAAAATGCTTTGATATTTTTACCTATGTTTTATTGAAATTTCATAATGTAACGAATTACTGAAAACTTCAAAACTCAACGAAAAATGCGTCCTGCATAATTCTGAACAAACTCCGTGGCCGAGTGGTTAGAGCATCGGGCTCAAAATCACAAAGCCTCTCACCTCTGTCGGCGCGCGTTCGAATCTCGGCCGTGGCGTTATGTGAGCAAGTTTGCCAGTTTACTTGCGGAAGGTCGGTGGTCTCTTCCCAGGCACATTGTATCTGGGTTCTCTCCACCAACAAAAACTGGACGCCACCAGATAACTGAAAAATTGTTGAGTATGGCGGAAAGCAATAAATAATCAATCAATCAATCAATCTGAACAAACAGAAGCAATTACTGAAAAATTGAAGCTGAAAAAAAGCGTCATGGATTCAACAATTTATTTGAGTGACCTTTACCTGGCATAGAAATTAATTAAGATTTACTCTTAACACTTAGTCAGCATATAACGTACTGTAAATCTAAAGAAATAAATATAGATAAAGATATAAAAGATTAATAAACGGTAATAATGACATTATATGCATTTTGGCTAGACTCACAATACTAATCATTCTTAGAATACTCGTAGAATGAATAGCCTACTCTGAAAATAATGGACCCCACTTTTTGCAATAAAAACCAAAACAGATTATGGCTGTTCCATCTCTAGGTAGGCCTGGATGTACGGCATATACACTTATATTTTTGTGTCAAATTGGCTAAAATAAAATTTGGTTCGTGGCAAGGATACCTTGGAATATGATAAAAGGTTTAATGGATTTGAATTAATTTCACTTTTGGACAGACAGGTCACCTAGATGTATAAAAATGAAATAAATGAATTTTAATGCAATTTCAATTGGATATCAAGACCACGTGGTCTCCCCTTGTGAAAAAAGTATCCTATTAGAACAAGGGCATCTAAATTTACGTTATTTTAATTAGAAACACTCGAAAAAAAATTCGCGCCTCACTCCGCGGTAATATTTATGACACCCTTGTTATTGTCCGACCTTGGACCCCCCCCCCCCCCCCCCACTTTTCCATATTTCTGGATCCGCCCATGTCTACCTACATGTAACGTAGTACCTTTATGCCTTTAGAAGAACATATATGTGTAATTGTAAGGACGTCCTCACTTTACAGGTTTGGAGAGAGAGAGAGAGAGAGAGAGAGAGAGAGAGAGAGAGAGAGAGAGAGTTGACACATCTATTATAAAATCAGTTGATGCAGCTAGTATAAAGATTAATTAATTGAATGAATGATAACGATAATTTGTACGGATATGTAGCGCTTGGTCCTGCGTACTTTGCCTTTAGAAATGGGTGGATGAGAGGATCCTCTTCAAATCTTCTAACCTTCACCATAAAAGTAAAATGTCATTCTTCAAATAGAATACATATAATTACATGTATATTCCATGCTTTATAATGTCTTATATGAAAATTGTAAAATTTTAGTTCAAGAATGATACTTGATATTAAGGGTCAAGAAAACAAAGCCGACAACAACCAATGCTTTCCTCACCATTCCTTGATCACGACAGATTTCCTTGGAATCAATGTACTGTAGTTTATGTTGAGGACACATTCGGGCTATTATATACTTAATGAAAAATTGCTGGAATAGAAATATGAATCGTTATACGAAGCCAATTTGTAAAAACAATATATATATATATATATATATATATATATATATTAATTACTGTAAGTATACGGTAGGACTTAATCAAATTCAAATTTAAAAGTACCAAAAAAACGTCATTTAATGGTTTTGAGGGCAGCCATTACAAAAAAAAAAAAAAAAAAAAAAAAAAAAAAAAAATATAAAAGAATAAAAATTAAAAATGTATCATGCTTCAAGTGCATATTTAGATTTATCCAAACAATTTATCAATAATCAGAAATGCTTTTTAACTTTGAGCAGTCCAGATTTTGTCCAGATTCCATGTCACTGTCAATGTTAGGATAAGAACTCTAACATATTGACATATGATCAAGGATAACACAGTTTGATTTGCCATTCCATTGATTTTTACCCTTTAACAGTTGAGTCAAATGTAAATCGATCGTTTGACGAAAATTAAAAAAAATTAAATACACCATGAGGTTCTCAATACATTGAAAATACTAAATGACTTGCATAACAAAGACAGATCTTGACAATAATTAACTGCATGCATACAGTGAGCTCTATGG
The DNA here is from genome assembly GCA_024699665.1 of Ostrea denselamellosa. Taxonomy (NCBI): domain Eukaryota; kingdom Metazoa; phylum Mollusca; class Bivalvia; order Ostreida; family Ostreidae; genus Ostrea; species Ostrea denselamellosa. The sequence goes on from JAMZEH010000068.1 coordinate 6,024,586, forward strand.
TTCTGCAGATGTATTACAGGATGCGAAAGTCCCTCTTTTAGTTCACTTGCACCTCCACCCTCCCAATATATCTTATTTGTTAACGCACATGATTAGCACTACGCACTACTGTAATCATGTATCACACTAGAAACACTATCGCCATCCTTCCTTGTATTTGCATGCCATCAAGTTATGTATATCATTTGCTATTTGGAGAAGGCGTTAGTCAGTTGATATAATATATTTTGTCGTGATCCTACCCGTCGCTAACTAATGACAGTGAAATATGTTTAAACTAAAATCATTCCATTTTGTCGGCGGGAGTAATATTTCTAAAAGATTTCAGTATAATTTAAATGTCAAAAGTTTTTCTTCGCTCATTTCATAGTTGACAAAGGTATCAGGCCGAAGGAGCTATAATATGAAGAAATCATTCTCTTTTTTATTTTCATTATTACTTCTTTTTATTAGTTCCGACCATACTGACGATATGCATTTTGTTCACCCTTACAGGATGAAGAGTTAATTGTGAAGATAATTATATTTAATTAAGATGTCTTTTAGTAACAAAATTAGTTAGTAGAGATAATTTTACGCAGAAGGTAAGTGATTTTACAAGACATTTTACTTGTCTTGACTCAACTCCCCTATCTCCTCAACTCCACTTAAATATTGTACTTATATTTACCAGTTGTGTGAATCCGCAAAAGCACTCTTTTTTATTTCATCATATGATATAAATATGAAACATAAACGGTACCAATTTTGATGAACCAGATGTGCATTTCGACAAATAATGACTCTTCAGTAATGCTCAAGTCAAAAATGAAATTAATCGAATCCGAAACAAACGCAGTACAAATTAACAACTATAAGGTAATTTTTAAATACGCTTAATTCATCTATCTACAAAATTAGAAATAGTTTCAATCATCAATTAAATTCTCACATTACAATCATTTTTGGAAGAAATCATTAAAGAATATATATTTACTTTAATCCCGCAAAAACGCATGTACATTTTGATAACCTATACCAGGACAGACCGCGCTCTTGATACACGTACATTTACATCAACATGACATGACATGACCAGTTTTTTTTTTGTTTTTTTTTTTTGTTTTTTTTTTCAAACGTTAGAACTGAAATACAATTAATTAGGAAGTTACTTGTATTTTTGAAGGTACGCCTTTGGTTGGAACTACAAAAGGATCTGATGTAATGACACCATCAAAATAGCCCGGCTGTTCAAGAGCAGCCAGTAGAGCTACAGCTCCTCCCTGCAAGAAAAAAAGTAAGATGTGTTATACTGTTGTTCACAATACTATTCAACGACTACCCGGATTTAAATCAAACCTTAATATAATGTTTTTAAATGTGGAGAGAGATAAGAGTATATATAAAGAAGGAGAAAGAAATTCTTACCATGGAGTGTCCAAAGAGAAATAAAGGTAGGTCCGGATAGTTTTTCTTCATTTCGTCACAGTGGTCAAAAATAAGAGAGGTGTATTCCTTGAAGCTGTCCACGTGGTTGTGCAAACCTGGACTTTTACCATGACCCACTGAAATAATCTTGACCCACTGACATAAGCATGACCCACTGACATAAACATGACCCACTGGCATAAACATGGCCCACTGACATAAACATGACCCACTGACATAAACATGACCCACTGGCATAAACATGACCCACTGGCATAAACATGACCCACTGGCATAAACATGACCCACTGAAACAAACATGGCTCACTGACATAAACATGGCCCACTGGCATAAGCATGGCTCACTGGCATAAACATGACCCACTGACATAAACATGGCCCATTGAAACAAACATGGCCCACTGACATAAACATTACCCACTGAAACAAACGCCTATACGTATTTAATTCAAAGCTATGCCCCCACCATGTACATGCATTTTTGTTCCAATAACAGCGCCTCAGTTTGCTTGATCGAGCGTACAACTTTCTGTTGCCAGTCTTCTCATAGACTTCCATGCTATAGATTTTACTTTTGCTCTCGGCTTGATGATGAAGAGGAAGTAATTTTTAATTAATTCATTAACCATTAACGGTGGCATGCTATAAAACGAGGGGAAAAAATCTTATATTGTTCCCATTTTTTTTTTTTTTTTTTTTACTTTTTTTTAATGATAAGATTGCGTTGTAGTTGTTTGTTTTTTAACATAATGAGATGCTTACTTTGGATTGTAAAACGGAATATGAAGGTTTCAAATATTGCAGAAAAAAAATGTATAACCCACTTTAGCCTGACCTTAACTTGTCTCCATATTTGGTAATGATTTTCATATCTGTGCGATGGTAATGGATACAGTCCAAGAAGGATTAACTCTAAACTAATAAAATGAACCATCGTATAACGTAGACAAGTGTTAGTTACTACATTAAAGTCAAATAAAAGGCAAGAATTAACCAGATGTCACATTTTCTAACGATTTCAACAATGCTGCGAAATACGTCGCGGATAAGACGGCTCTAAAACCTGGATCCAACTGGACAAAGTGTGTAATTGTATATGACAAGCGATAAAATTTAACAGAAATCAAACAGAATGGAAACAAAGTAAATATATGAGACATATAACTTCTGTGACATTCGGTTGTTTGTTGTGTATATCTACTAGACCTGGATTTCTCGGAGGGGGGGGGGGGGGGGGGGAGTCAAAACTTGGACTTAAGTCAGATTTTTACTCAAATTTTGACTGCCCATGTAAAAGAAAACTTAAATTTAAGTTTTTTCGAGATATCCAAGCCAGGCTTACAAAGATTTTAGTTCTATTTTACTCTTCAAAGTCCATGCCAGAATCGCCATAGAATCTTGCTGCCCAGATTAAAAAAAAGTCTACGTCTTCTGTGCTGCTGTTGTTTTATTAAGTTTGTTTTGATGACAGTCATATCTAGCTTAATTTATCAACAATATGTGCCCCGTGGAGATCCGGATTAGAATAGATCCCCAGTACTCCTTTCTTGTCGTAGGAGGTGACTAAATGGGGCGGTCCTTCAGGCGAGACCTCAAAAACCGAGGTCCCGTGTCACAGCAGGTGTGGCACGATAAAGATCCCTTCCTGCTCAAAGGCCCTAAGTGCAAAGCATAGGCCTAAATTTTGCAGCCCTTCACCGGCAATGATGACGTCTCCATATGAGAGAAAAACTCTCAAGCGGGACGTAAACCAATATATAATCAACCAATCAATCGATCAACAACATGCGGTCATCCGTGCATTACACAGTGTTATATACTGTAATAAGTTATTACCTCGTAATAGTATAATAGTATGAATTGTTCCGCTTCGTACCAAACGTTGTCATTACAAGAAATATATATTCCATTATCACCTGCATGTGGTGTTTATATCTCCCAACTGATTCGATACGCAAGAGCTTGTTCTGCATATGTTCAGTTCTTAAATCGGGGCACATGCTACTGACAAATAAGTTGATGTTACAGGGTTTGTACAATCTCGTCTAAAGTCAACATTTCGTAAATTTTATGGTCGATATAACGGTATAGTTTGCCAAAACAACTTTCTATTAGGTCCAATGTTGTCTGACGTGTGTCATACCAATTGTTAGGCCGTTCTTCGCACACCGATTCTGACTACGGATTACTCCGTTTACCTGATCGGGATGTAGGGCTCACGGTCAATGTGACCGGTCGACACGGATGCTTACTCCTCCTAGGCACCTGATCCCACCTCTGATATGTCCAGGGGCCTTGTTTGCCCATCTCTCTGATTTGTATTTGTTATAGGAATTACGAGATTGAATACTGTTAGTTATCTGAACCTTTACACCAAAAATGAAATAGAGAAAATTTGTTTAACAAGTTTGTCTCACCTTTACATAGAATATGCAAGTTAGTTATAAAACATTTTACAGAATAAGATTCTGGAAATTAGACAATGTACTCCATGCTATATTAATCACTAATTTCCATAACTGTTGAGGGGTCTCCGTGGCCGAGTGGTTAAAGCACTGAGCTCCAAATCAGAAGGCCTCTCACCTCTAGTCGACGCGGATTCGATTCTCCCTCGCGCCGATATATGTGAGACAGTTTGCCAGTTTACTTTCGGAAGGTTGGTGGTCTCTTCCCAGGTACATTGTATCTGGGTTCTCTCCTCACACCAATAAAAACTGGATGCCACCGGATAGCTGAAAAATTGTTGAATGTGGCGGAAAACAATCAACAATCAATCAATCCACAACTGTTGTAACACCTTTTCAATTTTATCATTCATCAACCAAATAAAATCATTAATTGGTTATAGATAAGAACAAATACATAATTCCTCATTCACGACGTTCAGTAACTCTTGTCTGTCTTCAATGTATTTTTCACAAAATACAGGGGGGGGGGGGGGGGGGGGGGGGGGGGTTAACACAAACATCATTTGAACCACGGTGACGACATTTTCTAATTTCTAAGATGTGATGGAATTTTCTTATACCTTCCTCTTTCAGTAATACTTTTTGATGATCTGGACCTGGAATTCTAAATTTAGTAAATCTTTTTTGTATAATTAATTTTATTAATGAGAGAGAGAGAGAGAGAGAGAGAGAGAGAGAATACTTTTTTTTTACCATGATCATGAGAGAAAATTAGAAATCCGATTTTAGCGAGTTCCTGACCCAGCTCATCATACCATCCTCCATGTTCTCCCAGACCATGACTAACGAAAATGAGAGCCTCTCTGAAGTATAAAACAACACCACGATAGTGATCATGTTACACGCCACAAATTTCTATATTGTTCTAGTTCATTTATAAGCAACACTAATAAATATAATGTGAAATGAAAGTATACAAGAAATTTGAAATGTTAAGGCCAGAGCTTTTAAAATAAGTAATTTCATATATTTCGTTTAACTTGTGTACTGCATTTCTATATCTTCGAATGGGGGGGGGGGGGGGGGGGGGCTAACCAAGATTTCAAATTTCAAAAAAAAAAAAAAAAAAAAATGAAACGTGGGGAAAAGATTTCACCCCATACATTTTTGAGAAGTTTTCTTGCGGTTAATCTGATTTTGATAGCATCATTGTAATATATTTTTTGGCAGAGGAAGAAGAAATCAAATAATTTACAATCATTCCGTGTCATCAGGCTTTAGTGGATGATAATTTACACACCGTCACATTTTATCCGTGTGTCATCAGAAACCCCAACTTACATGTCCGTTGCCGTTCCTGAGCATCCTGTTTAGCATGTACGTATGACAGCGCAGTGACACGAATGAGTGGTAACAGTTATAATTAGACTTGCATCAATTTATGCTATCTGATAAGCTTAATTAAGAGTGCAGATTGATGACCTAAGCAATTTAAAGGAATATAAGAGGACCAGTTTACTGACGAAATAAGATTTCTCTTCCACATTTGTAATCACAAAAGAAGGAGGCTATTTTTATTAATTCACAAATCACAGCTGCAATACATAGCGAAATATTTCTAAATTTGATTAGAATTTGTAAAGTTACATTTTCCCGTAGTTTCTCTTCAAAATTAAATATAACTGGTACGTGTATTTACCTACGTATTTCGTCATCATTACTGTCAACCTGTGTCCATTGCCGGACCCAAACCATAGGTCCGTCATCCCGAAATCTGTCGAATTCCCTATAACAGTGGTCCAAACCTTTCCGGAAAAACAGACACGTCCTTGTACTCATTGTTTTAACTTTAATGTACACTAGAATCCGTGTTACATGTAGTGCGACCGGACTCGGCAAGCAGGTTTTCTGCCGTAATCCACGGCTATTAAAAATGTGTCAGATTCCCAACAGGACTGGGTAGACTATTGTCAAAATGCGCATTCATGTGAAATTGCCGGGCATCCGACTGGACATTTTAAAAACCACAAACGTCTTATCCAATGCTTGCTGATGTTACTCTCGATTTGTTTGTTCTGTGAAACACCCAAGTCAGATATCCATTCATTTGTACCAACCGGGCATCTGTTGTTGTCATACAAAATATGTTAGTTTTATCAATCCACTAAACAAAACAATTGCTGGCTCTGCTGACTATTTTATCGTTCAAACCCGTATGTTAAAATTTTGCCAATAATCTAACAATCTGAAATATGACATGACTTCTTTAATATTCAGATTCGTCATTACCAGCACAAATCGGTTTCTCTCCGTCCATCATGATTAAATGCAATCCTTTGCAGTAATTAACATATCATGTCTCTTGACGGAAATGACAGACAGAGGCCTACTATTCCTGGTGATGAACGCCGAGATCTTAACACACACGTAGTCTGTTAGTCCGTGCTGATGCATACTGTAGTAGTTGACGAAGATATTTCATTCCCCCCAAAATGGTTCAAAATAAGATTTTCTAAATTCACAACGTACCCTATTTTCATTATCTATCATCTTCACTTCCAAGAAGTGTTGGCTTCTATTAAACAAGATTTGAATTACTAAGATAAATTTACCAGATATTCATTTGGATGTCTTAATGAAGATGAAACAAAAACAATAATAATAAAAAAAAAAAAAAAAAAAAAAAATGATGATAATAATAACAAAAAAAAGTGATTGAACTTGATGTTTCATAACGAAAATTGATTTGATAATATTATTTAATATTAAATCATATAATATTGTTTGATAATATAATCCTATAATATTGTTTTATACGTTTTCTAATCGACAGAAAAGCGCCCAAGTGGTTAATTAGCTTGTCGACTATTTATCGGATTTGTTCTGATGTAAATCATCGGATTCGGCATTCTGGTCGCTTCTGTTTACTTTTTCTCCATGGTAATTAAATTCAGTAGTAATTAGAACAATCCCACGGAAATATTTAATTACAAATAAACAATAGAATGTGTAATAAAACACTGGAAAATGTATTTCTTTATTTCTTTTTTTTCTGATTATGACGCAACCTGAAATAAGGTCGCTTTCTATTCAACGAGACTTAAATGAAAACTGAAAGAGACAGTACAACTCATTTTGCACAAATATTATAAAATGACATTTTTTCCAGAGCTTTCTTTAATTTTGTTGTACTTTTTGAAGACCCTTTAAAAATATATATTGAGACTTCTCCGTTCGGTTTTTTCACGCATTGTCCTAGATGAAAAGCGGTGCAGCATGTTGTTCATTGAGAGGAAGCGTACAATGCCTAGACCCAGAATTTTGACAGATTCTAAAAGTGTGTGAACCCCTTAAGGGTCTGTACAAGCTGTCATTCTGAATCACGTGATGTAAAATATCGGAGTCAGCATGAAGACACGTTTGCATTCCAGATGATCTTCAAAGCGCAGATGAGAGCAAATTACATGTAATGCTTTCCTATTGTTCAAAATTGTCAGTATCTATATGTTATTTATCGATACATATCTTAAAAACACTTGATCAACATGCAGAAAATGAGTTGTAATGTCTCTATAAAGTATAGTAACAATTCAATGATCGATCAGTAGGGTGAACGTTGAAAATTTAGTACCAGTAATGTTTAACTGATTTTTAACTGGGTAAATTATCAACACAAAACAACTGAGATACATGTATGTGTTGTAATAAACGAGTTACTGGACTTGTATAATTAGTGAATAATAGCACAAAGTGGGTGTAAAAGGTCGCTCACAAGCTAGCAAACTTTTAACCCAGCTTGCATCAATATCAACCAAATGTTACTAACTGACCAGAAATTTTGGTGCTCTTTGACTGGTTCAGACACTCTTTTCTATTGAAAACCTCAAAGTGCGTTCACATCAAAATTAACGTTGAGACGTTTCTCTGGGATTTTCGTATTCACCAACCATAGGTTTGCTGACATTTTTATCAAGCAATCAAATTACGCGTTTTGCAGCACGCATCGGTAAGTCAGCTCCTTTAATGGTTTTACTAAACATAATTAATTAGGGCCAAATTTAATCACTATCAATTACATTTGAGAATTAAGTCTAGTAGTGTTATAGTTTCCAGATTTTGACTGTTCACAATTAATTGTTATAATGTGTTACAATAGACTTGTTTTATGTGTTTTTAAAACGAATAAGAAAAAGGTTGTGAAAACTGTCTTTAAAATACATGATCATTTAATAAAGCAGTCAATGACTTACTTTTTATTTGGTTCAATCATGTCTACCAATGCCTGACTAGGGCAATATAGGGCTAGTAGATTTCATCAAAAGTAAACATTTTTATGATATGAATTCACTAACCAGATATATATTATATATATATGTATCGTCAAACATTTTCAAAATATCACTTGTGGGCTGATGTAGGCGAAAATATAGAATATGAATGCTGAAGTATACAAGCTGATGATTTTAAAACATACTCCATCATAATGATATTCAATGGAATATTCAATATTTTCCTTATTTTGGGTAACACGTGTTAAATCACAGCCATGATATATCGGGGTAGAGCTTCATGTAAATACAATAGCGTAAATCAATGCAGTTTAGAATATACAATTATCAATCAACTGAATTGTAATATTTTGTTTATTACAACACATCTCTGTTTGAATATATATATATATATATATATATATATATATATATATATATATATATATTACATAAGGTAGATTTCAAATGTCAGAATTATTTTGAATTTGCCCTTGAAGCCAGTCAATGATGTCATCTAACACCCGCTTTCTGTTTTCCTCTTGTTCCAAAAGCAGGAAATGATAAAAACCGGGATAAATCTGAAAATAAAATTACAAATAAACAAAAACAATTCCAATGAGTAGGTTCATAGATTAATATACATCTATATAGGAGAAGGACGACTATCACAGTGAAAAACTGTCTGTGCGTCTAAGAATGCAAACAGTGATATAAAAATATGGTTTATAAAATGTACTTTAATCTCTTTGTCTAGACTTTGTACTTCGTCATAAATGACATGAGATGATTTGACATCACTAATGGGATCGGCATCACCATGGAGAATAAGCAGAGGACAACCAATCGACTTCATGCGATCTTCAAGCCTCATGACAGCATTCATCCAAGCAACACACCATCTGATAGAAAAATGAATACGGATACCTCTGTTTGATATCTGCTAACAAATTGATTTCATTTTAATTTTAAAAAAATTGAAGGGGAAAAAAATCTGCGTGACATGTACATTGTGTGTGCCTAAATGAATCATGCCTATTTACAAAATTTTGCGGTAAGGAAATGAATATACCTCACGTGCAGAATAAATAGTTTGTGCCGAATTATCATGTAACAAACACTCCCATTATGTAAAAATTAATTGTATTTCATATCTAGTCTTGACATCGAAGCCTTGTGTCGTTTCCATGTTGTGTGACAGAGTAATTTTTGTTGAAAAAAAAAAAAAAATTCTTACTTTGCTTTTACGTAATGGTGTACCATGGTATCCTCGGCATATTTCCTTATCTGTGAAGAATGATTGTAGGTCTGACTTATGGAAAACTGTTTTGTTTTTTTTCATGTTTAGAAAGTGTAGTATTATCTCTCAGTAATATTTCAGGTGTCTAGTGGGAGCAAGCATCCCACATCGACGTGTGTACTAAGAAATTGCGCGCCAAATTAGATTGCAAATATGACAGTAATTCCAAATAAATTTCGCATTTGCGTTTGAAAAATGATTTTCATCAAAATTTGATATACATATGGCATATTTAATAAGTGATGTATTTCTTAAATCCTCCTCTTTTTTCATTGAAGCAGTAATGGATAATCATTATAAAGCAACAATATTGTGACAGAACTCTATAAGTTTCTTTTATTTAATTAAAAGTTGAATAACCACGCAGCTACAAACCATATTGTAGTCCCGAGTAATTCTCCAAGCTTCGATGTCAAAAAGTTTTAAATGCGGAAAAAAAGTTCCAAATATCAGTCGTGTTACTACTTCCTAAAATTGTAGAAGTCAAAAATTAGAAAAACGACATAATCAAAACAATAGAAAAGAAATTTCCCTCCACCAGAAATAACCAAGAAAACAATTACACATTCCGTCAGATACAAAATTATAATTGCAGATTTTACAGAACTGTAGTCTATGGAAAAGAGAAATCATTACCTCGCTTTCGGACTCGTTATTTATTAGTGCTTTCGGTCACAAACTTTCGTTTGAAAATAAAAATATAACCATTCGGGCTATAACCCCACTCCCCAATAGATTCCCTATAGATTCTCTTGACCCAGGGGATTATTTTCCTATACAAAAATACCCCAATGTGATCTTTATTTTGTGCATTGATAAAACATTCATATGTAACAATTACTTTTCTTCTGCAATCGTATTTTATGAAAAAAAGTTAATTGTTTGATTGTTTGTTTGTTTTACGTCCCGTCGAGAATTTTTCACTCGTACTGAGACTGTAGGTGAAGTACCACAAATTTAAACCTATGACGACCATAGAGTTTCGGAAATGCTGACTTTAAACCAAACTGTTGAAACCCGTGTAAAATCAACTTATTTTTCAAAAACATGCGTCGATTTGAAAACTAATCATATGCAAAACATGCTCTCGCGTATCGAATCACTTGAGAGACATGAACACCATATGCAGGTGATAATGCTCCATAAATATAGGAAGTTGACGATGGTGTAGATAAAGTCATTCCGTTTGTCATAAGGACGAATATGGAATCAATATTCGTTTGATTTTTTTTTTCTTTTTATTGTTTTGCTTATTTATGCCATACTTGCTAGCACCAATTCCAGAACACAAACATTTCATCATGATTAATCCCTATCCATTCAATAATCACAATTATCTATATGTACATGTACAAATAAATGTGCCAGCAGATCCGTTTGTGAAAATACTACCTAAGTACAGTAACACATACAGTTCATAAGCAATACAGTCTAACTCACACTAGCAAAGGAAGGTGGTCCTTCTGTGGGCATAAGTACAGGTGCACATATTATCAAACCCTGGAAGAGACCTGGCTTCTGGATTTCGGCAAGTAGAGCAATGGTACCTCCCTGACAAAGTAAACTAACTCTCTGTATTTGCATGTCTGTGATAGATGAAATCCAAATGACTATTCTAAACTGTAATTGTTGTCTTGTAATTTAAAATATTAATTCTGTATATAAGTTCGTTTGGTTTTGTGCATATCAGGGAAATTGCTAGATATAGACGGACTTTTCCATGGCGAAATATCCCCATTTTTAATTAATTTGCTGGTTGATTTACAATTATAGTTTCTAGTTCTAGTTTCTACTGATTTAATGTGCGCTTAAATATGAAAATTATTTGAAATTAGAAGTTTTTCCCTTAATATAGCATATCAAGCATGAAATTCCATTGAAAGGAAAATTATGTTTCAAGGAAACTAGCGAAACATATGAATTACATATATTTTTGAAAATCTAACGCCAACGGTGTCAAAAGCTGAGAATTAAAGATATTGTAAACTTACTATTTGTACGTCAGTCCACAGATATATTCTAATTTCAGATAAAAATTTACCACAGAATTTCCAAACATAAAAAACGGCAAAGCTGGATATTTCTCTTTCAGTTCTGCACTATGTTGGAACACGACTGACGTATATTCATCAAAACTGTCTATGTGGTTGTGGGCACCCTCGCTTCGGCCTTGTCCTACTGCGTGGAATATTAAAAAAAAAACTAGATATAATCAAACCCCAAAAAAATGAAGAGGATCTAAATTATCACCGTTTCCTTAAAATTACAAAGACATGCTATAATTAGGTTTGGCAGAAATGCATTTTAGATAGGCAATTTCAATTCATCTTCAACACGTGCTGTACCATGTTCAAAAAACCAATGTATGCTAAAGTTAACTAAGCCTCTCTGAAATTAAATCTTTAACTTTATGTTAGATGCTGGGATAATGGTGAGACTTTGGTTTTAGAAGGAAGCTTTAATTCCTGGATGCACAGAAAATTCTATCTATATTTTTATTCTAAATTTTAACAACTCCTTATTGCAATTTTCCAATGTAGAATAAGTTTGACATAATGTACAACGCACGCATGCTCCTAAACCAGTTGATTTACAACGTCAGACATTTGAGAGACACAGCTGTGGATCTCAAGTATATGCCTTTTCATTTAAAGTTGATAATGATAAAGCTCAGTAGATAGTAGATAATATGATTATGTGTTATACATACATATCATGATTATGTGTTAACTTATATATACATATCATGATTATTTGTTAAGTACATAGTTAGCCGCCCGCGTGGCGCAGTGGTTAGAGCGTCGGGCTCAAAGATCTGATGATCCTTGGGTCGGGGGTTCGAATCCCACTGTGGGACGTGGGTGCCGGTCTTTCGGATGAGACCGTATAAACCGAGGTCCCGTGTCGCAGTAGGTGTGGCACGATAAAGATCCCTCCCTGCTCAAAAGGCCCTGAGTGCCGAGCATAGGCCTAAATTTGCAGCCCTGTCACCGGTAATGGTGACAGCCGCCGGATAGCTGAAAAATTGCTCAGGCGGCTATAAACGAACAAACAAACAAACAAAACAAAAACCATGATGATGAAGAAGTAAAGATAACGAACAGTGATCAATATCATAAATCCAAGATTTCAAAATTAAGAGTAGGGCAAACACAGACCCCTGGACATACCACAGGTGGGGTCAAGTACTTAGGAGGAGTAAGCATTCCCTGTCGACCGGTCATACCTTCCGTGATCTCTGTATCTTGATCAGGTAAACGGAATAGCCCGTAGTCAAATTGAGAGTGTAAAGAACGGACTCAATTGGAATGAAACATGTCAGAGATGATTTTACTCAATGACAGGTTGTATTGGTAAATTAGATAGTTATAACGACCATAAAATATGGAGGATGCTGTCTTTAAACGAGATTGTTGAAACCCCTGCAAATCAACTTATTTTAGTAGCATTTCTCGATTTAAAAACTAATCATAAGCAGAACCATCTTTTGCATATCGAATCAGTTGAGAGACATAAACACCATCATGAAATATTGCTACATAAATATGGGAAGTTGACGATGGAGATGCTGAAGTCACTCCTTTTGTCAAAAAGTTGAAATTTTAGTTTGCCGTTAGCATTTATGTTCAATAAAATATCTAAGTATGAAGCAGACGTGGACGACTTTGTGGTGTCTTTTATTTGGAGGTCACAGGGATATATCGAAACGACATATGAATGAAAATAATGATTGTTAATTTATAAAGTGTCGTTAAAATATCTACAAAATGCTACAAAATGCAAAATTAATAAATGCTACAAGATATGTTTTCTTCTCGTGTAGAAACTTTTGAATAAATTCTGCTTCGTAAGAATGTATTGATTTTTCTTTGTTTGTTTTACGTCCCGTCGAGAATTTTTCACTCATATTGAGACGTCACCGGCTCTAGGTGAAATACCACAAATTTAGACCTACGCTTAGCGCTCAGGGCCGTAGGAATGAAGTTTCTTTAACGTGCCAATGCATACCGTGAGGCGGGGCCTCCGTTTTTAAGGCCATATTCGAAATACCCGTGGTTTTCGCTTCTAAATGCCAACGTTTGGCGAAGGAGCAATCACTACCTGTGTTTACGTCTTAGGTTTGACGCGGCCATGGCACGAGCGGAGCTCGAACTCACGATCTTCCGGTTACGAAACAAACACTCTAACCACTGAGGCAAATCGATCGGTCGTAAGAATATAAATAAGGTAATGATTATGTGTTTAATACATACCATGATCATGTGTGAAGACATAAAAGCCAATTTCAACCAACGTTTCAGCCAGGCCTTCATACCAGAGGCAATGGTCCCCTATTCCATGACAGATAAAAATGACGGCCCTGTTGAAATCAATAGATACAGATGATTAACAATACAGAGTTAAAGTTAAAACTCTATTCACATTTATTTTATCACAGTTAACAAGTAATCTCTACATCTGATATGATTATTCCCCTTCCTGGGTTCGGATATTAGAACAAAAGATAGGATTGCTTACATTAAATAAAATAACTTTAAATGAAAAAAAAACCAAAAAAACTTCTTACGCTTTTCGTTATACAAAGTTTTAAAAATAAAAATCGTTACTGTCAAACGCTTTGTGGGTGAAGACTTGCACTCGTACTTTATCTACAATCATCGATGATGTGATCTAAATTGTTATTCCAAATACCATAAATTGCTGTACCAATGAAACAAATTAGTCTGTTGCGTATAAGATTCGAAGTCTCGACCTTCCGGAACTTTGACAACTAAGCTATCGTGCTATTGGGAAACAAATTTTTAAAAACTTTAAAATCTCTTAAATCTGATAATTATTAATTGATTATTGTTTTCCGCCACACTCAACAATTTTTCAGTCATCTGGTGGCGTCCAGTTTTTTATTGGTGGAAGAGAAAACTCAGATACAATGTACCCGGGAAAAGACCACTGACCTTCCGAAAGTAAACAGGCAAACCTTCGACAAACATCGACGCGAGCGAGAATCGAACCTGCGCCGACTACAGGTGAGAGTTCATGTAATTTTAAGGGCAATGCTCTTACCACTTGGCCAATGAGGCCCTCCTCAATCTTATAAATATGCGGTTTAGATTTATGAATCTATCAAGTATATTTCATAACAATAATAAGTAATAATTACCTTGGACTTGTGTTGGAATACCAGTGCTTGCAGAATATGTTTTTATATCCCTTGAACTGTCTGCAGAAAGCCTCGGACAACAGGATCTGTGGGCGGGATACCTGTTCAGTGACTCCATAAGACGGAAAGAACGGAGGTTTGTCTTCGTCGGAATCCATTTAGAAAGCTAATATATGATATAGCATATAAATATCTACACAAAATCCATGATAAACAGAGGGAATTTGAACACCGACTTGCATTGGTGAACAATATCCGTGTACTTTATATCTACATTAAGAATTGTAGTGCATGCTATGGAAAGAAAACATCCGGAGTTTACTCATACGGAAACGGTTATTGGTGAACAGGGAACTTGGCGCCAGGGAAACCAGAAGCAGGAAGAAGTTTGAACATGAATACACCGAGGCTTAAGGACGACGGACTTCATTCGATATTTTGCGAATCTGAGCATAAGGTCGCGTATATGCCTTAAATAAAACTGTCATGGGTGTGTACAACAAAATAAAAGCAAATATACATTCTTTTGCTATTAAACTTGTAAATACAGTTTATACCATGAATATTCTTAACATCAATTAATGTATTCCTTTTGAAAAACAACAACGATTTACGACATATGCACCAGTTCTAAGTGTGTATCTCAAAACCAATGACAATGTATTTTCACAAGCAGCCGCAACAAGGTAAAATTATATATTTAAAAGACTTTCGATCCTTCAGTAAAACGACATAAAATCCGTAGCAATCTACAAAAGCCGAGGAACATTGATTTTGAGCACAGTTACTGTAATTTTTTTTTCTATATCAAAAGATGACGATAAGCCGACTATTTTTGCCAAAATCAAAATTATAGCAGCTGTTCATAGTTGTGACGTAGAACACGCCTCTGGACTTTGTGTTTGACGTCACAATGCGAATTTGTAAGGAAAATTGATGCTGTCGTTACATCCTAATTGTAGTCCTATCACAGAGGTAAATGTATTTTGGGAAAAATAGGTTTTACTGGCAAATAAGATCGTTATAACGACCATAGAATTTGAAGTTGACGAAGAAATTCAAATCATCCGTTTGTCATAAGGTTGAGCTGCCAGCTTACTGTCAGCATCTCTTTTCAATAAAATATCGAACTACGAAGTAGTTGTGGAAGACTGTGATATCTTTTATTTCAAGTTCACTGGGATATATCGAATCGATATGAATTATTTGTTTTCTTCTTATACTTCCGAATCAAGCCGCAAGCTCTTTAAACCCAAACTGACTAACATAGGAAATAATGCCGTCAACATAAGGAGCATTCTTTGTCAAATTCAGTCTTATATTGCAGAATATTTCAAGTTCAAGTCTACATGTTGTATTTCCTAAAAATATATTTCCACTACTGCATCCAAACTTTTTAACTACAAACTTTGCAGTGCCTAAATATAGACTCAATAACCGACGTATTCTTGTTTTATGTCCTCTTTTAACTATAGTCCAGCTGGACTTGCCATTACTGGAGATGTTGATAAAGTTGGAACAGATGACCTGAAATCTTTTAAAACGTCCTAAATTCAGACGACAAAACTTCATCTCTATTATGAATTCTGTCAAGGATTATGCCAGACGATGGGCTAAATCTGACAAAGAATAACTTTATACCTTATGAAAAGTGTAAGAGGAATATCATAATCCCGTACCAGACATATCAAAACAAAAATGCGTACCATCTATCCTTCTCTGTTTATTAAACCAGAAGTGATAACAGAATTGTAACAACATTGTCTTTGTTGGCAATGCTCTTTATTACACAACTGTATTTTAATGCATTTATTCCACATTTGGAAATCATACTGATACTCGAAATACCCTTCAAAAGATGAAATTCTTTGGAATCATGTTTCACTTTTCTACATATCTAATATCCCAGTCAATGGGATGGATTGATATAAGTTGATTTACTGTAATGCATGTAAGTATATTATGTAAAAGTAACACACTTTAACTGTTTGTTAATCCAAAGTTCGACATGAAATAATATATGTCAGAGAAATGGTTTTGTCCAGAGCAGGAACCTTTGTTAGCACTGAAATTTCAGGTACATCCATCACTTTAAGTAATTGTTTCACTATGTACTACCATTTAGTGAAAAACATTTATGGAAGGTACATTTTAACAAAATCTTGTTAAATGATCCATTATGGAGTGTAGTATATTACCTGTCTCCTTTCGGCATCTGAAGATGTCATTTTTGTTTTGAAATTCACGAGACACGTACTATCAATCAATGAAACATTCCGCACGACGATCAAAAATATGTGTACGATATATAATTTGAATTTTTTCAATGCTTATTTAGTTATTTCTTTTCTAGGACGATACTACGTCTCATACAAGAAATTGTGAGCTTTAGAGTGATATTGATTTTCTATAATGATTTCGTCAAAATGAAATCCAAGTCCAGGCGTTGAAATCACAAGGCTTTTGTGGCATCTGAGGACCTTTTCCCTTCTACAGTGGATCGGGAAAATTTTCATTATCATTCAATCTCTGTCGCTCTCATATTTTGTTATCTAATTATGACACAAGATGTACACATAGACCAAGATGATTATATCTATCTATCTATCTATCTATCTATCTATCTATCTATCTATCTATCTATCTATCAGTACCCCTTACTTGTCGTAAGCGGCGACTAATTGGTGTAAGCAATACCAGCAGAAATCTATATAAAATAATTTACATTCATTCAGAATTTATTTTTGGTAGTCTATAGATATGTTCCACGGTTCTTCCTTTCTATATCACATCATCGTTTTCCTCCCAAATGCAAATTAATATAAGATGTCATCTTCTCTATGATGTGACTGATTTATCGTTTATTTTTGTATCGTTAATCTCATTAAACCATTATATACAAATATCGCAATTCAATTATTCAATTATTACGAGAAATTTGCAGTCATAATTTTACTTTTCTGATAACTAACAACGGATTCCGACAGCTGCAGTTTGCAATCTGGGTAGAAACTACTACTACATTACGGACTATTCAATTGTGCTACATTCCGTTCAAATCACTGAGTAATTCGTTTACGCGATCAAAGAATAGGGCTCACGGCTGGTGTGTTCGGTTGACAGGGGATGCTTACTCCTCCTATACACCTTATTCTACCTTTGGTATGTCTAGGGGGTCAGTGTTTTCCAACTCTTGATTGTGTAATCTTTATAGGAATAATGAAATTAATTACTATTCGTTATCTTTACCTTTTCATCGAAATAGTAAAGTAAGTGAAGTTGTAAGCGGGCTCCGTCAACCTCAGTCCGTTTATGCTACGTGAAAAGGTGATCGCAATAAATGATCAATCTCATAATTCCTATAAAGAATACCAAGTGAAGATAAGGATAGAACCCTGAACTTAACAGTGGTGGGATCAGGTGCCTAGGAGGAGTACGGACCCTTGTATCGTAACAGTGGTGGGATCAGGTGCCTAGGACGAGTATGGGCCCTTGTATTGTAACAGTGGTGGGATCAGGTGCCTAGGAGGAGTACGGACCCTTGTATCGTAACAGTGGTGGGATCAGGTGCCTAGGAGGAGTACGGACCCTTGTATCGTAACAGTGGTGGGATCAGGTGCCTAGGAGGAGTATGGCCCCTTGTATCGTAACAGTGGTGGGATCAGGTGCCTAGGAGGAGTACGGACCTTGTATCGTAACAGTGGTGGGATCAGGTGCCTAGGAGGAGTATGGACCCTTGTGTCGTAACAGTGGTGGGATCAGGTGCCTAGGAGGAGTATGGACCCTTGTATCGTAACAGTGGTGGGATCAGGTGCCTAGGAGGAGTATGGACCCTTGTATCGTAACAGTGGTGGGATCAGGTGCCTAGGAGGAGTACGGACCCTTGTATCGTAACAGTGGTGGGATTAGGTGCCTAGGAGGAGTATGGACCCTTGTCGACCGGACACACCATATCTTGATCTGGTAAACAGAGTGAGCCGTAGTCAAAATTAAGGTGCTAAATATGCGTACATTGATTCTGAATGCAGTATTGAAACAAAGATCCCTAGGCGCCATTATCTAATAAAATCATCTTCTTTGCTTAATACACTGATTGAATTCATACTGAAAGAAAATTGAAAAATTCTTTCTAGAAGAAAGAATGTGGAACAAATTTTTAAAACTGACAAAGCAGGGATTTTACAACATCTTAATCACATTATATGAGTTTTTGAATATTTTCGCATCTCTATAAGTTTTGATGAAAAAAATAAAATAAAGTGAGGACAGAGGAAAATTAGTTCTCATTAAAATTTCAGATACGGATAAACTGCTCATTCAATTTTAGCTTAAAACAAGAAGCCCATGGGCCTTTTAGTCACCTGAATATTAGTTGAACGTACCACTAGCCCCAAGCAACAATACCAAATAAAATTTGTTTTGAATATACAAATGTACGCCAACTGCACATACTGCTGAAAGGTTTTACACAATATATATTATAGCCACACTATATGCCTATTGTAGAAACTCCAATATCAGAACATGTCATAAACTTTAAAACTCATTTTTGTTAGAAATGCAAATAGCTATATATTTTATATCCATACCCTGAAGCGTACCACTACGACATTTGAATCGTTCCGTTCCCATGTCAAACCGTTCCGTTTAATACCATTCAGCTTTCCGTTCCCATACCAAAGCTTTCAGTTCCCATGCCAAAGCCAAGTTCCCAGACTAAAGCGTTCCTTTCACATTTAAAACCGTTCGTTTGCTCAAAGCGTTCGTTTCCTCGAACCATTGGTTTCCACATAGTCATTCGGAATCCACATAGTATTATGGAAATATTGTAGATAAACATGGGGCTCTATCGAGGATGATAAAGACAAAATAAATTTGTTAATAAAAAGAACAGAAAAAAAATGTATTAGGGGATTTTATTCCAAAACAAAAAAATTTCAAACTCATATGCTCGGTGTAATTGCGTTAAAGTTTTAATTTGGTAAGAAAAAGTCACATGTTTTGGAGAAATGTTGGAATATCATATTGAATTATTTACTTGTAATGATCGTCAACTGTTGTGTTGAGTGTGAATTGAGAAACTATGAGTTGCTAGAGTAACGATGTACATGTACTCTTAGACGGGTGAATCGACACGGAGTCCACGCCTCAGGTGAAATTAGCTTCCATGGTGTCCCTCCCTGTGTCTTCAAGTGTAAAAACAGCAGCTATCCGAGTATGTGTATCGAATTGGAAACAATTAGTCAATGCTAATTAAAATCATTACTTAATATGAATATAATTCATCTAGGTGAAGACATCCACAAGAATTATACAGGGTGAAGGTAAAGTTAATGAGTTATTTCATACTTTTATAAGGGCATTAAAAGTGTGATTGACCAAGGGTCAGCAATACAAACCTGACTCTGCATAGATCTATTTGAATATCATCATCGGTATTTTTGCATTATCTTTATTGTCAGCTATAACAATAAGAGAAATCAATTACGTTTCCTCTAGATGTTTATTTTTAAGGATTTTTAAGGAATTTTGTGTTGTACTTTCCCCTGCCTTCTCTTCTATGGTATGACCGAGTTATCTTTTAGCAATACAACCTAAATCTCGTTTAAACCATTAAATATAAATATTACAATCCAATTATTACGGGAAAATGCAGTACTTGAAACCTATAGACAGTAGTGGTGTTCTCCTGGCTTTTTTCCCCATCAGTTCTTATAGTGACTGGAGTATGCGGAAGCTTCATCTTGTATCTGCTACGTCACATTTGTACTCCTATGATTACTAAGGACGGGTTTCCAAACGTTTGAAAGCGGGATAGCAGCTTCTATCACTTTATTCCTATTATTCCATTCTACTGCATCGAAATATAGGCAGTATCAAGCGAGTAACCAACATTCATTATGAAAATGTGCACCGACTAAAGAACGAAAGACAATTAGTTCTATCCGTTCCTGAAATGATCTCCATCATCTTCAGTCCGTTTATTCCACATGAAAACGTGATGACAACGAACAGTGATTAATCACATAACTCTTATAAAGAATACTAAATCAACAGTAGGAAACTATACACCAGTTCCATATTTTGTGGTACAATATGGTTTAAGTTTGTTTCATGAATAGTAAAGATAATGGCTTCATTACTTTTACTGGACTATGCAATTTCTGTTTATATCAAATATATTTTTTTAAAAAATATACGTTTCGTTTGCGGATTTAATTGATTCCCAATGAATTTATAATAATAGCAATTCGAGATGACATTTCTACAAACAAAAAAAAAATAGATATGACTTGTGTCCCTGGTGCAGCATTTCGTTTTCTATGGTTTCTTCCGTTTTCTTTTTCCCTTCTTGGTTTCCTGTTGCACATCCTTGTTCTATATCAAATCTTAAATTTCTCCTTTTTCTTCAAACAATAATATACGTATAAAATATAAACAACTAAAGTTTATAACAAACGGGGTGACTTCAGGGTACACGCTTGCAATCGTCCTTCGTTCCAAGCAAACCGTTCAAGATTCTGTAACAAACCGTTCAAGATTCATTAACAAACCGTTCAAGATTCTGTAACAAACCCTTCAACATTCTGTAACAGAATTATTCAACATTCTGTAACAAACCGTTCAACATTCTGTAGAAAACCGTTCAACATTCTGTAACAAACCGTTCAACATTCTGTAACAAACCGTTCAACATTCGGTAGCAAACCGTTCAGCATTCTGTAATAGAATCGTTTCTGGTGCAAGTGGTGTAGAAGCACTCTTCAGGGCATGTAGTAAAGTCAAAGCCTACCTTGTTAGCAGACCACAGTCAGATTGGTTTTGTGTGGAGTTACAACGTGACACCTGATAAGAAAAAATCATAAGTCTCAACACTCATTTTTAATTTTAAGGTTTTTTCACAGTATCTAAGCAACGTATAAATGCGTTAAATTCTACAGGTATTTGGCATATTTCTGAGATAAAGTAATTTTAATTCTGCTTATTTTCAAATTCCGGAAATGAACTGGTTAGATCTTGGAATTATTTTTACACAATAAATTTTCCGAATGATAAAAGAATTACAACTGTAATTGGAGCTAAAGTTATTTTTGTTCTGCTATTTTTTAATTCGGTAATGCTGCAATCTGTAGCCAGAATCACAAAGAAAAGAAAAAAATCATTAGATTTCTTCCTATTAAAATCACAAACACCTTTAATTGTTTCTATTCACTTCGGAAACAATCAACATATTTTCTTCTGGTGTATTGGTTTTAGAAAGAAAATATAAATACATGCGGCAACCTCAAATATCCATATGTAGTAGTAACACTGAGATGCAAAAAATAACTTTCAAGTTGATTGTGATCGATACAATCTCTTACTTTTCAATGCCACAACAAATTAAAAAAAAGTATCGCTCCATGATTGTGATAAAGATCTTAATTTCCAAATATAACCTGCCATTAAATCGAACTGCCAGACGTGATTCATATCCATTTTGAGGCCATTCTATACGTACTGATTTTAACTATGGATTACTCCGTTCATCTGATCGAGATGGAGGAATTATAGTGGGTGTGACAAGTGAACAGGAGGAGAAGGTGTTGTCATTTTCTCACGTCAGCATCTAATCTCCCCTCTGCTTTCAATTTTGTATTCTTGATTAGGGATTATGAAATTAAACTTCATATTTTCATATTTCGCAAGGCATAGTGAAACTACGTTTCAAAATCATTACAATACGCATAACCTAGCGCAGTGAAAATACGTACTTCAAAGATTGTTAACACAATCAGAAGAAAGTCTTTAATCTGACACATCTTTCATGAAAACTAATGACTTGAAACTTCATTATCAACGTTTCGAATTATATTCATCTCCCTTCACCTGCCATCACCATATCTGATTTTGCATTAAAAGCTGAATTCATCAACGTGAAAGTGTTTCATGAAAACTTATTAATTTCATTCAGGAAGAATTTTGTGGATTTTTTTCATTTTCATCCTGTATAGGCACTGTCATGCTTTCACAACAGGAACGTATGTTATGAAATGTCAGTGTGTCGGATCAAGGTCAGAGTTACAATCCTTCGAATGGGATATGATTCTGCACATAATATTATCCACATTCTCAGAATTTATAGCTGCCTTCATACGACATTGTTGAAAATCGTGCAACATCAATTTATCTACCGGTAGCTTGTCTCGGTTAAATCAAAATCATACGTTTTAATGCTGTTCTGGATTGTAGATGTTATTATTAAGACTTCATGATAATTAAGATTTCCTGTTGGGTCTAGAAACTATACAAGTAAGCAAATCCCAAGAGTCGAAAAAAGATGATGGCTCAATCATCACATCTCAACATTAAATTTTAATTGAAACAAAACTTTTTTATGAAAATTTACATAAAAAAAGAAATACTGTGGAGTCAGAAAATATACATGAAAGGTTAAACTTATAGGATTTCCCAAAACTTGTGAAGAAGAATCTAAAAGCTTAGAGGGTCCAGTAACCAACTCAAAGGTTCTCCCTTTTTTTAAAACGAATGAAAAATGAAAAACGTCCAGGCCCAGATGGTTTTTTTTGTGTTTTTTAATTCTGTTTTTGGAAAGATATTGGAACATTTCTAACAAGAACAATTGATAAATCATAAAAATCGGCACTTTTCAGAACCAAACAAACTGAGTGTAATAACATTCCAAGGGCAGGTGAGGCTAAAGAAAAATTGACGCTCGATTAGTTTATTAAATGTTGTATACAAAATAGCATCAGGTATAGCTAAACGAATTAAAAAATTCCTAGACAAAATTATCAACAATGATCAGACTGGATTTATAAAAGGCAGCTTTATAGGAGAAAATATCAGACTCATATGTGATCTACTACAATACACAGACACAAAAACATACGAGGTTTATGAATGCGTATTGATTTTGAAAAAGCATTTGATACAATATCATTGGATTTTTTTAAATCAAACACTAAATATATTCAGCTTTGGACCTTCAATCAAAAGATGGGTAGCAACTTTCTACGGTATTAAATCATGTATTATACAAATTAGTATAATGTCCGAGTCTCTGTCCCCACAAAGAGGCTGTAGACAAGGTGACGCAATATCTCCATATTTGTTTATATCATGTTTGCATTATATTTATAATATTGGAAATCTTAATAAGAAATGATAAATATATTAAAGGCATTGTAATCGAAGGTGGAGAGTATAAAATGTCCCAATATGCCGATGGCACCTCCATTATTTCTGATGGGTCACCAGAATCCATGGATAGTATCTTAAGAGAGCTAAATTTGTTGACAAACATTTCTGGATTGAAAATAAACTTTTCCAAAAAAAAAAAACATGGTATGGACTGGTTCCAAGAAATTTTCAAAAGATGTATTTCACCACTCTCGATGGAAACTAAACTGGAACAATACAAATTTTGAAATGCTATGAATTAAATTTTCTGTAAATCTCTGGGAAATTACTGATATCAATTACATTCAATAGTTATCAAGCATTCAAAAATTAATTGATAAATGGAAAAGAAGTAAAGTAACATCACTTGGCAGATTATCAATCATCAAATCATTCCTTATCCCTAAACTTAACCATTTAATTTTAACCTTGCACAATCCTGGACTAGAATATTTAAAGAAAATTGAGATTGACTACTGACAAAGAAGTTGATGTTACAGGGGATTGTACAGGCTCGTCTAAAGTCAGCATTTCGCAGCTTTTATGGTCGTTATAACGATCTAATTTGCCAGTACAAGTTATTATTAAGTCAAATGCTCTCTGGTGTGTTTGCCAGTACAACTTACCATTAAGTTAAATGCTGTCTGATGTGTTTCATACTAATTGTTAGGCCGTTCTTCGCATACCGATTCTGACTACGGATCACTCCGTTTACCTGATCGGGATGTAGGGCTCACGGTGGGTGTGACCGGTGGACAGGGGATGCTTACTCCTCCTAGGCACACTATGTACACTAATCTTTTGCACAAAAAAGAGAGACAATTACTCTTGTAAATTGTAAAAAATGGAGTGCAAATGGATACATATTTACTAAAACTAATCGGAATAACATTTTTGAGATTCCTTTCAAAGTTACTCAAGAGTCAAAATTTCATTGGCTTCAATTTCAAATACTTCACAGAATATTTCCTACCAACGAATATTTATATAAACTGAAAATTAAGGACTCTTGAATGTTTGATTTTTGAGGTGTTGATATTAAAACTTTAGAACTCTATTTTTTGACTGTAGACAAATGAGGCAGCTATGATGTGATGTTGACGAATGGATTTTGGACCGGTTCCATATCCTTGTAAATTTTGACAAGCTCACTGTGCTATTTGGTAAATACTATAATATGTATATATATATATATATATATATATATATATATATATATATATATATATAAATTTTATTTTGCTTGTAGTAAAACATTACATTTTTTCATGTAAATATCAAAATAACCCACAAGTACATATAACAGCGATTAGAAAAATAGTTATAGACAGAATTATCGTTGCGAAGTGCTGGCTTTTAAGAAACTGTAGATATGATAAATATGAAAGTCACTGGCACGGGATGTGGAAGACTTATGATTAGTTATGCATTTAAGACAATATGTACATTTCAGTTTATGGTTTGTCATCAAATAAGTTTACATTTTGTGTGTGTGGTTTTTTTTTCTACGTCTTTAGATTCATCTAAATGTATTGTTAAAAATCTGTTACTGAGACAGTAATACATTTTTGCCTCTCTCTCTCTCTCTCTCTCTCTCTCTCTCTCTCTCTCTCTCTCTCTCTCTCTTCAAATAATCCTTCTTATCATACATATACATACATAAAGTATAAGATAAATTTAAAAATCCTAGTGTTATGGACTTGTATTCACAATTGAATTTGTTGTGGCAACTACTCTGGTGATAGGTAACATATTTTGCATGCAACAATTTTATGTATATGAATTGAACGTTTCTTAAATAAAAACTATATAAAAAAGATTTTCTGTTGGTGGCAAGTATTAAATAAGGATTTAATTTTTAAACACCAGTTATAATGACTGATATATAAAGCGAATGTAGTCTTCGATTTCTTCTATCCTTTATGCGACCTGTGCTATATAGGATCTCCATACAACTGTATGCAGAACATTTTAATCACCTTTTTCTTTGTTTTACGTCATGTCGCCTTCAGAATAAAATACTAGTGCCGCTAACGGTTATCTTGTTTATCAATATACCCGACGACCAATGCGTAATTATTTTTTAATATATTGTTAAACTGCATGTACAGATTAACGCGTGCACATCAAATTTTTATTATTGAGCACTGGGCAAATAAGCTTTGGAATTTTTAACTTCAGCTTTCATCAGATGACGGAAGGAGTAAAATAAAAAGTTTTTTTTTATATTTCACATATTTCAGCCATTAAAATCATAGACCTGACTGTAGCATTGATTGATTGTTGTTTTACGTCCCTTTAAGACTTTTTGCACTCATATTGAGATATTACCAGCTGTAGATGAAGTACCACAAATATAAATCTATGCTTAGCGCGCAGGTTCTTAAACGAGCCAACACCTGCCATGATATGGGGCTTCCGTTTTCAAGGTCATATCCAAAAAATCGGTGGTTCCCTCTTCTGGCGTCTGGCGAAGGAGCAATCATTATATATGTTTACGTCTTAGGTTTGGCGTGGTCACGACCTCCCGGTTACGAAGCGAAAGCCTAACAGTAGTAGATTCCGTCTGCAATTACCCGAAGAACTACACACAGACACACACACAAAGATACAAACACACCACACACACACACACACACACACCACACACACACCACACACACACACACACACACACCACACACACAAACACACCACACACATACACACCACACACACAAACACATAAACACACCACACACATAAACACACCACACACATAAACACACCACACACATAAACACACACACACACACATAGACACACACCGGTTTGGGACAATGGGAAGCACATCCCAAGTTTCGGTATCAAGTGTGTAGTAACCACGAAATGTGTAATGTATTGATTTTAAGTTTTAAACCCATTTCATTCAAGTAATACGAGAGTATGCCTCGTTTAACCAGAAACTGTTCTACAGATGAACAAATAAACCTGATTTTTGTATCCATATACTTCTTAAGTTTTTTTGGAATTGGTATATAATATATACTCTGCAAAAAAAGAAACGCATAGCCCTTTTGAAATTTTAAAAATGCAAATTATGTATTTTACCAGGTAAACTGAAATGGTCAATTGAGTAATTGATTTTTTACAGGTAAGTATGAAACTTTAAAGGTCTGTTCATTTGATTTGGCTCTCTGCCAAATTAGCTCGGCGACTCTCTAAAATTGCACATCACCTCTATCGCCATGGAATTTGGCTTACGTTTTTTACGAGAACTTTGTGCTTAATTCAACCACTACATTAAAGCGTATAAAAGGACGAAGTTTGAAGCTTGAATTCATCATAACGTTAAAATGCTGCCATGCCAAGGTTGGACCCTGCTACTCGAAATATCGTCATTGACCGTCTCCAGGCCGGAGTATCCCAAAGTGAGATTGCACGAACTGAAAACGTAAATCAGAGCACAATTTCTCGGCTGTGGAACAGATTCCAGCAGACTGGCTCTAATAATGACCGACCGAGGAGTGGGCGACCTCGCATTACGACTCCTGGACAAGATCGCTACATCCGGGTCTTTCATCTACGGAATCGAACCGTTGCTGCAACAGCTACTGCAGTCGGAATACCTGGATTGAGAAGAATCAGCTCGCAGACAGTCCGCAACCGATTTCGACAATATGGCATTAGACCCAGAAGACCGTATTTTGGAGCAGTTTTGACACCGTTACACAGACGAGAAAGAGTCCGATGGTGCAACAGATTGAGGGGCTGGACATTCCGCAACTGGCGTAGAATCTGGTTCAGCGATGAGTCCCGTTTTCTGCTACAGAAACGTGATGGAAGAATCCGTGTATACCGGCGCAGGAATGAACGTTTCTCTTCCTCGTGTGTCCAAGAAGTGGATAGCTTCGGTGGAGGTAGCGTCATGATGTGGGCGGCGATCTCTAATGACCGTAAAACAGAACTGGTACATGTCCCGGGCAATTTAACGGCTCAAAGGTACAGAGACGAAATTCTCCAACCTCACCTTATGCGCGTAATTGACCGACAGAGGGAGTTATTCCAACATGACAATGCTAGGCCTCACACAGCCCGCTTAACAATTGACTACCTTCAGCAGAACAGCATTAATGTGCTACCATGGCGTTCCAAATCACCGGATTTGAATCCGATTGAACACTTATGGGACCAACTGGATAAACGTGTGCGCCTGCGCCAACTTCCGCCTCAGACCCTCGATCAGCTCCGTCAAATGTTACAACAGGAATGGCGAACAATTCCACGCAATAACGTAAGAACATTGATTGACTCTATGCCAAGGAGATGCAGAACTGTGTTGGCAGCTCGAGGTGGTCATACACGGTACTAACTTAAACGTGACAGGAAGTGTTCTTAACTGTGATGATCTGACTTTTTTTTCACCAATATCTAAGGTTTGGACTGTAATTTTTTTCAATTGAAACAATTTTAGTGAATATCTACATTTTTTATTGTAAAATCATAATCCAAAATACATCTACTAAAATCTTAAAAAATCCATTATGCGTTTCTTTTTTTGCAGAGTATAGATATTTACGACTATATTCACAGTTTGTTAGTTTTAGTTTTCAGTGAACACGTGCGAGAGTGATAAAATGATATCCATACCTCCCAAAGTTTTATTTCTATTTGATAACACTTCACACCGTGTAATACGCTGACACTGTAATGGTGCGTCATGCAATAATGAAAATTACTGTATTTCAACGTAGCATCTTTAAACTCGTTAATGTACATTTTAATTAAATTTCATAAAGCATTCTAAACATCGCATATCTATAACAATTCACAATGATGATGACAATATTGCGGTTGTTGGAAGTCACATGTAGGTATACGCCATATTATATGGAGAAATATTGCAAAACCATGCACAGCTTAATGTGATGATGCCGTACAGCTTAAACTGAAATAGAAATATAAACAATATTCTATTTCGTGTACAAATGATGAAAATGTTTTTTGGGATTAAGTACAACACTATCATAAACTAATTACAAAAACAAAACAATGTTCATTTTGGCAGACGTTATCATCAAGACATTCGTCTGCAATCTCATTAAGTGAAATGATCTTCAGTTGAATGAATACCTTTAAAATGTTCGAGAACAGAGGCAACAACCGTAAATATAAACCGTCCACAATTACTATCAAAAGTTATTAAGTTAAGAGGATGTACTGCTGAAAGAAAGCAAGATATAGCTGTGTAAAATATACCCTTGTGTTCATCAAAATTATTCAGATACAGAAGACCAATTCTCCCAAATTATGGTGGATTGAGTGATTATAACAAATTAATGGAAGATGTTTTACAGATATCTTCATTGGGTCAATAGTAACCCCCTTTGCTCTTAAAATATTGAGAAATATGATACATCATAATATGCCAAATTTTGTATTAAGATTTTTCAATCATCATTCATAAGATTTTTGAGATGTTTAATTTGTCTTTCATCTAAAGTGAAATGTGTATATATACCCTAAATCGATGTAATCTGTGGCCCAGTGTTTAGAGCATCGCGCTCAAAATCACAAGGCCTCTCATCTGTAGTCGGCGCGGTTGGAATCCCGTTGGCGCCGACATATGTGAGAACGTTTGCCAGTTTACTTTCGGAAGGTCGGTTGTCTCTTCCCGGGTACATTGTATCTGGGTTCTTTCCTCCACAAATAAAAAAAAAATTAGACGCCACCAGATAACTGAAAAATTGTTGAGTGTGGCGGGAAATAAGAAGCAAGTAATCAAGCATATACCCAGAATTTAGAGAAAAAAAATGTTGGGGGGCTAATATGAATATATCAGTTTAATGAATGTACTTCGGGGAGTGGGTTCAAATTTATCTTAACCTGCCTATATTTTAATGGATTCTTCCTAATAAAACAAGACCATTCTTCCATATACAAGTAGGTTTCACTCATTGCTATATAACAATGAGTATTTAGAATATGTAGTTTTAATCTTTAGGAGGTTATTTTTTCTGCTGAAGGAATAATATATTGAGAATGAAAAACAATTATGAGTATGTGCAGATTTAGGGCTATTTCATCTAAGTCGCTAATTCAAATACCAATATAATAATCATTTGTTTTACTTAGCAAATTGTTCAATTTTCAGATGTAAAGAGTAGGCATTTTTGTGATGACATTTACACACATGATAAACACTGACAAAAATACATGTTCACAAATCGACCAGTCAAACAACAATAAATTATATATACAATCCATACGATCCACTATTAATGTCACGTTCTTTCAAGTCGTGTCACTGCTTCCCCTGGAACTAAACCTCATATTGCGCGCGCTGTGATTCCTGAAATAGAAACAAGTAGCCAGTCAGTTACAGTTACAACTACTCTTCCAGTCTTAACTTACACGGTTTCTCAATCAGTTTCTACATAAATAAATACTTGCCTTCTTAAAATATCAAACATTATTTCATATCTACAGGAAAACTTTGTTTAATAAAAATCAACGATTATGTTTGACCGTTTCAAGTTTTGAATAGTAAGATTTCAACATAAACATTTTTTTGAGAAGATCTGTGTAATTCACTAAATGCACATGTAATAAGAAGTGGCTACCGCCTATTGAATTTTGAATTTTGAGAAATACATTTTGTAACAATTAACTTCACTTCATTGCCGTCATCTTAACCTTAATTTGATCAGCGGATCACTGAAATGAAACAAAATATCCATCGTACTCCCATCAGAAGCTCCTAGACACTTACTGTATGATTTCTACCTGGTCGATGGCCCACTGGTCGTACCCTTTGCCTCGGTGCACGGGCTGCCACCATCGAAACTGTATACCCTCCTGTTTGGAGTCCTCCGGAAGCTCATACGCAGCTCTTTTAGGTACTAAGTACTCCCCTGCATCATGTCGGGACAGAAGTTTCCATTCTGCACCCTAAAACAAGTGTATTCCAAAACTCCACATGTAGAGAAGATTGCAAAAAATTGAAAGGTATGTGAGGAATAAATATTGGGAAATATTACATTTTATGTATGGATGCTTGCAAAATACAGTGGGTCATTTTCTAAAATATGAATCTTTGGTTTTGATTGCGTGAAAAGTAATCTGCTTTAGAAATGAAAGTGGATTTTGTGCAACATCCCACGGAACCTTCCGTAGTCAAAATTGTGCAAGGACGAGTCAATAAGAAACCAGACTAACTAATTTCCGGTTGAGATATATCTCTTCTTTTTCGATTTAACTGCCCTTTAGTGGGATGCACTTGGGCCAACTGTGATTAAGTGTCATAATTCCGGAAGTGAATTCTCGTCCCTAAATACTGTGGCCAGCACCTTGCCAGCAGATGGTTGCGTCTTGAACTTCCTTGGACCCCTGCACTACCCATTGACTACTGTGAGCTTTTATCTTTGGCTCATTGATAATGAATCTAAGTCTCATCTACAGTCACCAGACGCAAACGAAAAGCCTATTTTTGACCTCAAACGCTTCAACAAGGCGTTGAATAATGATGCCATTTGCTCATCGCTAAGGGATTTGGGGAGCCAAGGGGCTGGTACCTTCCGCATACCTAAACGATCATGTACGATTGTTGAAATGCTACCATGTGAGATTTCTTCCACCTAAATTCGCCTATCAGAGTATACCATATCCCTAACTTTGTTACACATTTCTTCGTTGGTGGCATCCAGCGGGCTTCCAGACCTGGTTTCATCTTCTAAAGACGTTCTTCCACGTTTGAATTCCCTTACCCAGAATTTAACCTGAGATGGTGCAGAGGACCCATAAATATAGGCTAACTTGCTGTATATTTCCTTGCCTGTTTTACCTTTTAAAAACAGGTACCGAATTACATCACCATTGCCGGTGAAAGGCTATGAAATTTAGGCCTATGCTCATCTCTTACGGCCTTTGAGCAGGGAGGGATCTTTATCATGCCACACCTGCTGTGACACGGGACCTCGGTTTTTGCGGTGTCACTCTAAGGACCGCCCCATTCAATCGCCTCTTATGGCAGACAAGGGGTACTGAGGATCTATTCTTACCAACCAGCATCCCCACGGGCCTCACCTTTAGATGCAAAACATGCATTTGCATCACTAGCTATGTTTGAAATCCAATGTATTATGAAAGAATAAATTGATACGCCCGCAATTTCAGGTATACTCAGGTATAAAACATGTATTGAACAAGGCATGGAAATCGTGACCGTTTCGGTCAACTGGAAATAAGTTAGGCTGGTTACTTATTGACCGCCCTCGTATTACGGAGTAAACCATTACCTAATATACATTATGAAGAGTAATTAAACATACAAGTTAAGAAACTAAAACACACAAGTTAATGGGATGGAATGCGATGACGGAATCTTTAGAGCTCCTGTAGTTACATTCAGGGTCCAAAAATGACCACATGTGCGATTTATAAACATTATTTTACAATAAAAAAATATTATATTCATTCTAACACTTTTCCTTGTGTTCTAATTTATTTTCAATGCCAAAAGAAAGGATCATGTGAAGGGGAGAAGGGTCTGACCAGAAGCATAAATCAAAAATGAAATAAATTCAGCCAAAATACGGAGCGGTGAAGATTTAGAATCCACCAACAAATAAAAACAATACCTTATTCAATGTGTACTGTAGTAAGACTCCACTGTATGAACCGTTCCTTCCGGATTGGATATTGCAGGATATTGTCTGATCAGGACAACCAATTTGTAAAACAAACATTATTTTTCTGCATAAAAGATAAATGAAATCAATGTGTTAGTAGCAGAGCATATATTTTATTATGAGGAAGTGCTAACATTTCCTATAGCGGATAAGTGAAGTCTGAGTAAAAGGCCCATGGGTCTTAATGCTCACCGGAGTCACCTTAGACCTGCCGTTCTTCAGAATCGTTCCTCTCTTTTGATCCTCTAATGAGACCCCACCCTGCCTGAATTTATGGATAATGGGAAAATGGGGATTACAAATTTTTGAAATAAAAGGTTTTTTTTACACCCGGATAGATGATAGTTCAAACACACCATCTGCCATGACCCCTCAATATGGATAAATATTCTTAAAAGAGACTTAAAACAATATAACAATGTAATTTTCATGTTTGTTTCTGACGTGTCTCATACCAATTGTTAGCCGTTCCTGGCGCACTGGCTGACTGCGGATTACGCTGTTCACCTGATCAAAATATAGGACTCACAGTGGGTGTCACCGGTCGACAGCTGATGCTTACTTATCCTATATATGAAAATGCCAAGATAACTAACAGTATTCAATTCCTATAGAAAATACAAATCAGAGAGATGGGCAAACACAGACCCCTGGTCATACCAGGAGTGGGACAGATGCCTAGGAGGAGTAATCATCTCCTGTCAACCGGTCACGCCCGCCGATCAGGTAAACGGGGCAATCCGTAGTCAGAATCAGTGTGTTAAGAACGGCCTAACAATTAGTATGAAACATACCAGATAACATTTGAGTTAATGATAACTTGTACTGGCAAATTAGCTCGTTATAACGACCATAAAATTTGCGAAATGCTGACTTTAGACGAGAGTATACAAACCCCTGTAACATCAACTTCTTTGTCAGTAGTCAATCTCAATTTTCTTTAAATATTCTAGTCCAGGGTTGGGCAAGGTTAAAATTAAATGGTTAAGTTTAGGGATAAGGAATGATTTGATGATTGATAATCTGCCAAGTTTCCTTCTTTTCCATTGATCAAATAATTTTTGAATGCTTGAAGAGACTGTACAAACCCCTGTAACATCAACTTCTTTGTCAGTATCCGGCCTCGATTTAAAAAAAAAATATCATATGCAGAACAAGCTCTTGGGTATCGAATCAGTTGGGAGATATAAACACTATATACAGGTGATGATGGAATATCGCCACATAAATAAGGAAAGTTGACGATGGAGAAAATGAAAGCATCCTGTTTGTTATAAAATTGAGTTATCAGTTTGCCGTCGGCATCAATTTTCAGTAAAATATTTAAGTACGAAGCAGAAGTGAAAGACTCTGTAGTGTCTTTAATTTCAAGTTCACTGGGATATATCGAATCGATATATGAATGCAAATGATCATTGTTAATAGACAAAACGTCGTCGTCGATATATCTAAATGTCGAATTGAAGGTCACAGCAAGAGATTTTTTCTTCTCATGTAGAAGCGTTTAAATGAATTCTGCTTCATAAGAATATAAAAATAGATCGGTTAACAAAGGAGCACAATTCGTGCCTATGGGAATTCCAACAGACTTTTGGAAGACCTGATAACCAAAGACTACGAAAATATTATCAATGAGGAACTCTAGAATCTTTCTTAATATCAGCTTCACAGTACTTGTGCTTGGAGTCAGAGTGGTGCTTAACACAATAATTTATGGGATGATGAATCACTAAATATGAATATCTCGTTTGACTATTTTTGTTCACGAAACAACTGTCTATGATGTCAAAAAGTCTAGTCTTTAATTTTTCGTGAGGTATAGTCGTGTAAAGTATTGCAAAATCATACGTTTTAATGCAGTGAATTTGAGAAAAGTTTTGTGATTTCAAATTCACTAAAAGTTCTTTAGAATTTTTAAGAATCCACAATTGATTTACACCACTTCTGGCATATTTAGTGGCACGGTACGTTGGAAGTTTCTCCTTCACAGCAGGAAGGAGCAAAGCCATGAGCTTGGTAGAACATTTACTGGATGCAGCAATGTATCTTTGTTTCTAAGGGTTTTTGTGGAGTTTGAGGATCCAGTATAGTTAAGGTAACTCATATTCATCTGCTTCATTGACTGGGATATTAAATGTATTTAAAATTGAAGCATGGTTTTGAACAATTTCATCTTTTGAAAGGGCAGTTGGAGTATACGTGCGACTAATAAATGTGGAATTCAAGCCCAGTTAGTTTAGAATGCAGTTGTAATAATGAGCCTTACAAACAAATACAATGTTGTTACCAAATTTGGCAGCTGGAACCAAAACATATTCCTCATGTAACCTATCCAACTCTTTTTATCACTTCTATAGAAATTAACAGACTGAGTACTGTTCGTTATCTTAGCCTTTTTATTATGATCATCTTATATACCTGGCATTTGTCAGGTCCATTTCAACAGTCTTTGCCTCTCGGTGGCCACATCCATTAAAATACAGCGTTTTGCCATGAGCAAATGGACGTAGAGTACCACAACCAAATCCTATGCCGCCGCCTGTGATGGATTCCCAGTAAAACGAGAAAATCCCTCCTTCAAATGAGTCATACATTTTCCTGATCAAACTGCCTGGACGAGCGCGACAAGATTTTCCTAGAAATAATATTTTAGCAACACTTAAGAAACACGAAATGGGAATAGTTATTTACTTAAGCTTCTAATGTAATATTTAGTGTCAATGAAGATACTTGTCCACAAATATTGGTCCACAGATTTATAATCGCTCACATTCATCATATTGCCAAATACATGTTTTAAAATGATTTTGAAAAATATGCTTCAATAAGATAGGTCACGTCCAGTACATTGTTAATCATATTAAAACCCAATTCTAAATCAATTTGATGAACATAAAGAAAACATCGGAATAGGATTAATTTCGAAACAAAAGCCTAATGCCGATTTCAATACAGGCAAATGCAGTCCTCGAGCATATATTTATTTACGAGCTGTTAACGAGACAATCCTATTACGATTCAAAAGTTTACTATATGAATCTTATGTGTTATAAAGGGATTTTTTACCTTGTCTATTTTGCAAGTGGTTTACAATCTCCATCAAAATTTATTTGTCCGACAGTGAAATCATTTCCCAAGGAAAGATTTTTTAAAGGTAAAACTTTTTATATATTGGAGAAGTAAACGATAGAAGGGATCGTCTTTGCCAATTGAAATTTAGTAGTGTTATTATCTAGAAACAATGTATTGAATATTACCAAAATATCCCTTTTCACAGAAGCACTTTCCATTCACACAAGTTCCCCGAGAATGACACATGGAAGGACATATCTCTCCGACATAAATATCATCAAGAGCCCAAGATGTTCCGAGTGTACTCCTTGCATCTTGCATCCACCGGAACCGAGTAGAACTATAGGAGCACCATATTTTCATTGAAAGTTTGATTTATCTTGAAGGAAAATGAATTACCACAATTTTCTTTTATGGAAACAAAAATGCAGTAATACCTTGAGAAAATTTTCTCTGTTAATGGAATGGTGACAAGTGTCCATGAAGGAGCGATGTGATGAGTGTAGATGGATGCGGTGTGGTAATGCCGGGGCTGACACTCTGATAAGTGGGCATGATCTGGGAGACATAGCGGGCGCACGAGGGACCAATGATCATTGTGTGGATCCTTACTGTATTCCAGGCGTAAAGGGGCGTAATCAGTACAAGCGTCATCAACGCCATCACATCCTATTGCAATCTGTAACAAGGTCATTTTGCGACCAGGGTGATTGAAGTTCAAACAAACAAAAGAGAAGTTTATATAGTAAAAAATGACTAAAAAATCCGCTATTCGAGTTGAATAGCATTGATACCCGTACAAAGTTTGCATACCACATCCAAGTCAATTAAATGCGAAGTTGCCTATCATATCATAGTCCCACTCTTACCTTGAATTGAAGCATGAACCCCTCTTGTACAATCATCTGACTTGTTGTAAAACTCCTATTGCCATTTCCTTCAGTCCAGACGATGGAGCTGTCGCCTTTCGTACATATGTTGTCTTTTATTTCTCCGAAAGGGTTAAATTCCCATGGAGCGTCACTTTGGAATGCCTCATCAAACGAAACCTGGACTTGGCTCGGATTAATTTCCTTTCCCCCTGTCAAAAATGTTTTTTTTTTGGCTACATTCACTTGAAAGGCATTTAATGCTTATACAATGACGGCGAAATCGATCAGTGTGGAATATCTGTGAAATATTTCATAACAGACAGTAGGAAAGCCTCCAAGAGGATATTTGATAATTGAACTTGAAAATCATAAAAACAAAATGGATAAACATATGCATGTAACAGACCTATAAGGACGTTGTCAATAGCCCATTGTGGCCCAGACTGTCCCCAGTGTTTGTCGAGGGGCTGCCACCACCTCAGTCTTGTACTCTTTGTTCTGGCAGTCTGTGGTAATACTATGTACTCTTTCTTTGGGCGTTTGTAAGCAGTGTAATCCATCACATGCAGATCTCCCCACGTTAAACCTAAACGATAACAGCCAAGTAAGATTTAATGACGAATATACATTTGCGACTTAAACATGTAAAGCGTGTCCTGCTCCGAAACATTTTAATTCGCATTCTATTACTAGGAATTGTATATGTTTCACCCTACCAGAAAATAACATTCACAAACCTCCATCATTACTGTACTGTAAAACCACGCTATGCGCTGTTGACTTGGGAGTAAAACATGTAGGATCAATGTCTATTCCTCCTATGGACCCAATAAACTGTACAAATCTGTAATATTAAAATGATTGTTTTATTCTAAATCTATACCTATCTTGATTAAAGTCATAATCTAGGTTTTTCCTCGTGACTTGTTTGGCTTTATGATTTACTTTGTGTTTCTGAGATCTAGATCTACAGTGACAAGTTGTCTGTAATTGGGTCCCGTGAATACCGCTGCAGAGCCTTCCACTAGATTCTCACAAGGCTTGCCAATTTCTCCTCCCTCAACCAATGACCACTTTGTCTTGTCAAATCTATGTTTTTCGAAGTTGTCCTTTAAGTATACCTTTCAGAGAAAGAAAACATTTTTAAAATAAAAACTATGCAAATTCTAGAAAACAGTATGCGCAAGTAAGATAAAGTATATTTGATGATA
Organism: Ostrea denselamellosa; assembly: GCA_024699665.1. Taxonomy (NCBI): domain Eukaryota; kingdom Metazoa; phylum Mollusca; class Bivalvia; order Ostreida; family Ostreidae; genus Ostrea; species Ostrea denselamellosa. Next base: position 6,062,158 of record JAMZEH010000068.1, read on the forward strand.
GGGATTGTTGCTTTATAGTTGAAATTCAAAATAATACGTTATGAATTAAGTGTTATATTTACAGGGTTGTGTACTCCATCATGCTGACATGTTTGTCCATAGTAACCAGAATCACAGGAACAAGACGGATACTGGCAACGTCCGTGTCCGTTGCAGTGATTGCTACAGCCCTTGCCAATATAAATGTTTCGTATTCCCCATTGATGGGAAGGGCCTCGATTTCCGTCCGCCTTCTGGCTCCATCTAAATCTTGTAGAGCTAAATCATGGAGGGATACAAAAGTTTCACTGCATTTTACAGTTTTGTACTCTCTCTCTTTCTCTCTTTCTTTCTTTCTTTCTGGGGCGGTCTGTCAGTTGATATCGCAAAAACTCAGATTCCCTGTCACAGCAAGCGTGGCACGATAAAGATCCCTTCTTGCTTAAAGCCGTAAGTGCCAAGTATAGGCCAACATTTTGCAGCACTTCACCGCCAACGGTTATGTCTCCATATAAGTGAAACATTCTCGAGAGGGACATTAAACAATATACAAGCAACTATCATATCATTTGACTTACTTTGACACAGGTAGCCCTTTAAGAATAATTGAGTATCTTCTCCATATTGCCATAGGTTCACTGTGATATACACTTCCCATCTGGGGTCCTCCATTACATTGTACATCCTTTGGTAGACATTGTGGAGATAGATGAGACCACGATACTCCATGATCAGTGGAATACTCCAAGTGAACCGGTGGACTCGATTCATTAAATGTTTGCCCACAACCGACATTGAGCTCAAACTCTATCACGTATCCATTTTCAATACCAACTTCCCTAGTTTCCAATACCGAATTCTCTTTTGTTTGTGTTTTGCCAAAAGCAACGCTATGTTCGTTGCAGAAAATTGATTCAGAGGCCATATTGTCATCCCGCATCCAGTTCTGGTAGTCGAAAGAGCCCCCAAAATTTTGTGTCAGCTCATGGGTATTGACATTGTCCCCTCCTATCCTGACATTGTCTATAGACCAGTCACCTACTGGGTATCCTCCATGAACAGGTTGCCACCATCGCACTCTGACACCATTATGTTTTGCTTTCTCCGGCAATTTTACGCTGAGAAACCTGAATAAATATTTCCATTCTAATCTCAAATGAAGTTAAATAAAAAGTGTTTCGACTTTTATATAACGAACAGGAAGAATTCGTATACCTTGGTGTTCTGTATAGGGTGTAATATAATTCTGTAATTGGCATCCACGTGATTCCGCCATCGGTGGAGTAATCTACGAGGACTCCTTGGTTACGAGTAACAGGACCAGCAGTACAACCGAACAGGAACATGAATTGAATAAACAAAGCGTGCCGGAGATCAAGATCTCGCGAGATTAGCACGCGGCTGCAACCCTAAATATATAACAAGAGAAATAATACCATGATCGAAGATATTAAATGAAGCCATTTTAAAACTCAACACCAAAATGAATGCATTGCCCGTTGTAAAATTTTCGAATAATCGGCAATATGAAAAACATGCCGAATATGAAACAAGAAATCCACTATATTGATGAAATAAGAAAGATCAGGGACAGCCTTTCAAAAATAATGGAGGCCTGAACTGAATCGCTGATAAAAAAATATTTGCTGCATAAAAAATGCGTTTATGACACATGGGTTCCGGTTGAAGATGATAAATTGCTAACACATTAAATGGAAAATACATAAGTATGAAAACATAACGTACTCCGGAAAAGTGCAACGCATTACCAGCAGCCATCACGTTACAAGGAGGAACTGCCTGCGCCCCAACAATTTTAATCCACTGTGTTTCGTTTATATCCGGGTCAAAGGAGTCAAACAGGTAAGTTGGAAGTGTGACCACAGGCTCACTACAGTTTAATCCAGTCCATCCATCATCGCAACTGAATGCATTATATATAAAGTGTACAAGATTAATTCTTCATAACTAATGATGTTCTTTTAAATGCACATTTATATAAAAGGAATCCATACTACTATTTCATGATTGATACTTCCATTTCTTTGAAACATAAAAACCATTTTCAAACTTACATGCATCCTGCCTTGGAACATTTCCCATGGCCGCTACACATATGAGGACAGTCCTTTCCAATATATAAATGAGAAACAGCCCAGTTTTGTTTCTTCCCATAGCCTGTTGGCTGAATCCATCGAAATCGTATGGCTTTGCCTCTATAGATATAAGGGTTTTAACTAAATGTTGATCGTACTTCGATTTCGTTTGAATCAAGCAGCATATTGCTCTCTTCACATTTTGTAAAGAGGAACCTACCTTGCGTAATATGGAAGTGGCAACGTAACCCTGTGCCATCCAGTGTGTACGTCAGATATCAGAGTACTTCCGGGATTAAACCGACCACAGTCCACATCAGACGGTAAACAGGATGGTTGCAGAAGTTTCCAGGTGTTACCAAAATCTCGCGAGAACTCTATCCCGATATCTAAAATGTCCATAGTCTGTTACACTTTTCTATCATGAAGTTTGTTGCATGGTTTTGCTTTGCAAATACGATATAACAAATTTACTATGTGAAATGGATATGAAACAAACATACTATAGCATTCCCGATTAGGTAGACAGCCCATGGCAACTTCAAATTGTAGGAACGATTCCTCATCAACGATGACGTCACCAGACATTGCATACCTTATTCCTGTATCCCCTGGTATTAAATGATAACCATACACTTTTACTAAACATGGTATAAAATCTTTGAATACAGATATATAAAAGGCTGCGATTAAGTGCATACCATTAAAATGGATGGCTTTCTGTGACGATCCGCACACTTCTTCTATGACGGCACCTGGATACACTAACCAGCTTGTTTCCTTTGGCAGATTGAAATCGTCATCCAAAGGTGTTACACCATTCATATCTCCTCCAATGAAAATCTGAGAATTCAAAACGTTAATTCTAGCAACATGAGTATTCGTATAAAAGGCCACATAGACAACCAATTGCCGAGTATACTGAAACTTCCGTAAGTAATACCACTCTACGAAGATGTCATTCCGTCTGCAATACAGTAAATATTTCATTTGGTAGCTATTTGGCATCCTCAAATCGGTGCCAAAAGATTGAATTAAATAATATTATTGAAACCTCAATCAAAATTTGATGTGCATATAAGTTGTGTTCTTTAGAATTTCCCAGTAATATTTCTAACCTGATCAATTGCCCACTCCTGTGGATATGTTCCATTTAAAGATGGCTGCCACCAGCGAATCCTTGTAGAGTTTGTTCTTGCTCCGCTCGGAACATGCAGGGCTATGTACTTCGGAACATTACTATATTTATTGAAGTCGAACTGTTCTATAGCTTTCCAAGTAACACCTGCATTAGTGGAGTACTGTAGATACACTGGGAAGGATTGAACAGCCGCTGCTCTTCTCCCACAACCAAGCCGAATAAAGAATTGAATAATGCTGAAACAGAAACCCCGGATTGCAATACTACTACTCTATAATATACATATGTCATATGAATACAATAAAAATACACATAGAAATTACAGAATTCTGTTCGACAAACTCTATTGCTATGTGTTTCCTTCTATTCCTCGTTTACCTCACTTTACTCAAGTCCAGATCAGTGCTAATGAGACTTCTCTCTCCACTTTGCTTAAAATGCAATGATTTCCCTGATATCAGCTCTCCGCATTCATCCGACACTTTCCCGCCACTTTGGATCCACCATTTTGTTTCGTTCACATCATTCTCTTGTAACAAACAAATTTGATATGTAAAAGATGTATATATCTAAAAATTAGGTATATTGGTTTCAACATGTTATCCCTATTGACGTCATAGAATATGATATAACATTCTGATAGTAAGCGACATGTTTACAGGAGGTACTGATTATGCTCTAATAATTATCTAGTACTTGCAATTGTATCGCAACAAGCCACGGCTGAAATGTACGCATCTCTCTTTTCGCCCGTGGCTCTCTAAATGAAATCTTCCTTGTTTCTCAGAAATTTGCATGACGAAATTCGGCCAATAACTGAGCTTCCAAGCACAGGTTAGCCGGAGATTTGAACTGTTTATAGAATGCGCGCATATTAGTCTTGACAAACCGGAAATTTTTGCTCTTCCACATCTTCGGTAACTAAAAGAGAACCCGTATGTGTACAGATATAGCGATTTCCACATTGAACAGTCAAGAAATGAACAAAAAGACGTGTTGGGTTATATGATGTCTCGTCAAAGATAGTTTCATAGCACAAAGCGCAAGTTTTCATAGTCACAGGCACTACTGAGTTAAACGCCGCTGCGCTAAAACAAATTTTAGGGTAAGCGTGAACGATATTGGTCAACGAATTACATCATTTTCGTCATATATATTTAGAGGCCTCCGTGGCCGAGTGGTTAGAGCATTGCGCTCAAAATCACAAGGTCTCTCCCCTCTAGTCGGCGCGGATTCGATTCTCGCTCGCGCCGATATATGTGAATAAGTTTGCCAGTTTACTTTCGGAAGGTCGGTGGTCTCTTCCCGGGTACATTGTATCTGGACTCTCTCCTTCACCTACAAAATCTGGACGTCACCAGATAACTGAAAAACTCTTGAGTGTGGCGGACAACAACACTCAATCAATTATATATATTTATGAGAAACGAGAAAATTTTCACGCAGAGGACCACGAGTGAAAAGAAAGTGTAGCGTACATTTCAGTCGTGACTTGCTACGATGTTGCAACTGCAGTAAACCAACTGTTACTTGCGTGCAAGAAACATCCGCAGTAAAGCCTCTTTTGCGAATATTAGATAACATTATCTACGAAATAATTTTCTGCTTTGAAAATACGTGAGGGTATGAACTGCTCCGTTTCACGCCATTATAAATTGAGGTACTATATGTGTCAAGTAGTATTCCTACGCATATTGCTTACATATGCATGAAGGAATGCCCATAATTACAATTTGTAAAGCTATCAATGGCAAAAACTTTGAAATGTAAATACCATACTTATAGAATATATTAGTGTATGTGGTGAAAATATAAATATTCATCACTGTCACAAATACGTGTCGAAAGTATCTTCATATACTACAGTATTGCTCAAAAGGTAAACATAAACAAAATATCTTGTGCATGATGATGCTCAAACTCTATTGTAGAAGAGTGTTCAAAATGAATTCAAACTGAGGTTGCCACTAGAATTTATTCTACAGGATGCATTGGTAATTAGAGTTAGAATAAAACCATACCATTTAAGACCTGTCCCTTGACAGGCGATTCCTTGTTGATTCCCTCAAAATCTTCCGATAGATGAGTTGGGTGACGAATGGAAGGAGAACAACTATCACCATGGTGGTGTTGGTCACAAGAGCACATCATGGTGTTTGAGCATGCGCCATGTCCTAGGCAGAAATCCATACAAGACATGCCTATAAATATGTTGTCAATTGCCCATTCAGGTGCATATTTGTTGTCAGCAATGAACCCTTGGTACCATCTGAACCTCAGAGATCTGTATAGTAAATGATCTTTATCATGTACAATACTTTCAAGTTCTCAACGACTATGCGTTTAATATCAGTAAATTTAATGTACTTTATTTGTACACTTTCAGGTTTGAAATACATGATAATAGATAATGCATGTACACTGATACACATCTACCAACCCACAAATATACACATTGTCTAGTGGTACCACAACTCTTCTCCAATACTTGGTGACACCACCGTAATATATTGTCGCTGGGACGTCCATGTCAAAGCACCTGGCTGAAGAAGTGGTGGCACAGTTAGAGACTAGCGTATGCCAGGTCTTCCCACTGTTTGGCGAGTATTCAACTCTAACTGGATATTCATGTGTTGAATCAGACTCACATCCAACGTTTATCTGTTGAAGCAATATGCAATAAAAGAACCGTATGCAATTCACGTTTGAGCGCATTTCATTTGGAAACAACTTGAAATACAAGAAACCTGAACTAATGTTTTCAAAAACCTTTTTGATAAAAGGCATTTAATTAGATTGGCTAAAACAAAGAAGTTTTAACACACCTGGTATAAATGACGAACAGGTCCAAACAAATTTAAAGATACTAAATGTTCAAAATTGTCTGGTATGGAAGTACTTTTTATTTACTCACGTCAAACTGCAGTACAGACATAGGACCTACGTTCAGGTCCTTTGTCTCCACATATCGCTCTCCGTGAATTCCAGCGAGACCAAAGACTAACGCCGACTGTCCAGAACCAATAGTATCCTGTCTGACCAATGCGAGACATCAATAAGATGTTAAGCTTGTAGAGTATACAGTGCATAGAGTCACGGTGTTTAATACGTGTAAGGGTGACATTCATATAACTAGTTCTGTATCGACTAAAATGATTATAATAATGCTTTAATGTTAGTTATCTGAATGAGCTACAGCATCTTGGAGTATGTTCTTCAAAAGGCCATGTGACTACAACCAATATATACTCTGCAAAAAAGAACGCATAATGGATTTTTTAAGATTTTAGTAGATGTATTTTGGATTATGATTTTACAATAAAAAATGTAGATATTCACTAGAATTGTTTCAATTGAAAAAGATTACAGTCCAAACCTTAGATATTGGTGGAAAAAAAGTCAGATCATCACAGTTAAGAACACTTCCTGTTACGTTTAAGTTAGTACCGTGTATGACCACCTCGAGCTGCCAACACAGTTCTGCATCTCCTTGGCATAGAGTCAATCAATGTTCTTACGTTATTGCGTGGAATTGTTCGCCATTCCTGTTGTAACATTTGACGGAGCTGATCGAGGGTCTGAGGCGGAGGTTGGCGCAGGCGCACACGTTTATCCAGTTGGTCGCATAAGTGTTCAATCGGATTCAAATCCGGTGATTTGGAAGGCCATGGTAGCACATTAATGTTGTTCTGCTGAAGGTAGTCAATTGTTAAGCGGGCTGTGTGAGGCCTAGCATTGTCATGTTGGAATAACTCCCTCTGTCGGTCAATTACGCGCATAAGGTGAGGTTGGAGAATTTCGTCTCTGTACCTTTGAGCCGTTAAATTGCCCGGGACATGTACCAGTTCTGTTTTACGGTCATTAGAGATCGCCGCCCACATCATGACGCTACCTCCACCGAAGCTATCCACTTCTTGGACACACGAGGAAGAGAAACGTTCATTCCTGCGCCGGTATACACGGATTCTTCCATCACGTTTCTGTAGCAGAAAACGGGACTCATCGCTGAACCAGATTCTACGCCAGTTGCGGAATGTCAAGCCCCTCCATCTGTTGCACCATCGGACTCTTTCTCGTCTGTGTAACGGTGTCAAAACTGCTCCAAAATACGGTCTTCTGGGTCTAATGCCATATTGTCGAAGTCGGTTGCGGACTGTCTGCGAGCTGATTCTTCTCAATCCAGGTATTCCGACTGCAGTAGCTGTTGCAGCAACGGTTCGATTCCGTAGATGAAAGACCCGGATGTAGCGATCTTGTCCAGGAGTCGTAATGCGAGGTCGCCCACTCCTCGGTCGGTCATTAGTAGAGCCAGTCTGCTGGAATCTGTTCCACAGTCGAGAAATTGTGCTCTGATTTACGTTTTCAGTTCGTGCAATCTCACTTTTGGATACTCCGGCCTGGAGACGGCCAATGACGATATTTCGAGTAGCAGGGTCCAAACTTGGCATGGCAGCATTTTAAAGTTATGATGAATTCAAGCTTCAAACTTCGTCCTTTTATACGCTTTAATGTAGTGGTTGAATTAAGCACAAAGTTCTCTTGAAAAACGTAAGCCAAATTCCATGGCGATAGAGGTGATGTGCAATTTTAGAGAGTCGCCGAGCTAATTTGGCAGAGAGCCAAATCAAATGAACAGACCTATAAAGTTTCATACTTACCTGTAAAAAATCAATTACTTAATTGACCATTTCAGTTTACCTGGTAAAATACATAATTTGCATTTTTAAAATTTCAAAAGGGCTATGCGTTTCTTTTTTTGCAGAGTATATTATACTGGTCGAAAACGTATTCATCCATGTTTGAAGTTTCTTATGGCTACAAGTACTAATTCTAATTATTTCATTATAGATTAATTTCAGGAATTATTAATAAATCAGTTTCAGATTTTGCTTAGAAGTAACTCTCACCTTGTATTGTGTTGACAGTAATTTCCGAACTCCCCGTCGTTATTGAAGAGCCAGGAATCTGCCAAGTACCCCCAATTAAAGTTATCAGACATGGAACTTGGACTAACGGGCATCTTTCCCATATAGAAGTTGTCTATAGACCATGTTGACTTCATATTCCCTAATATAAAGAATGAAAAGCACATTATAACTTGCAATATTTAATAAGAAAATACAAGGACTAATTATGAAGGAAAGACAAACTCTCACCTTGATTTTTTGGTTGCCAAAACCGGAATCTTGTGGCAGCTGATTTAGCTTTATCGGGTAAATCCAAGCCAAAGAACCTTAGAAATAATAGTCAAGTGTTGTTAAATTGATTCATTTCAAATACACTCGCATTACAATTGAATCTACCATGCAAATCACGTGTTTTCAAATACTATGTTTCTGACGGGCCTAATTTCACTCACCTGATCTTATTCGTGTCCGAGTAGTGTATTTCCTTCAGGAGATTCCAGACTATGCCGCCATTGTTTGAGTACTGGAACAGAACACTCTCAGATCTTGGCCAATCCGTCACGTTGTTGGTACATCCGTACTTAAAATAAAACTCAACGCCCGTCAGCATACTGGTGTCAATATCATCGCTGACAACCATGCGAAGGTCATTCTGAAAATATCCACCCATGGATTATATATCATACTGAATACTATTGGAACGTTTAAACATTTATCCAATACTTAAATAAATCCAGTTGCTGTGGTCAGTGTCATATATCTATAGCTTTTAATATCAACGCGTGATTAGCATTAGTGATTATTGTGTAAAAATAGCATCTTAAACTGTAGATTATGTCCTAATAAAGCAATAAAACATATGGCCTGAGCTCCATATCACGCAACTAAACATCATGAATAAAATGGGATATATTGTGTAGCCCTTTAAAGCTAAAACACTATTCTCATCAACGAAAAGTTATATGTACCTTGTGGAACAACAAGGAATTACCACTGACAATGATTCCACAAACAGAGGATGGTTCCCCGCCATATATTTCTTTCCAATGATGACTGTTTAATTTATCTTCGTTAAAATCATCGCGAAGCATCATGGGACGCGGTTGTATTGGGTTACAGTGTGGGCCGCCATAGCCAGGGTCACATCTGAAAGTTTCCAAAACAAATCATGCATAAAAAAATTCAAATGGTACATACTTTATTAAGTTGACATAGTAACATGATAAAATTGTAAGGAATTTTGAGCTGTATAAGTTACATGTTGTATATAAGTAAATCATAATTACATGCATGTTCCCTGACGACAATAACCATGACCAGAACATAACCATGGGCAACCGTTGCCAAGGTAAACATTATCTAGCGCCCAAACATTTCCACGTGGTAATTTATTTTGTTGCTTCCATCTAAGTCTAGTTGCCGGAGAACTAAAAATGTAACAAATACATATATATCCTAAATTTTTACGGAATATTGTATGAGAGCATTCCATGCATATGATATTTTTACAGCAACGGAATTTCAGCAAGTAGACAATTACACTCTGTTACAGCAGTAAAAATATAAAAAAAAAAACTCATACACTGCGCCTGGAGGCATGTATAACGTAACTCGAGTCCAGTTTTTATGCTGATCGGACATGTACTCGCTACTTAAGTGGTATCCACTACACTGGAAATCAGGTGGGGCACAATGATGAATGACGGGGTGCCACGTCTGTCCCATGTCCACAGAGTACTCCAACATTACTCCGTACAGCGTACCGTATAGAGAGTCGCATGCCATAGCGATATCAAATTGAAGGAATGACGATGGAGTGACTCGAAAATCCATCGTCTCAGCAAAGCGAAGGTCTAAAAACGGGAAATAAATATTTTAATGAAATTTTCAAATTGAGTCACTGAAAACTTACAACATTTAGTTATTATATTATGCTGCCTCAAGTATATATATGTAAAAGCAGCAAGGTGACACGTACAGTGTTATATGTTGCTAAGTAACCTTCATCTTCCAACAGTCCCCGTGGGGATTCGGGTTGTTATATTAGGTCCTCAGTACCCCTTGCTTGTAGTAAGAGGCGACTAAATGGGGCAGTCCTTCCGATGAGACCGCAAAAACTGAGGTCCCGTGTTACAGCAGGTGCGACATGTAAAAGATCCCTCCCTGCTCAAAGGCCATAAGCGCCGAGCATAGGCCTAAATTTTGCAGCCCTTCACCAGCAATGGTGACGTCTCCATATGAGTGAAAGATTCTCGAGCGAGATGTTAAACAATATATATATATAATCAATCAATCGACCTAGTGATAACTTATACTTTGAAATTAGTTTATTATATGCACCATATATACCCTTCACCGGCAATGGTGGCGTCTCCATATGAGTGAAAGATTCTCGAGTGGGACGTTAAACAATATTTAATCTATCAATCAATTAATCTTCCAACAGCTTGGCAAAATGAAGTGCTGTTCTTATGAGTTGACTGAGGTACTGAGGACCCATTCTGATGAGTCAATCTTACCTTTATCCCTGCTGAACTCCAAAGCGTTTCCTATTGAGTTACACGTAATTCTCGGTACGGCGCTCTCAGTTAGCAGCCAGTTTTCTGGATTAGGAACCATCATCGCAAAATCATCTTGAAAATACTCCTTGTTTGTCTCATTGACTCCTATAATGACGCTGTCCAATCCCCATTCTGCTCTTGGTACGCCTTAATTACAGCAAAGTAATATTGTGAAGATTAGAAATAACTACTAATATAGATCCAGTATTTAAGATCAACATCAATATTGTCATCCAATGAAGACAAAAACCAAACAAAAGGATACTGTCAAATACATTTCAAATTATGCAGACATTTATCGAATTAAAGTTATCTACCGATATAAGTACAAATATTTATCGAACTAAAGTTATCTACCGATATGAATACAAACATTTATTAAAATAATGCTATCTACCGATATAAATACAACCATTTATCAAATTAAAATAATCTAATGAAATAATGACTAACCGCCATATCCTAGAGGTTGCCACCATCTAAATATGGTGCGCTCTGTTTTTGCATCCCGTGGTAATTCCATCGTAACTCTCTCTGTGGAATAGTTATGAACTCTTGGTTCCACTACTTTCAGGACATGCCACGTGATCTCATTATCGGTGGAGTAATCTACAATTACCCCCTCATTCCTACCAACTGGAGCGATACAGGATACCGTCTGACTGTGTCCACCAATTTTAACCACGAACTGAAGCATTCTATATTGAAAATAAAAGTAAAACTTATTTTTCTTTTTTTAAAAGTCATATAGAAACTAAACATTTTTCTAACGATACCCATCAAGATTGATAAGATTACCTGAGGTAAGTTGTGTTCAAAGGCACCGTAACGGCTTCTCTTGTTCCTTCTTCACTAAAATGTAAGGAATTGCCATAATCCACTACACCACAGCCTAGTCCTAACTTCCCTCCCCTAATTCTCCTCCACATATCTGACGGTTCGTGGTGATTGTCAAACCAGTCGGATATACCGTATGAACTCTTCCCGTCAAAATTACACCCTGGTCCTTGAAAATAAGGAGAAAGACACTAGCCATTAAAAGAATTGTTTAAACTTCCAAATATGGCCACAACGATATTAACAAATCTGATTGTTTTCCTTGCTACAATTTATCACAACAGCGAATAAATATCAAGAATACTTGCCGTCAAGTTATACTAATAGGTGTTTGGGAAACACGTTGACACCGATGAAGTCAACGTTCACACCGATGTGCCTTTATATTGCAAAATTTTACGATAAACGTCTTTGATACAACTTTTGAAATAGTACCTTTAAATCCATCATCACACACGCACCCACTCCGTTCGCAGACGCCATTTCTATGACAATTCTCTTGGCAAGGTGGTCCTACGTAAACGTCATCAAGACCAAAGCTGAACGGATATCCGCCCTGTTGCCACCACCGTAACATGACCGGGCTGTAAAAAGATCGATCGCGCACTGAGGTTTCGAATTTCAACAAATTCCCGTTTTTTAAAATCATATGTACTTAAAACGATTCTTACGATATAGGTAGCAAGTATAAAGTATTGAGCTGGATCAACAAAAACAAGTTACTGTGAATAGACAATCCCTATGTTTACGAAAATAACAAAATAAGCATACTGCATGGTCAACTCTTCTGTAACAGGTATAACGATCGTTTGCCAGTAACCGTGTGGACCCGAGTAGTATATAGTTCCTTCCGAGTAACGTCCGTCACACTCATCATCTTGGTAGCAAGGGTCCACAAGTAGCCGCCATGTCTGTCCGCCATCATGACTGTAATCCAACATGACGGTGTGGTCCCAGCGGAAGTGGTTACTACAGCCAACATTTATCTAAAGAAACGAAAAATAGATGGGTTTCGTCCAGTTAGAGATACCTTACCATGGCCTACCATTACTAAATTTACAAGAGAGTATATTATTATAAGATACTGGGGTCGAGGGTTTTGTTTCCTGGAGTATCGTTTATTTGGGTTGGGTTTCATGTTTCTTTTTAAAGGACACATATCATTTTTTAAGCAAAATTAATTCTTTCCATGCCCAAAATGATTTCAAATGTGTTTTAAATGAAATATTTTGCATAAATTTCGAGTTTGAAAGCGACGAAATTCAAATCTTGCGATATGCATATTTACTTTCGATATTTTAGCGCCATTATGTGTGACGTCATAAGCGACCTCGAGCGATAATTTTGGAAAATAATTGTTAGCCACACAGATTAGATTTAATCGACATAAAAGCCAATTATCACGTTAACGCCTTTTGGATAGCATTGCATTAGGTTTTTTTTTTTTTTTTGGTTTTTTTTTTTTTTTTTTTTGGTAACGTTTAAGGGTGTATTTGTTGTCAGGAGAAAGAGCGTAATTTCAAGTTGTGAAGAAAAGACGTGGGTAATTTTTTTTTCAACACGGGGACTTTGCCATATAGAAACAGTCGATAGTCTCTATTCATGTACTTTTCAAAAAAGCAGTTGGAAAGTGACCCAGTTAAATTGTGCGAAAATGGTTATATACATGTTAAAGCTAGGCATACAGTGTTCTTGTCTTCAGTATTTCTTAAAATAATCGCTCGCACCTTGGGAATAGAAACTTGTAACAACATATACATGTGGTACCTGTTTCTATCAATTCGTAGATTTACAACAAAAAAATGTAGAAATAACAAATAATTGAACTTCTAATCATACATGATAAAATATTGTAATTCCTAACTGTAATTGAATTATAATGCTTTATTTTTTTTAATCAAGTAAATTGCGTATATTATGGCGTATGTCCTCTTTCTAACGACGTGTCGATTACAATTAAAATAAACAAATCAATAGGAAAATAACATTGCTTTATTAAAGTAAAGTTTTGAGATTTCTACTTTAAATTTGATTTTCTTTATATATTCATATTTTTTCGAAATGCACCCGTGACAGTAGGATTAGTTGTGAACGATGCAATGTAGATATGTATCTAATCCAAAAATAAATAATAATTTGCACAGTTTATTATACAAACAATGTCAATTATACATTTTAAAGGAATAACCATACTAAATAGTGTTTAGACAGCGACTCATGTAAACATTATTTACTTGCAATTGCCCAATTTCAGTTCGCTTTCCTCGCTACATCACTGTATGCACTGGCGATTCAAACGTAAGACTCAGGAAATTTGACAACATCAAAATAAATGTTTACATGGTGAATAAAAACTCAGTTTTCAAATATATCAAACACTATTTTTACAATCAGTTGATCGAGATATTACGCATATGACGTCACTGAACCACGTGATTACCTAACTAATTAACGAGACTTTTTGAAATCGTGGCTTATATTTAAATCCATATTGTGACAAATTATCGCAATAATTTTGGAAAATAACTATTCGAATTATTTACTATATGAACAAGAAAGACAAAATGCGTATAACTTTGAATACTTTGGAAACATGCGATATGTTCTTTAATACGTATATAAATCATTTCCACTTCTAACAAAGCTGTGCGAATGTTTTTCAAACATCCTACAATCACCTGTATATGGTGCTTATGTATCTCAACTAATTCTAAATGCAAGAGCTTGTTCTGCGTATGATCGAATTTTAAACTGAGGCAGGCTATTGAAAAAATACGTTGCTGCAGTAAGGGTTTCGGCCGTGTCGTTGAAGTTCAGCATATCGCAAATTCTATGGTTTTTATAACGATCTAGTTTGCCAATAGAATCCTTCATCGAGTCAAATCCTGCTTACTCCTCGTAGGCACCTGGACTCACCCCTGGTATATCCAGGTATCAGAGTTTGTCCAGTTCTTTATTTTATATTCATTACAGGAGTTATGCAATTAATCACTGTTCGTAATCTTCACCTTTTCATTTAATGAAAAACATAACTTCACTAGTAACGTTGAAAAGAGACATGGTACATTCTGAAGAGAAATAAAACGTGTTTTCTAAGATGATTTGAGACAAATGGTATTCGGAATCCTTTCTTAAAACACCAGTCGGTTATAAATGGAGAGATAACTACCTTATAGACAACAATTGTTCTTATAAATACATTAGCACGAAGGAAAATGCAAAAGTAAACTACTCACAGAATACCTATCTTTAACTGCGATGACTTACTGTAAATATTTTGTACCTAAATCTCTCGGTATTTATACTATCATCGACCTCTTTGTATCAATATGCTGTGTAAAAGCCTAGTATTCCTACTACATGCATGGGTAATTAAAAGTGAAGCAAAACGTAAAAACAGATCTTACATTCTCTCATTTTTCGAAGATAATTGTGCTGTGACTAGCGATAGCAGTGCAGGAAAAAGAGTGTCAATTCATTAACCATCAATCTCAATAAAAACGTTTGGTCTTCTCACCGAGTTACGATACTAACTTTTAAAAAACAAATGTCCATCGACATTTTAAAGCTTATGCCAAGTGCAGATAAAGCTCTAAAAGGTTGTGTTTGTTTGTTTTACGTTCCCTCGAGAATTTTTCACTCATATTGAGACGTCACCAGCTGTAGGTGAAGTACCGTAAATTTACACTTCTGTTTAGCGCTCAGGGCCGTAGCAGTGAGGGTTCTTTAACGTGCGAACGCCTACCGTGACACGGGACCTCCGTTTTTAAGGTCATATCCGAAAGACCCGTGCTTCTCACTTCTAAATGCCAAGTGTTTGGCGAAGGAGCAATCATTACCTATTTTTCATCTTAGGTTTGACGCGGCCATGGCACGAGCGCAGCTCGAACTCATGACCTCCCGGATACGAAACGAATGCTCTAACCACGTAGCTACCGCGACCGCATCGCGCTCAAAATTACAAGGCCTCTCACCTCTAGTCGACGAGCGTTCGATTCTCGCTCGCTCCGATATATGTGAGAAAGTTTACCCTTTTACTTTCGGAAGGTTGGGGGTCTCTTACCGGGCACCTTGTAGCTGGGTCCTCTCCTCCAATAAAAACTGGACGCCACGAGATAACTGAAAAAATTATTGACAATAACAATCAATCAATACTTCTATGCATCATACTTGTACTTTTACAACATACAGAGAACGCAGAAATTTCTCCTTTCATTTTAAATATAGCCCCACCACAATAATGCCCTCAACAAATTATCATACCGTGGATCAAATTAAACTGTAAAAATATTTCTTTAAATTGCAAATAACTTCATTCGTATGCATTTTCCTTACATTAGTATATAATATCTGACTGATTGTTTGTTCTACGTCGCCTTGAGAAATTTTCACACATATTGAAACGTCACCAGATGTAGGGTAAATACCACAAGTTTATACCAATTCGTAGTGCTCAGGTCTGCGTAGCAGCCAGTGTCAACACCTGCAGGGGCCGTCCATTTTTACGGTCATATCTGAAAGACCCGTGATTCTCACTTCTAAATGCCGAGAATTTGGCGAAGAGCAATCACTACCCTATGTTTTCGTCATAGGTTTGACGCGTCCATTGCACGAGTATCAGAGAAATAGCAATATCTCATTTTAACACATCAAAGCGAAATTCCGTATCATCTAGGCTTCTGTATTTAGTAAAGCAGAAGTTATGAAAAGATTAATAACTTTATTCATTCTCGTAATTTCTATAGAAAATATAAATCTCTCTAGAGAGATGGGCAAACACGGACCCCTAGACATTTCAGAGGTGGGAACAGGTGCCTAGCAGGACAAAACATCACCTGTCGACCGGTCACACCCGCCGTGATCCCTACATCCTGATCAGGTAAACGAATCAATCCGTAATCAGAATCAGTGTGCGAAGAACGGCCTAACAATTGTTATGAAACACGTCAGACAACATTTGATGTAATGGAGAATTGTATTAGCAAACTAGATCGTTATAACGACCATAAATTTTACGAAATGCTGACTTTAGACGAGACTATAAAAACCCCTGTAACGTCAACGTCTTTGTCGATTTAAAAACTGATCATATGCAGAACACTCTCTTGTATATCGAATCAGTTGGGAGATATGAACACCATATGCAGGTGATGATGGAATATTGCCACATAGATAAGGAAAGCTGACGATGGCGAAATTGAAATCATCCCATTTGTAATAAAGTTGAGTTCTTAGTTTTATTTGAATCCACAGAGATATATCGAGTCAACATATAAATGAAAACTATCATGGTTAATAGATAAAACGTCGTCGATATATATAAATGTCAATTGAAGGCCACTGCAAGAGATTTGTTTCTTCTCATGTGGAAGCTTTTGTGCTTTGTGAAGGCTTTTGCGCCTTATAAGAATATAAAAATAGGTCAGCTAATAACGTTGCACAATTCGTGCCCATGGGAATTCCATCACACTGTTGGAAGACCTGATTACCAAAGAGTACGAAAACATTGTCAATGAGGAAAGAATTTAATAGGTTAAATTAAGAATATATATTGCTTCTAGATGATAAAGCTTCTAACTTTGCAAGGCTCTTTATTACAATTTTATTTTAAACGCACTTGACGCTTATTCACATTTGCTAATCCAAGTTCCACTCCACGTTCCCTTTCTAAATTTCTTCAAAATCATTTTTTCTGCTTGAAACACATTTAATATCCGAGCCAATGGAACGAACGAATATGAACTAGCGTACAATGTATGTACCACGAATTCTAAAACTACGTTGCAGGATCTACTAAATGTTCTTTCAAGTCCACATTCTTACTCCTCATGAAAATATTAACTACCGTAAAAGTGAAACGACAGACTATTGTGTCACAACATATGCAAGAACTAGTGTACATCAAATATGGATGTTCAGAGATTCCAAAGTACTTTAAGTACACTTAAAATCATAAAACGTTTTTCAAATCAAAAGCACCAAGATACTTTACATGGTCATTCCATATAATAAATTAATCACCGTACTTTTTGACACCTTAGGCAGCTGCTTTTTGAATAAAAATGGCTAGTGACAAATAAGTTGATGTTACAGTGGTTTCAATAGTGTCGTTTAAAGTCAACAATTGTCAAATTATATGGTGCATGTAATAAACTAATTTCAAATTACAAGTTATCACTGGGTCGATTGATTGATTATATATATATATATATATATATATATATATATTGTTTAACGTCTCGCTCGAGAATCTTTCACTCATATGGAGACGTCACCATTGCCGGTGAAGGGCTGCAAAATTTAGGCCTATGCTCGGCGCTTATGGCCTTTGAGCAGGGAGGAATCTTTAACGTGCCACACCTGCTGTGACACGGGGCCTCGGTATTTGTGGTCTCATCCGAAGGACCGCCCCATTTAGTCACTTTTTACGACAAGCTAGGGGTGCTGAGGATCTATTCTAACAACCTGAATCCCCACGGGGTTCACGAGGTAGAAAGATGTCTATCGTGTTTCAAACCAACTATTATGTCGTTCTTTACATACTGATTGTGACTATGGATTACTCTGTTTACCTGATAAAGGTCTCAGGGCAGGTGTTACCGATCAACAGAAGATCTCTATCCTAGCCACCTAATCCCATCCCTGGTATCTCTAGGTGTCCTTGTTGGCCCTTCTTTTTAATTTTGTATTCTTTATTACGACTCATTATGATAAGAAAGAGAGACATATATAATATAATATGTGTTCACTATATGACCACCATGGCTCTGGAGTCTATAATCCTGATCCAAGGACCAAAACGTTTCAATCTTCATAGGTCTGATAAAGTGCTGCATAATATAGTCTCTATGAATATGAATACAAACCCTAAATTGTATGACGTCGCCTGCTTCCAGGTTCAGATCTTTAGTGACTACAAATCTGCTATTCTGTTGATTGGCCAGGATCAAAGCCCGGTCACGGTTCTGGCAATATTTACCCAAAATTCCCTCTGTTATGGTTGACCAAACACCATTATCTAATGCATTCAACTGATTCTGAAAGAAGGATTCGTTTAACTTGATTTGTTTTACTGTTATCTTAGAGGGTATTTGTACTTAAGATTTATGAATGGTCATTTGGGATCCATACTTCTTTCAATTAATAGTGTTTGTTTTGAGTTAATGCTAAACTCTTTTGTAACTATCACATTGTTAAGATGGTATCTTGACATACATTGAAATTGTCGCTAATATTCCTCCTTCGTTCATAGTGTCCCACTCGTATCTCGTCTAATGCCCACTGATCCCTACCACCGCCAGAGTGGGAAGGCTGCCACCACCGGAAACGCGTAGTTGATGAACGGGCATCTTCCGGTAGCACTACATGCACGAATCTATTAAACGAATCGTGAAAATTACACGATTACGTGTAATGAAAATTACGCGATCTCTTATAAAATAGTCTATGATTTAAAAGCGCACAACAGAGTAAACATAATGCATATGGCGCCTTAATAGATTATATGATTGACGATACTTTGGTTTCCTGAATTTGTCCGGTGGCATTTCCTGGAGCAGATTCCAAGTGTTTCCTCCATCATTTGAGTACTGTAGAACTACTCCCTCATCTGGGGTCTCTCCCCCGTTACAATCTGGCAGACCTCCTCCAATCCTTAGGTAAAACTCTATATAATCATCATCCCTAGTGTTCAAATCTTTTGTCTGCGCTTCTCTTGCACCACTCTATTGAAGATTAAAACATATATTTACATAATACAGGCCACCAAAAATCTACTGTTTCACATAATTTCTATTTGACCGATTGGCATTCTTAACGACTAACTTTACTAGGTGTTTAATTCGATGATGTCAACACCTTGATTGTAGCAGACCACCTCATAAAGCTTTGCCCTGTATTCCATAACAAATATAGAGATTCTGCGTTTTAACAGATCAGAATCGCCATATCTTGGAAATAGTGCTGCTTGTACTTCCAGCTTTTCATCATGTGAATGTACCTTAGTGATTAGAACACTGGCGTCGCAGTTGAGAGGTCCCTAGTTCAACTCTCTATCACGTCAAACATAAGACATGCAATAGACAGATGCCACGGTCGCGTCAAACCTTAGACGTAAAAATAGGTAGTGTTTGCTCCTTCTCCAAACGCTCGGCATTTAGAAATGAGAATCACGGGTCTTTCAGATATGAACTTAAAAATGGATGGCCCTTGTAGCGGTAGGCGTTGGTACATTAAAGAACCCCTACTGCTATGGTCTTGAGCGCTAAACATGGGTCTAAATTAATGGTACTTCACCAACACCGGGTGAAGTCTCAAAATGGGTGAAAGATTCTCAAAGGGTCGTAAAAAAAACCCCCCAAACATAATGATGACTTCAGCGTCTTAATCTTCAACTTCCCATATCTATGTAGCAATATTCCAGTATCACCTGAATATGATGTTCATGTCTCTCAACCGATTCAATACGCAATGGTTGTTCTGCATATGATTTTAAAATCGAGGTAGACTAGTGACAAATACTGTACAGCGGTTTTTTTTAGCAAGGTGCTAACTGATTTTAGCGGTTTCATAGTATTCAGCTAAAATTTTTCTCGCTAAATTTGTACCCTTCAGTTTAGTACTGAACGCAAGAAGTTATCTTTCTTGCGTTCAGTACTAAACTGAAGGGTACAAATTTAAAATTAAATTGAAAAAAAAAACAGTCACAGAGAATGATATTCCTTCAAAACTTATCATAAACTGGGACCATGTAGGTTTGAACATCGTACCTGTCTCAAATGTTTTCTCGAGCGGGGCGTTAAACAATATATAATCAATCAATCAATCAAATGTTTTGAAAATGAGTATTCGCCAAAATGAATTCTGCCAAAATTATTGGTATTGCTTTGACCAGGCAATACGCCAAATTTTACACCCGCTAAACACCGCTTTACGGTAACTTGATGTTACAGGATTTCTAAAGTCTCGTTTAAAGTCAGCGTTTCGCAAATCCTTGGTCGTTATCAATTTACTAGTACAACCTGTCATTAGGTCAAATGTTGTTTGACGTGCTTCATACCAATTGTTTGGCTGTTCTTTATATGCTGAATTTGATTCCGGGTTATTCCGTTTACGGGTGTCACCGGTCGACATGCGATGCTTACTCCTCTTAAGCATATGATCTCAACTCTGGCGTGTACATGGGTCGGTGCTCTATTCTTAATTTTGTATTCTTTATGCGAGTTAATGAGATTGATAACTGTTCGTTATCTTCATCATTTCATAAGATAGATGATGGTTGTTTCTTTGTAAAACGACCGGTATGAGAGATGAAAGTGAAAGATACCTTAGAAACCTTAAAACGGATGTCCCGTGTCACGGTAGGCGTTGGTACGATAACGAACACCCACTGCTGCGGTCATTAACGTTATGCAAAATGTCAAAATTTACGGTGCTTCACCTGCAGCTAATGAATTTTACATACGAGTAAAGAATTGTAGGATGGAAAATAAAAATCAATAAATAGGGGAAAGACCACTTTCATCTTATAAACCAAAGTGGATCAATTAACCACATTCTGAAAAGATTCAAAGTGTTTACTTTTATGTTTAACGCAAGTTGCATATGAATCGACATACATACATCGGAAAAATATAGCGTTTCTCCAGACAACAATGTCCCACAACCTTTGTCACCACTGATGACTTCACCACCCCATATATCTATGAAATCCGAGTCGGGTTCGTAACGAATTCCGAAGTCAGCTTGCATAGTCTTATCAATTACTCTTCGAGGTTGACAAATGGATGCAAAATACCCTGGATCGCATCTGCCAGAAGACAAGAATGTCATTACTACATTGCGAATTTATATGGTCATAGATTAAATCCTCGTTATTAATAGAGATCATTTGTGGCAAATTTTGTTAGCTCTTTTTGTGAGACATGGCTTTTATATATCTTGTAAAATGCATGACACATGAAATATATCAATCATTGAACACATTGAAACCTGATCCTGTTTACATTAAAATGAAATGGTATTTAACTGACAAAACGTAAGTGGTTTCAAAACACCATTTCCCTTCCAAAGTGAAATTAGAGAAACATTTTATATATAGACCATGTGTATAGGTGTAATGAATTATAGTTACCTACACACTCCCTCAACACACTTCCCGTGCCCGCTACAATGTTGTGGACAATGCTGGCCAACATATAGTCTGGATACAGCCCATGTGTCCAATGGGCCCCAATCAGACTGCCGCAGCCTTAGGCTTACCACGTGACCCCTACAAAGACAATGCCAAGTCCACAGGTTCAAGCACTCATGATTGCCATAAGGTCTAAATTGTCGGCAAACAAAATATCTAGACCACATGTTCATGACTAAATTGTTACAGGCATTAAGCTTATTTCAAGAACACAAAACTCCGCTTATTGTCACACTTGACGCTAATGGCATCTCAATATTGTTTTTTTGTGTGTGGGTTTTTGGGTTTTTTTCGGGGGGTTTTTTTGTGTGTTTTTTTTTTTTTTTTTTTTTTGTTTTTTGTTTTTGTTTTTTTTTTTTTGTAGAATTTGACAAGTCACATTTTGAATAACAAAAGAAGTATGCGCTACAACAACGATTTTTGTATTTGACAATGTGTGAAATTCAATGATACTGAAGTTAAAACAAAGCATTCATTTTAACTTGGTTCAGTGTTAGACAACATATTTTACTTCTCACTGGTCATAGCAAACGGGAGATATACGTAATCCTGTTATTTCAGCTTAACGTGTCGCTTTCCTCTTGGCCGTCAGTGTTAGTACCTAGGATGATTTCTTTTACCCGGGATTTAAGCCTTAATCATAGAGATTGTGGCACGGAAGACGATGTATACAAGACTTTTAATAAACATATTCCTCTAGCATATTGCTGCATGACTGCATTATACTTTTCATGATACTCGGAATAATTGATTGATTGATTGATTATATATTGTGTAAAGTCCCGCTCGAGAATCTGTTACACTTAAAATCACCTCTACTCGGCGCGGGTTCGAATTTCGTTCGCGTCGATATATGTGAGAAAGTTTACCAGTTTACTTTTGGAAGGTCGGTGGTCTCGTTCTAGGTACATTGTATCTGGGTTCTCTCCTCTACCAACAAAAACTGGACACCACCAGATAACTGAAAAATTGTTGAGTGTGGCGGAAAACAACAATCAATCCAGCAATCAATCCTTTTATTTCAGGTCGTTCTTTATACATTGATTTTAACTACGGATTATTCTGTTTACCTAGTCAAGACTCACGGAGGATGTCACCGGTCAAAAGGGGATGCTTCCTCCTACTAGACACCTTATCACACCTCTGGTATATCCAGAGGTCCATGCCTACCCAACTCTGAAATATGTATTTCTTATAGGAATTATGATATTGATCATTTTTTCTTAAGTTCGGCTTTTTATTAACGATTGTCATTTTGTACAGGTGTCACACTGACTGAATCTATAATAAACCAGCAAATCAAAACTTCTTTCCAGTATATTTTAAGACGGATTTTCAAAAGAAACAGAAACACCAGATATTGAAGTAGAATCGACATATCAATCACATCTTAATTAAATCGAACATAACGAATACGGAATGTTTTTTCTTTGGCTTTTTGTTTATTTGTTTTTTTTCTTCTTTTGGTATTGTTTGCTCAGGATTATATCCTTTGACGATCCCCCCGCCCCCCAAACGAAAAGGTATATTGGGATTAGGATATCTTAAAAATTGTATTTAATTATTAAGAACAGTACTGTAGTATTGCATATATTCATGGGGTTTGATTTGCGTAGATTGAGAAAAAAACATGTCAAATGGTAATGGATTCTAATTTCGCGTTTGAGTAGTTGTTCTTTAGAGGACATACATTTATCGTTTTCTTCTGCTTAGGCTGAAGATTTGTCATTCTTTAGGAGATATATTTACTGTTGTCTCTTTTTCATGGCGATTCTGATTAACATTGAAAATAAGAATTCCTACTTAAAATGAAAAAGCTGTCTATATCTAACTGAAAAAATTGGTAGTTTTTTTTTTTTGCTATCTTGTAGGAATGCGTTAAAGTCATTACAAAAATCTAGATTGACAATGACAGTCAATTAAACTTTGCCCTCCGTTGCAAAGTGGCCAATTATTTGATCAAGAAATAGAAACAGACCAAATTATGGGAGCTAGATCAGGTTCCCACAAACAAAATATCTGGCTCGAATTTTGATTGTTGGGTCCATTATATATGTCTTTTATTCATTTTTATTACGTAAATTTCCCATACCATACTCACCATGATGACTGGGGCATCGGAACAGTAACTTGGCGCCACTTCTGATATTTAGAGGGCCTGTACACTGTACCTTCAGTGTATGATTGACAAGTAGTGGGTGGAGTGCATGCTTCTTCCACCAATCGCCAGCTGAGACCATGATCAGGTGAGTATTCTAAATACAGAGCGTTGTCACGATCCATCGAATACATGTTTCGGCATGCCATGACCAAATCAAACTGAACGATGTAAGTAGGGCCGACATGAACTGGGGTCGTCTCTATGTACCGCATGTCCCCTATCTGATGAGGGTCGATGAAACTGCAACGAGTGTAATCTAGCACAAATATTCCACTTCTTTAGGTTTTTTCTTTAGAAAATGAAACGTATACATCACGTTAAAGACGACTATTCTATTAATTAACAAATTAAATCATAATGTACCTAATACTTTCTCTGTTACCGCAGTAACTGTGCGAAAATGTACCAAGATTGGTGACGACCTGTCTGGTGTCGTTTGTATAGTCCGCCATCTCCAGATTTATCGTGTTAAACAAGTGGTTGTTTATACTAATGCCGTCAATTGCCCACATATCTCTTCCTTCACCAGAGTGGACAGGCTGCCACCAACGAAATCTGCAGGCAGGCCCCTTTGCTTCGTCTGGCAGCATTACAATGTCAGACCTGAATGTAAGAAAATATAAAAGCTTCGTGAAATGCTTAATCTAAATTCATTCCGATTAGAGCATGCTTAAAACACTGTTTTCACTTAACAGATGACAAGTCTCTCAAACCTACTGTGGTTCTCGGATATCGTCAAAAACTTTGATAAGATTCCATGTTAATCCTCCATCACATGAAAAATCCAAGATCACCGATTCCTCACGCTGATCGGGTGGAGGACATTGCGACGTCATGGAATTGCTTCCAATTCTTATGAAGAACTGAAGGTACCTTTATAATTGAAACTCAGTTCAGAAACTACATGTAGCTATATGTATAAGAAAAATAACCTCTAAAGGTAATCAGCGAGAAAAGGCTCATATCGATGTCATTTGTTTAACCAAGATTACATTTAACATCGACATACAATCAATTACAAAGTTATAGAAGCAAAAGCAGGAGGGAAAATATATTAATTTCTAATTGAATATTATCATCTTTACTGTTTCTCTTTTCATGTCTGATATGTATTTGAGAGTCAATCGTGCGTGCTTGGAAAGACGTATAAGAATATCTAAGTATATTGTCCATGACTAATGAGTACCTGCATTGTTTTTTAATTTCGACATTCGCATCATACAAATTGAATCTATTCTGAAACTTGAACCAAAATGTAAGGAGAATAGTGGTAACCGAATCTGAAATCCTTAAATTTGATAGATATTATCTTTGATTTGCACAGTTGGTAGATAAAGAAAATGGCTAGCTTCGTTTCACGTGGTTTTGCAGAGTTACATTGATTTTTATTCGATATGACCTTCCATCGAATGTTTCCATCATAAAATAGAATAACCGTTATATCAAATAGAATATTTCAATTTCGCTTTTACGTAAGTCTAAATCTTGGTGTGTAAATGCATAATAATTTTTATAATTTTGGAGCCTTAGAGAGAGAATCTACTGCAAATGCACTATCACCTGCTACAAATTGTTCTCTAGTTTTCATTATCTCACTCGTAGAGAAATTATAAAAGCAAACAGCTGTGCATCAATAGAGTATAAGACAGATGCAGTACAGATAAGTATCTGCACCATAGAGCATATTAATACGCATGCCTACTTTCAATTACATTTTAAAAACTATTATATGAGTGCACCGTATCCTCCGTATGACCTTTCTATTGGAATGAATATTCATCAAAATTTAACTCCGCCTTGAAAAGATATCAGTCGTCAAATTCTTTACCTTTCGGTGATATGTCGAATATACCGTATAACGGGTATTTTCTGCGGGTGGATATTATTACGATCCCATCTCTAAAAGGATGTAAATTGTAATCTTCTCCAATTTCTGCGGTTGTTTTATATATCCCTGTTCGTACATGTATCGATAGAATTTTTGCGATTGTAATTTTTGCGGATTTTTCATATCCGCAAAATTCTGCAAAAAATGGACAACCGCAGAAATACCTTTTATACAGAATAAGGATAGAAAAACTATCATAATAGATAGTGAAGCTGTCATACATGTGTTATTCCATAATGAACGTCATTTGGATACATGTTTTGATATCACAATGTCAAAGCCTTTATATTAACTATATTTTACTAAATATGTTACATATAAAATGATTTCGAGATAACAGATAGGTACATCAAAGATATCTCATTGCACTTTGTTAATCAGATATCAAGTCATTTATCTATTTACTATTTAAACTAAACACAAGATAATGCTCATCATAGAGCGGGAATGTTTAAATTTTAGTTAACCTATAAGTGATACTTATAGGACAGATTTAAATAATGAATCATATCTACCAAGAATCTGACTAGAACATACAATATGGCAGTCCATTTAAAATATCTTCATTATGATGTATTGTATTCAGACGAATGTTTTCACAACCAAATATATTTTAATTATATTTAACTGCTGTAAAATTGCCGAAATATTGGCAGATCGGCGTAAAATCCTAAGCAATCAATCCTTCCGTTATCACCCTCGGTGTCCTCAGTACCTTTGCTTGTCGTAAGAGGTGACTAAATGGGGTGGTCCTTCGGATGAGGTCGCAAAAAACGACGTCCCGAGTCCAAACAGGTGTGGCAAGATAAAGATGCCTCCCTGCTCAAAAGCTATGAACGCCGAACATAGGCCTAAATTTTGCAGTCTCTATGAAAGACAAATTCTCGAGCGGGACATTAAACAATATATAACCAACCAACCTTCCGTTATCGATATATATCAATAGTTTTAATTGAATCTTTAAGATATATGCATCTTATTTTTATAACCCAGCGAATATGTCATACGAACCATGAAACATAGTAGCTACGCGAACTTGGAAAGCAGTAAAAATATAAATTAAAGATCTCTCTTGTAGATAACCGACCTCTGATACACCTATAATGATATAATGCTGGAGACTAAAATAGTAAGTAAAGCAAAGGAAAGTATGCGTGGGGTATGCAACCATACAACTGTATTTACCTGTTATTTGTCATATTGAAATCAGCCGTTACAAGACGGCGAGGTCCTTCTTCATCAAACACCAAGGATTTACCACTGGACAAAACACCACATCTGTAGCTCAGAGAGGCGCCCTTTATGTGAAGGACATTGCTGGAGGCCACAGTCGATTCATCAAAAAAATGTTCCATCATGGTCACGTGGTGTGGTACCACTGGAGTATCACACGTCGCTCCAGTATAACCGAAATCACACCTGCAATAAATATTAATTGATTGATTATTTATTGTTTTCCGCCACACTCAACAATTTTTCAGTTATCTGGTGGCGTCCAGTTTTTGCTGGTGGAGGAGAGAACCCAGATACAATGTACCTGGGAAGAGTCCACCGACCTTCCGCAAGTAAACTGGCAAACTTGCTCACATAACGCCGCGGCCGAGCCTGCAATGAATATCATCAGTACGCTATATCCGTCATGTTATATTGAACATATAACCAATAAGTCATGGATTATCTATCCTAGTAAAATACAAGAGGATCTGGGATTTTGTTTTCTTCTTCTTCGTTACTTTATTTTTCTTATTTTTTTTTCATTTTGAAAACGAAAATATTTGCGTAATTATTGCGAGTGCACAATACTGTACACGACTAATATAGACAAAATATACATATCTTTACTAATAGGTCAATTTGCTAGTTTGCCAACCTTCGAAAATATTCTTACAACCATTCATTTGATTGCAGATATCTATCTCTCTATGTATATGTGTGTGGTGAGGGGTGCCATTACAAGCAAGAATGTCGTGTTTTATTAATATATCCTGTTCCTGTGGATATACAATAAAATTGGCAAGTTGCTTGTATTTGTCTAGTATAACATATCTTGACAACAACAAGCACATCAGAGCTAGAAAACGTAAACCAGATCATTTTATGAAACAATAATACTGCTTACTTCTAAATTAACAACTGTTCTATAAATGCCATGTAGCAGTGTTTGATGACTATTAATTCCCTACTGTAAATCATGTTCTATTCGCAAGAATATTATTTACGCGTAATATTGCGAGAGATAATCATTTCTCGCGAATAAACTTTTAATCAAGAATGCTCACGTAACAATGATTCTTGAAAGTTACGTCTCATGAATGAATCACTCTATCTCCACGAAAATAAGGTCCCGCGAAAGGAAAGTAATCTACAGTATTTTCTCTCTGAAGTCTAACTTTCCAAGTCACCGTCAGGTGCCCAATATAAATATCACCATGTTCTCAATGTCGCAATAGAAGCCTCCGTCACCGAGTGGTTAGAGCATTTCGCTCAAAATCACTCTCACCTCTAGTCGGCGCGGGTTCGATTCTCGCTCGCGCCGATATATGTGAGGAAGTTTGCCAGTTTACTTTCGGAAGGTCGGTGGTCTCTTCCCGGATACATTGTATCTGGGCTCTCTCCTCCACCTACAAAAATTGGACGGCACCAGATAACTGAAAAACTGTTGAGTGTGGCGGAAAATAACAAATCGTTGTCGCTATCGATTAATCAATAGGGATCCGTTTTGTTGATTAATTATGATATAAGTCTATATATGGACTATAAATGCTTCTCGTTTTACCTTTGTCGGTCAGGTTAAATACACATCTGATTGTCTAAGGTCACATCACTTACAGACACCTATCTCTCTCTCAGAAACCAGTGGCGGTCACGTAGTAATTTTAGTGGCACTTGCTTCGCGATCGGGAGGCCCGGTTTGATCACCACGTCAGATTTAAGACGTACAATACCTCGTAGGTACATAGGGTGATGACGCCAAACGTACGATATTACAAGTGAAACTCACAGGTCTCTTGGACCTTAAACATGGAGTCCTGTGTCATGGTAGGCGTTACCACAATAAACAAAAACTACCATTCTACGACTCTGAGCACTAAGTATAGGTCAAAATCTGTGCCACTTCACCTTCAGTTGCTGACGAGTCTTTATGAGGGGAGAATTCTCGAAGGTGCTTACACCAACATATAAAACAAACATTTCAAAAATGGAAAATTTATTTGATCGCTTAATTTGAAACGCTTGCTAGGCTTACAATGTACAAAAGTCTATTACCAAAATAACCAAGATGACTGATTATTTACCATCAATTAATATTCATTATTTAAAAATAATTTGTCAACATTTTAACACTTATTATTCTAACTTGCCCTGTAATTTGTATAGCTAGAAATTCAAACAAGTATTTAGTTGTTCAGTTGTAATTATATACCAAGGCTTAGTCCTGAGTTTAATTCTGACGTAAGTAATTGGCTACATATTTCTGAGATAAACGCACTACTAAAAATACGGAATACATGCACTAATAGCAACAAAATTGAAAAAAATAAATATCTTAATTTAACATAAAATATCTTCTTAAAATATATAAAAAAAAAAAAAAACAAACAAATTTTAACTATTCGTTGCCCATCACATTTTTTTATTATTCAGGTGAGTTTCGAAAAAAAAAGACACGACAACGCTCCATCCTTAATGATGACCAGTTTCTCCAAAACAAAGACTTTAACTTGTTTAATCTGCCTGCTATAACAAATATGACGCATTAACCCTCGCTTCTAAATACACCTTGTACAAACACAAGTACAGTTAGAATCCTCACAGATAACGCAACACCCCTAAACAAGAGGTGTCGCACTACAAACCGTCTGATTACTCAGTGTAAAGCACTTTTATCTTCTTTGTTTAGCTTCCTGATAGACATTTTGTACAGGAAAATCTGTCCAACTACCACCTCGACGTCATGCCACTTATCGTTTAAGGGGATATCTCGGAATAAGAAAAGAAATCATAAATTACTACTTTTTTGGAATATAATTGTTTATTCTATATGTCTACAAAATCATTTAGATAGCAGTAGTTTAACTGTTTTTGTTACTTAAACGGACATGGTCACAAACAACAGGAATTAAACTACAGTTACATACATGTATGTTTATAACTCAGCAACCAAACCAAGTCCTTATTAAAATGCTTATATTTTTCACACCATGACGAATCCATGAATATAAACGATTCTTAAGTGCATATTGTACTACAGCCCAATATGATTCTTCATCAGATAGCCTAAAACTCCTTCCATTGAGCCGTCCTTGGCTCACCGATTATGACTACTGATTGTTCCGCTTACCTGATCAAGTTATAGGGCTTACGACGGGTGTGACCGGTCACAAGGAGGTGCTTCCTCCTCCTAGGCATCTGATAACACCTCTGTTATATCCAGGGGTACATGTTTGCCCAACTCTATTTGTTTTCTTATAGGAGTTATGATATTGATCATTGTTCGTTAGAAACGCACTTAAATTTCCCTTCCACCAAAAATTTGAAGCTGTTTTAAAAGGCAGTAATATATATACACACCCCACACACCCCCCCCCCCCAAAAAAAAATAATGATTTGACAAAAAGTACTTTTTTCAAGTTTTGAGATACCCCAATAAAACAGTTTTCGTTTTTCAATGCTTGATAAGACATCCCTTAACACTATAAATACCAGAGCCTTGATATGGCAGTCACTGTAGGGATCCACACAGGACAAGATGAAGGTTTTCTGTCTCTTTGCAATTGTGGGGGTTGTTTGTTCCGCTCCAGGGAGAGGTAATTGCCCTTATTCTAATTAACTATGTATATACCACGTGTCTGATATTTTAAAATTACTGACGTATATAATTTATATGCTTCTTTCCTTTTGGGAAGACTCTCATATTCTATTTGTCTTACAGAAAAACGGCAGTTTGTCCCGGATAACACACACTGTAGTAAGTCTTGCTTTAACACTTAACATGCTACTATTCCGTGGGTTTTTCCTCCCATCACATCTCTTCTGAGAGCAGTACAACTTAATTTTCATCCCGTCAATAGATTTCCAAGCTGCCAACCCTTGCACAACTGGTAAGAGTCAGGTGTTTTACCCTCATCCTAATGACAACACTAAATTCATCCAGTGCAACGCTCTAGGGGAGATGTACATCATCCAATGCCCAACTGGGAAGGTCTATAACACAGCAACTGTATCTTGTGTGTCAAGGGTAAGCTAAACTTTAATAACCTTTGGAAGCCTTTTAGTACCGTAATGGTCCATGACAAAATCTTTAAATACTGTTTTGTGTCACACGACAGATGTGCACATTGCATCATTTTGCCCAAACCACTAAAGCTATATTTGCACGATTATAAATGTCCATATTTCTTTCATATCATCTTCTGAAACCACTCCATTTGATGGGATATACTTTAAACACGCTGTGTAAAATATGAGGTCTTTAGATCACAAGCATTCTTTTCTCATTATTCTAATTCACTTTCATATCAAGATTATCATTATTCATGATCATCAGTCGCCGGATAGCTGAAAAATTGCTCAGGCGACTATAAGTAAAAAACAAACAAACAAACATTATCAAATCATTTCTATCAAGATATAGGGCTCATGGCGGGTGTGGCCAGATGGCAGAGGATGCTTATTCCTCCTCGCCACTTTACCCCACCTCTGGTATATCCAGGGGTCCGTGTTTGCCTAACTTTCTAACTTGTATTCTATATAACATTTATGATAGTTTGTTATCTCCACCTTTTTATTGTTCAAACAATGCGATAAATGGATACTGCTTTACGCCCCCCCTGATGGTAGATACAGATCGGTTCATGCTCTCTAAAACGACTCAGTGTTAATAATTTCAGAACTTTATTCCTTCTGGAAGTAATGGACAGATAACTGGACCAGTAGACGTCGGAAGTAATCCCTGCACACAGGCCAGTATCGCCCGCGGAAACATGTACTTTGCCGTGTCCAGGGACAACCACCGCTTCATTGAGTGCGACCTCTTGGGTAACGCTAACGTCCTGTCCTGTCCCAGTCTGCTGGTGTGGGACCAGGCACGTCTTTCCTGTGTCTACACATTCCAAGCTGGAAAACCAACTCCCACCCCCAACACCGCGATTTTACCAAGTAAGTAACTGTGTAATATTGAAACTTTGTGATTCTGGCAGTCTGGTAAGCGATAGGCATTGTTGTCAGTCTTCGCTATCGCGTAGATGCTTGAGTTCTTATTATAACTGTACAAATATCAAATAAGTAAAGATTTATTTTTATCAGACATAAAGCATGACAAACCCTGGAGCCATGCAATTTACAATTTTTGTGGAGGGCTTATTGCTTATTATAACCATGCAAACAAGTCGACTGGTTGATGTCATAAAGAAGAAAATTTTATAAGATAAAATTCATTTTTAACATATGACCAACTTTGCCCCACCCCGGAGTCTGAATCCCGTGGCCATGAATTCCACAATTTTGGAAGAGAGGTCATTGTTCATTAAAATCATGGAAACAGTTTGACTGCTTATGTCTAGGAGTAAAGAGTTTAGAAGATTGTGTTCATTTTTATGGTTTGGGGCCTACCTCTCAGGTCTTGGAAAGACAGATACCATAAAACTCACCTTAAATGGTACATTGAAGTCTATACAAACAGAACGTTTTCTTATTTTTAAAAGAAATTCTATGATATACAGATATCTTGGAAAAACTTTTCATGATCTTTATTTTAATAAAAGCACGAAATGAAATTAATCATTTACCAAAGATAGTTTTAGAAAATTAGATTTTTCTTATATTAATCACGGGTGGAAAACCCTTACAAAAAAAGTTCATATGCAAATGCAACAGCTTCTTATCATACACCAGTCATGAGATTTAATCAGATGTATTTCACTTTAATCATTATGTAACAATAAATTTTATCCTGATTTAAAATTGTTTAATTTCCTTTCGTTATACATTGAATTACCTATATAGCACACATGTTAAAATACCGCTGGTTTATAAACACAAATCAAATACAAACATATATTGTAAAATTTTATTTGTTCATGAAAATTATTTCAAAGAGCAGCTGGATTTGAAATTTGAATTTAAATCTATTCTTAGTTTATGATCTTACGCCAGTTCCCCTAGAGCATGCATCGAGAAACAGGCTTGCTCTCTGGGAACTGGAATCTTGCCGACTCCTTCAAGTATATATTTTTACTGTATAATACTAATGATTTCAGGTACCGGAGTGACCACGAACCCTTGTAAAAACGCTATCGTTACCACCGGAAACTCTCAGTTCTACTCTCATCCGGATCCATCTAAGTTCATCCAATGCGATATCGCCGGAAACGCATACGTTCTGGCCTGTCCATCCGGTCTTGTTTGGAATGAGTTCAGTACCACATGCGTCTCTCCTTACAATCAAGCTGTCGGAACATCCCCATAGGAATGTTTTATACAAGTATTTGGAATCTCTGAACTAAACTCGGTTTGATTAAGTCCCAAACGATTGGTGTGTTGTTTTTATGAATAAACGATTAAATGTTTGAAGTGATTGATCTTCTTTTCTTATGTACGAAATCATGGATTTATATCATTTACACATGACTAAATGACGGGATAGTGGATTGCTATACGAACAGTTGTCCCTACACTGTAAGACCCAGGCCATGTTAAGGGATCGGGATGCTACCCATGCTTGCACGTTTTCTGACCCCAAAAGTGGTGTTCTTCAACACCGCAAAATGGCACGAAATGGTCATCTCGTTAAAGATATCCACCCAAAGTTTGGGGATACAATCTTCGTGACCTCCATTACTCTAGTAGAGTACGGTAAAGGATGAAAGGGGGATAACGACAACAAAATATATAAGAATCATAGAAGTTCTATCACAGATACGCAAATTCTCCACAGGAGATATAGACAAGGTTCTGCTTTTATGGTGACTATGAAAGTAAATTAGTTTTGTAACTAACCTTGTCTTACTCATCCTTAATTCAAACGATGTACATTTGAGACAAAATAATACTAGAGTTTTACAGCGGATATCGAATCTTCTTAGGACGCTGTCTATCCAGGTCAACAATTCAGTCTATCACTAAATGAATAGTTACAACCACTTACTTGCATCCTGTTCTTATACATTGTCCGTTTCCATGACAACCGTCCTCACAGTCTCCAATAAACACTGCAAGAGCAAGGCAAGAAACAAAATTAAAACCAAGCTAACTGGTGTTGTATTCAGTGAATATACAGTAATCATTTATAACCACGGACAAGTAATAACTACAGGTATGTATGTTTAAGTATTAAACACTATAGCATGTGCTTGTCAGATAAACACAGATCCACACAGATTGAAAGAAGCTGTGCTCACCATTGTCCAGTGCCCAGTTTGGTGTACTTCTCATTGCTCCATTCCAGCGGAATCTGACGTGTGGTACTAACACAGCGAAAGGGAGAGGGGAGGTCACTCTCTTCCAGCTAAGTCAATCATTAAATTGCATCACATTTCACACAGTATTAAAGAAAGGAATGTCAGAAGAAGTAACTGAATCGTTACAGCTGTAGCTTTCATCTAAATTTTATTCTAAACATTCATTCTGCTCTACTCGTAATTTCTTTTTTTTATTATTTTGTTTTGTTTTGTAGCATTGCTGATGTTATATATGCACATGTTTGCTGACATTCATACCATATACTTCATAGATAGACAAAACAATTGTTGAATGTACAGATACGACTAGCAATATTTCAATTTATCCTTATTGCAATGCATGAAATAGTTCCGTATGGATGTAAACAAATGATGATGAAGCAGTCCCTACACCGTTAAGAAAGTCAATTTTGTTTTCACCTCAAGAAATCCTCGCTTTCATACTCTGATGACACGGGTTGGTGCTTTCCTCCACAGTTGCTATGGAGACAAGATTGATGTACCTTGAACCACGATTTTCCAAAATCTGTAGAGGCTTCTAAATCTACACTGGAATTAACAAAAATGATTTTCATCTGAAGATAATTTAAAGTCAACCACGTGTGCTTGCTTACGGAAACATTCGAACAAACAATTTTGGGGCATGGTAATTATATCTATTGCATATCTCTGATCTGTTCATGGGTCCGTATTTGCCCTACCCTTGATTTTGTATGCTTTATAGAAATTATGACATTAATAATTCTTCGTTGGCTCCACCGTTTATTGAAATTAATTATTATATGATTGAATAATTTCTTGCTTTCTGATTGTCCGCGATCCCACGCCCTAGGGAAATAGAACGTTAGATGTACTCGCACGTGCCTCCGATATGAATATAACATCAAAAGTTTCATATTTAAATATCAGGGTCGTTTTAAATGAGAATTTCTAAATTGATAGGATTGATTATTATTTTGCGTTTGCTCAGTAGAACTCCCTTCTACTCGAATGCCTTGTACTATAATTGTGAAGAAGGTGAGCTCTCTCATGGACTGGATTAACAAAATATAGCGACATCTGAACTTGATCTAAAGATGGTCGATCACATATCGGTTGGTAAGTTCTACACTTTAGTAGCCTGTTTCGATGTTTTAAATCCTTTAGTTATATAATGTTAACAATAAACTCGCATCTCCAATCACTTTCAAATAGATCTGACAGTCTAAATACAACAATGACCAAACAGATATCGTTTCGTAATCTCTAGTAGCCAGTTTGCTTTTTTCCCAACCATGCATGTCTAATAAAGCAATTATTGGCATTTTTGGTCACTATGGTGATTTAGCTACATAAGAAATACAATATTCACCGACATATCTCAGACATCTCTTACATAGTAAAAATACAATGAAAACTGCCTAATACGACACCCGCGCAATTCGTTACACTGGGCATTTGGACCTTTACTTTCATAACCTATTTCGTGTTTTCATTGTTTTATACTGTTTATTCCAACAAACTGTGTATCCCGAAAAAAACTGTTTCCCAGTGCATGCCAGATTAAACGGTCATGCAGCGGTCGAAGCTACAGAGACGACTGATAAATCTGGATGAGAATTTTACAAAATCAGTTGATTCACTACATTCCAATAATGACTTACTGATTTGAACTTGTATTTTTTCCACAATGCAAATTGAGGTCGAATTGAACCATTTTCTTTATGTCCGACCTTCTGGGAAAATGTGGCAAAACCTGCACTCCATCAATTGCCCAAACGTCTTGATCCACTCCTTTGTGGTATCTCTGTCTCCAGCAGATCCGCGCCTTATACTGTCTTTGGTGGCCGTTAATAGGAACAGATATTAACCTCGGTTCCTGTTATATTTATGCAACATATGTTTTATGCTATGGGTCCATTGCAACAGTTCTCTTAATATCATGTTTGAAGCTGCAATTCTGATATATTTTTCTTCAAAATTTAACGATAGTGAGATCAGATATTTACCTTATAATTTTTGCTGCTAAGATTTTGCTTCACTGGATGGTATCCATGTTCATCCTCAATATAAACCTCAACATTTGTTTCCGGTGTATCGAACGCTCGGCAACGCCCACTGCCTGTTATTCAATGAAGTAATGATATAACATACACCATTTTGAAAGACTGCCTACGTCTTCCTATAAGCGCGCCCCTTATTAATAGACCTACCGAATCCGAAATAGAACCTAAGACTCCCTGCCACTCTGGTATCTAGATACGGCGTACACGCTCGTCTTTCTCCGGCTCCGTCAAACACCATAGAGTTGGCATGATACAGCACACCACAGATTACATCCACCCTTCCTCCGTAAATCTGCCATCTACAGCATCATTCAAATATCTCATTTAAAGTCAATAATTCGCACATTCGAGGGTCGTTATAACGATCTAGTTTGCCAATACAACCTGTCATTGAGTCAAATGCTGTCTGACGTGTTTAATACCAAATGTAAGGCCGTTCTTTACAAGCTGGTTTTGACTACAGATTATTCCGTTTACCTTATCAAGATGAAGGGCTCATGCCGGATATTATCGGTCGACAAGGGATGCTTACTCCTCCTAAGCATCTGATCCGACTTCTGTTATATCCAGAGATCCGTGTTTGTCCCACTCTTTATTTTGTATTCCTTATATGAGTAATGGGATTGATCACTGTTCGTTATCTTCACCTTTTCATCAGTGTTATAAATGTTCTTTTTACCCCAAATAAATATAATACGACCTGTATCCAACTGAGAAAAGCTAATTATATTTATCTCACAATTAAAAACCTTTTGTTCGACTAGTGAAATTGCAGTTAGACATTCTTAAAACAAATTGAAACAAATATTGTAATTATGATGGTAGTTGGAAAAGTTCTATACAATTTGTACGACAGGGTTATGCTACGATTCTGTGGGTCACCTTCTAGTAGATGTTTTAAGGAATGCGAATTTATGTAAAAAGAAATGTCATGAACGAAGTTCTCTAGATTAAGTTGTACTGTATCTGAAACAGTTTCAAAAAGTAAATAAATAAATAAAAAAGCACATATAAAAGCATATTTTATTTTACGTACCCTGGTTGGCGCTTCGATTCAAACTGCTCTTCTAACATTAGATCAGCAGTGACGTCGGACACTGATAAATCAAGATCGTGTGACACCACATAATTTACTGTTTGATTTTCCAGATTAAAGAACAAAGTATTTTCCTCAGATCTACATTTTTGCTGTTGAAAAAGAAAAAAAAATATTAATTCATATTAAGTATGTTCCGTGTTCCATATTAATTTTCAAAATGATGAATATTACTAAATGTTGGGAAAAGAAACTCAACATCTACGAATACATTACCCTGATGTTCCCCCCGGGAAAGAAAAGCCAGTTACTAGGATTGATCGGATCAAAATTCTCTATCAATCGACTCGGTCGATTGGCTGTATTGACAACTAACACATTGTCGATTCCCCAGCAGCTGTTGAAGTCTGGTTGTCCCTCGTCAGAAATATCCCACCTTATTGTCCTACGCCTTCTTGTTGTTGTTGGCTTTGTTGTTGTTGTTGTTGTTGTTGTTGTTGTTGTCACTTCTAATGTTCTTTCCGTCGTTGCTGCTACGGTTGTCAATGACTCTGTTGTTGGTGGCGGTGGCGGTGGTGGTGTTGTGGTTGTTGCTATAGTTGTGGTTGTTGGCGGTGGTGTTGTCGTTGTTGTGGTTGTTGCGGTTGTTGTTGGTGGTCTACTGGACAGCTGCTCCCATTTTATGCAAACATTTTCCGTCCTGG
Source organism: Ostrea denselamellosa (assembly GCA_024699665.1). Taxonomy (NCBI): domain Eukaryota; kingdom Metazoa; phylum Mollusca; class Bivalvia; order Ostreida; family Ostreidae; genus Ostrea; species Ostrea denselamellosa. The sequence goes on from JAMZEH010000068.1 coordinate 6,100,164, forward strand.
CTTCTTTCGGGAGATATAAGAGGTGAACTTCTGTTTGTGATGATGGTATCCTAAAACATGATTGATTGATTATGTATTGTTTAACGTCCCGCTCGAGAATTTTTCTCTCATATGGAGACGACTATCTAAAATTACACTACACTACACGAGGATGCTAAACTGGTATCCTGTTAAACTCTCTTCTCTTGTATGTATGTAGCACAAATCCGCTGCGAACCAGTTTAATGAGGATACATGCATATTGATTGTACATTTTGTGGTTTTTCAGAATAACAAATCAAAGAGACACCCATGTTAAACTTTGAACCCCTAGTTTGGCGACGCCCTGGGGCCATGGTATGAGCAAGCTTAAACTGTCATTATGTAAAGAATATTACAAAAAAAGTTTAAGATTTTCTATTTTATTGGTCGTCGAGAATTTTCTTTAAACACAACATCTCACTTTCATAATTATATACCATTGGGATAAAGAATGACCCTTTCATTGAACAAACTTGAAATTCCTTTACTCATAGATGTGTTGTGACAAATTCGGTGGAAATTAGCCCAGACAACAGATTGATTGATTCGTTGATTGTTTGTTTTACGTCCCGTCGAGAATGTTTCACTCATATTGAGACGTCACCAGCTGTAGGCGAAGTACCACAAATTTAGACCTATGCTTAGCGCTCCTCAGGGCCGTAGCAGTGAGGGTTCTTTAACCTGCCAACGCCTACCATGACACGTGACCTCCGTTTTAAGTTCATATCCGAAAGACCCGTGAATCTCATTTCTAAATGCCGAGCGTTTGGCAAAGGAGCAATCACTTTCCATTTTTCGTCATGGCCGCCATGGCACGAGTGGGACCCAGACAACAGATAAAGTTTGATCAGATGAAATAACATAAAACATGGCTCCAATCTCCCCCTCCCCGAGGGTTTTTAAGATCAGATAAAACCCTTGGTTTTCTCTCGAGGTCTTTTCGTTTTCTTTGCTTGTTACGAGTTTTTGAGAAGCCACGTTCCATTTTTTTTTCGGCAATCTCACCCCCTCCTTTCCCAACGCTGGAAAAAGATAATATATACCCGAGTATTATTTAACAGCAGGAAAGAATATAATTGAAAAATACGGTGACCACTACATCTAGCCTAAAGATTCTTAATGACGGTATTTACTACTGTGTAAGTAAGAGATAAAACAAAAAATATGTTTGCAATGTTCCCACCTCAGTGAGTCTATAATTGTCCATTGAGTACAGGCTCTCAGTCCGTAAGATACTGTAATATTACGATCTCTGGTCCCGAGTACTTCACACCTTCCAGCAGCTGTTCGTGAAATGTAAAATATACACTATCATATTTCATAACCATTTAGACTGATTACTTTATTAGAAGTAACTAAACACGATACATGAAAGGTATATCCTATACGAATAATGTACAAGAATTTGTTTACAGAAACGCGTCCGCATTTGCTGACTATATGTCTCATTGACTCTCTTTTAGGGATTGGTTACGTAAGAAAAATATGTCAGTTAATTTAAATTTAAATTTACAATATAAAGGGTGATTAATGTTTAGGAGAGAGAACGGGCCACCTACATGTTTCACTGTGATTTTGTGGTGAGGGAGGGAAATCTATATGGTCTTTTATCACACTGTTTTGGTCTTATCTTGGGTTTGGAGTTTTTTCATGGCCATCGGAAGAACCCTGAATGACCGAAGAGGGCTTAAACTTACACAAAGCAAACTGTAGTGCTGCAGCCGTCGTCATGTTCATAGAAACCGTCACCTAGCAACGAAAGACAAATCAACAAGTAAACAAATTATCTGCTATTCAGTAGTTTGAATACACTAGCTTTGTATGTAAACTACATAACGTTTTTTTTTTCTACAATTGGGGAAAGGAGTGGAGTAATGAATACGTGAATATGATAAGAACATATTAAAGTCGTCAAACGTTTGTTATTATTGATTAGATTTTCTCTGTGAGATGTAACTTAGTATTATTAATTTTTATTAGTAGTGTTTAGATTACAGCTTTTCAATTCCTTACACAATGAATCTGATTAGTTTTGGATATGAAAAATACAGCGCCATAAAAATGACCAAAATGATATATTGATTAATAAAAGTCAATATTATCTATGTGAACACATGATAAAAAATAACATGAAGCACTAAATAGTCAATCTGGAATTTTCCATCTTGTTATCTCAATGCTCTCATATTTAAACTGCAAAGTTAAAAATTGACCAACAAGAGTATTGATGCATGTCGTGAAGTCATAGCAATATTTAAAAAAAATAACTTGAGGCAAACAATGTTATAGGTTCTATACATATACAGAATTGTGAGGAAATTAACTTTTAAAGAGAGAGACAAACTAAAATGGGGCCTTATTGTTTAAAGTACCAGTTTTCTTTCTCCATACCGCCGGCACAACCAATTAGAATCTCCATACATTATATGACCGCATTCTCGACTAATATTTCCTCCATGCGTGTCATGCCTAGAACAAAATCATATACAAAAGTTACAGCTGTTGTTTGTAGCTCTAAGACTTGTGTTACGACTTCATTATGATTTCATGGATCACATTGTTGGTTTAATGAACACATCGATGGTGTTTCTGATCAGAAAATTGATGATATCAAACAGATAACATGACTTTTCCTATTTCATATGAAGTTCTCACCAGATAAGTCTGTTGATGTCGGACAAAGAATCAAAATCGTCTCTCAAGATGACTCCGTTACCATGGAGAACAGCAAGGTCAGGTCGGAGTGGAGAGGTTGTAGGGGCTGAATGTATGAAAGCAATGAAAATAAGAAAATAAACTTCACAGGTTACAAAAAGTGTTTGGGTCTTTTATTAGAGCTTTGAGAGTCGTATACAACTTGAATGCTTTCTAAATGAGCATGTGATGCAAGTAATTCCAACGTTAACATGAAGCAAACAATATTTGCTTAATTACATGTACATAGATGACTGGTACGTCTAGAGATAAGGGCGCTTGTTTTCCTATCACGAGGTCCTTGGTTCGATTTCAGATCTCGCACCACATAAAACGCAAGACGTACAACGTAGGTAGAGACTATTTCTTCAACAAGCGCCCCGCATTAGAAGTTGATCGGTTATTTATTGTTTAACGTCCCATTTAAGGATTTTTTCACTTAAATGGAAACGTCACTTTTTCCGGTGAAATTTAGGCCTATGTTGGGCGCTTACGACCTTTGAGCAGGGAAGGATCTTTATCATCCCACATCTGTAAAGACAATGATCTTCGTTTTTGCAATTTCATCCAAAGGACCGTTCCATTTAATCTTACGATAAAGAGGTATTACTAAGGACCTATTATAACAGGGATCTCCGCAACAGAGAAGTAATGGGTCATTCTGACATGACCTTGAAAACGGAGGATACGTGTCACGGAAGGCGTTTCCTCCATTACGAAGGTCTTGAACGCCATGTATTAGTCAAAATTTGTGGCACTGCACATACAGTTGGTGATGTCTCTACATGAATGAAAAATTCTGGAATGGGACGAGAAACACTATGAAAAGACAGAAAGAAACAAAAATTGAATGGGGACCGTACCTCCCTCTTCACATAACTGCAGAACTGTAGTATCTTTAAAGAGCAGCTGCTGGTGAAATGTTCCAGTAGCTCTATAATGAAAACACTGTATTGTATTTCACATCGCTAGATTTCAAACTCATTCATAATAAACATCATACACGTCTTATAAAAAGTGAGTAGCCATCGGATTATATAATTTTACTATTTGGGACACACACATACACACACACACACACACACACACACACACATATATATATATATATATATATATATATATATATATATACATACACACACACACATACACATCCACACAAACATACACACACCTACACACACACAAACATACACACACACACACACACACACACACACATATATATATATATATATATATATATATATATATATATATATATATATATTCATGCTGATGATTTGTATTGTGTATCAATTTGTTCTATATATGTATATGTTCTGCGTATATGTTACACGTTGTTTTATTGCCATTTATTCACTTAAATGACAACTTTTACCTTTTTCTATTTTATAAAGGCATGCTGAAATAATTTTCAATGTATGCTGTCTTACAAAAAGCTGACACATCCTGTCCCGCTAGGTGGCGCCATCCACATAAATGTCAGTTGTTGCTGCGGCTCTCTCGTTATATAGGAATGGACGATGGAACACATCAAGTTATTCCCTGATCCACTGTTGTCATAGACACCAAGTCCCCGCATCCTCGCTTTCATTTCTGACGTCATTGTATATAGTCCCGTCAAAAAGAATCCGTCAAAGTTCACCGATGATGTGATAGTCACTATCGATGGAGATTAAAATTTGCGATAGTACCGCATTTTAGTTTATAAGATTTGGTGCATATTCTACGAAACAGATGTCATGAAAAGTATACCGGCGAGAGGTGTGGCAGTTCCTACCCACATCTATTTTCAGAAAATGGCATTTATATTTCACATTTACGAGGGCTGATTGATATGCTGTGAGCCTTGTATTGAAGGAGGTTAGCATCGATGTCCTTTTCCAGCCCAACCATTCCCTGACTATCATGGTCATGTAGCCGAAGCCTTGTGTCACTTAGTCAGTTAATAGCGACGAGGTATCACTCTAAAGTAAACAAGACAAGTGACGTCTGCAAAATGGACAAAATAATTGAAAGACCAGTTATCCAATATTGTATAAGAAAGGTTTAGCACCTAAGGATATCCATGCTGATATTTTAGCAATTCTAGGGAAAGATGTCCCTTTGGTGGTAGTATTTAAACGCAACTGGGAGAGCCTTGAGGATGACTCCCGTCCTGGAAGGCCTGTCACTGTTGCAACTCCAGAAATGTTCAATAAAATCCATGATATTGTTATGACTGACAGGCGAGTTACAGAGAGATATTATGATATAGCCATTACAGTTTGCATTTCACGGGAAAGATAACATTCCATGCTAACAGTGGATCGTGCAATGAGAAAGTTTTCTGCCCGTTAGGAACCAAGACTTCTGACAGTTGATCAGAAGCACACAAGGCGCACTTTGCCGTGCGCTATTCTAAACTTTTGAGAGGTAGATCCTGCTAACTTTCCTCAGAGATTTCTTACTATGGATGAACCGTGGGTCCATCATTTTACCCCAGAGACCAAACAACAGTCGAAACAATGGAAACACCCTGGTCCATCCCCCCCCCAAAGAAAGTAAAAATTGTTCCATCAGCTGGAAAGGTTATGACCTCGGATTTCGGATATGCTGATGATATTCTGATAGTAGATTATCTCCAAAAGTGACAAACAATCAATGACACATACTATGCATTACTCCTAAGGCAGGTTCCTGAAAATATTAAACTCAAGTGCCGCGAAAACCTCAGTAAATGTATGTTGCTCCACAAGGACAATGCCCCTGTTCAGAAGTATTTTATTGAAATGGCTGTCATTAACGATTGTGGCTTTAAATTGATTGACCATTCGCCTTATTCGCCTGATCTCGCTCCATCAGACTTTCATTTAATTCCAAAACTGAAAATGGTCATTTCCGATACCCATTTGCAATCAGATGATGACGTCATACATGCAATGGTGGATATTCTGAACGGTCGAGAAACGAACTTCTTTAAAAGTGGCATTGAGGTCCTTAAACATCACTGGCAAACGTGTATAGGTACTGAAGGAGATAATGTTGAAAAGCGATGCAATATGTCCGCCAAAATTTAAACCCTTACACATGAGGCTCACAACAAACCAATCAGCCCTTGTATATTCACTTTCATTTCTGTCGGAATTCTTAGCTGTTAAAATAAATGTACTATATTTATCACGATGTATACGCACATTGTTCACAGCTGTATCGATTACATTCATGAGGAAATAGTTATCATTACAATAGGTATAGATATCATAGACAAAAAAATGGGGCAAAATATAGTAAAGATATATAAGACGATTTCTATGTTACTATGTTTAGAAACAATAATTAATCCTGGGACAACATCTCCAAAGAAAGAAGTCTGTGGATTTACGAATCCTTTCAATTCCAATATATTCATGTTCTATGAGAAAATTTATCATATGAAGATCAAACAGATGTATTCTGACAGATTTGAATATATACCAACAACCATGAAAGGAACATACTCACATTTATGATAATTTTTTTCATCTATGAAAGAAATGATTATGAGAGCACCTGTTCCATTGTTACCTGTTTTGAATTTTGCGTTGTAGTTTTAAGACTTTCAGCACACCATGGTTTCTGTATACCAGATTTAATGAATCTTATATCTACGTTTTTTTTTAATTATACTATTATTTTACAAACTTTATATAGCAACTTACTGATTATGATTGTAGAGATGTTTAATACATGTTTGTAGAGATGTTTAATACATGTTTGTTGAGATATTTAATAAAGATTTGTAGAGCTGTTTGATAAATGCTTGTAGAGATGTTTTGATACATATTTATAGAAATATTTCATACATGTGCCGTAGAGAGATATTCGAAACAGTTAACTACAGATTAACATGAAATGCAGTGTTCTGAAGTTTTGTAATGATTGTACTCACCATTGTAAAGTTTTCCTGGAACATACAGGTCTGAATTACCTCCTATAGAAACGCTAAGGGCCACTTCTCCTCTATCAATTCCCAATTCGTTCACGTTGCCGTGATAATTACACATAAAGAAAAACGGCGCCACATAGGGTTGATAGGTGAAGGTCAAATCGAATGTCAACACGAGAAGTATTAATCTGAAACATCACGAAAAAAAATTTTTAAAAAAAGTTTCCTTTTGTGTTTTTTTATTTCGAAAAAACAATAACGAATTTATAATTATTAGTATTAGTATTAATTTTTATCCTAGTTTTTTTACTTCTCAATCGAGAGAATATCAAATGAAATAAATTAGTATAAAAAAGTAAAGATAACGAACAGTGATCAATCTCATAACTCCTACAAAGATTACAAAATTATGTTGAGCAAACAAGGACCGCTAGTTATACCACAGGTGGGACCAGGTAACTAGGAGGAGTAAGCATTCCCTAGCTGTCTATGTTTAGTTTACGACTAGGTGGAAACATGCTACGTCATACTCTCATTAAGAGCGTCTTTTCGTCGTTTTTTTTACTACCCATCTCCGAGAATCCCGTACATAAAATCCAGAATTAAAAGAGAGAGAATGTTTAAATCACACCCAATGTAAATCTGGTCATCTGATGAAACAAAATTTAAATCACTGTGACAAAGTGTCGGATCGTTCATTCTTTTTATTAGGAATTAGAAATGGGCATTCGCAAACTGTTTGTAAAATACTAGTAAATAAAAAAAAACAAAAACATTTGAATGAATACTTCACTGAACAATAAGCAAGTATAAACACTCGAATGTTTGATCAAGAACAGTAAACACGAGAAGACCAGTTCAAGGGCGCAGAGATTAATTGACGAGAGTGACGTATGCAGGTAAATTTTGGAAGCTTGGATTCAGATTAATTAAGTTTAAAGCGCAGTGATCACGTAAATGGGGGGGGGGGGGGGGGGGGCTAAAATTTATACTATAGACTGTTTAGTAACCAATAATATTTATTTCATCAAATAATGAATTTAGCAAATCCCTTGATGTTTGAAAATATTCCAGAACAAGGACACGATAATTGCTGTGTATCGAGAACACTTGTAGGGAACGGAACAGGGGGCTCAAGGTCTGGGAATGATAGAGAGAGCATGCAAAAACACAAACAATTTACAGTACACTCGAAGGAGCCTGATAGATGATTTCTCTCACTATTGGTCGGACCACATACTAATATGAGTTAGAATTGACAGAACATGATATACATAATTTAAATTGTGCAACCTACAAAGAAGTGTTAAAATAAAAATCATATTTGTCGGTCTCCTTTCTTTTTCATGTAAATTAATATACTACTGATCGGATCATAATCTTAATATGTCGAATGTACTAAATGTAATAGTATACCAAGTACTTAATCCATACTTCGCAGAAATTCAAAATCACACATCTAAAACGCGCAGTTGATCGTGTACATGTATATCTCAAACGGAAACGAAAGTTACATCCTCTTACATCACGTGCTTTGATTTTAAACGACACTTCCTTATAATGACTTGTGACTGTAGTTCAGGTTCGTTAAAAGAATATGATAAAGCTTTTTGTAACCACAGTCGGAGATTAGAGGGTTTAATAATACCAAGTGTTATTATTTTACAAGATGATCATATAAAAATTAATCTAAAACCAAAACTTTCACTGTTGCAACACCTTATACAATCTTCAATACCATGTGGAAACCCACGATTAAAAACAGCAGTTTGAATGATTGGGGCGTTCTCACAATCTGCTTCAATGTACTACGAGAAGTCTTTTTTTTCAGTACCTCATAGAATTTACGCAATAATTTGATCCCCCTCCTCATAATAAAAAAAAAAATCTCTACTAGCGGGCACATCACCAGAAACTAGGTCACGTAAATGTCATGATGCCATGTATATGTATCACTGAGAAAATAACACCGTTATAAAGTATATACATAATGTCACAATAGTACTAAATCTCCGTTTCTGGTATACATGATATTGTGAAAAAAATGTAAATACCGGAAAATTATTTGTCCTTCTCGTACCTTAAATTCTCAAGTGCACGTCGCAATGTGATATTGCCCCGACCGTGATATGCGACTCCCATTTAGCAAAATGCGATTTTTTCATTGCAGGAACTGTGACGTGTATTTGTGCAACAAGTGCATTGTGTCTGGAAATCATGGGTCACCATGTCATCGAGGAAATTATTGATGTTTACAAAGAGAAGAAAGGTAAAATCATTCAGGAAACAGATATATTGGAAAATTCATTGGCCGCAGAATGTCGAAAAATCATCAGGGAATTCTATCAAAACCTTGAAGTGATACCGAGGAACAACGAAACGCTAAAGCTTCTAATAGCTTCACAAGGTGAAAAAATTCACAAGGAAGTAGACAAAGTCATACACAAATGTCAACAACAAGTTGAATGGAGGGAAGAAAGAGACCTTGAAAGATTAAGGACAAACATGACAGAATTCCAGGTACACCGTGATAAAATTCAACAGATCAAAACCAACAAGGCCCTGGTGATATCAAATAGTGACAAAATATTCAGTTACCAATCCAAATTGAACAAATTACGTCAATTTCCTTTAAAACTCAACATTTCGTCACCAACCTTAAAAGAAGGCATTGTTGATGCTATCCAGATAAGTATTGGAGAAATATTTGAGTCATCTTTCAACAAAACCACACGCACAATAGGAAATGATCCGGACCCAATGCGACTAGTCCGCGAATCTTTCCAAGAGTTGATCAATTCTCCATTCATAATCTCTACCATCAATACTAATTACAAAGACATTTGCCACATCGTTTGGTTTAGAAACATTCAAGTGTGGATATCAGGTGACAACGAAAGCGTGTCGAGTGTCGACATAAAAGGTAATGTCTGTGAGAAAGTCTTTTTCGAAGGCAATATCTTGCCTAACGGCATTATTGTACACAAAGATGGTCACCTTTTGTTCACCGACACTGAAAACAGGTGCATCAAAAAGTTTACAAGTGGTAGATCAATCACTGTGGTAAGGACAACTGGGCGACCCTATGGGACTGACTCTAACCAGCTGAAGTTGGTACGTTACTCTGGATTGACTGATTATTTATTGCTTTCTGCCACACTCAACCATTTTTCAGTTATCTGGTGGCGTCCAGTTTTTGTTGGTGGAGGAGAGAACCCAGATACAATGTACCCGGGAAGAGACCACCGACCTTCCGCGAGTAAACTGCAAATTTGCTCACATAACGCCGCGGCCGAGATTCGAACACGAGCCGACAGAGGTGAGAGGCTTTGTGATTTTGAGCCCAATGCTCTAACCACTCAGCCATGGAGGCCCTGGAAGAGACTCCACACAAGAGATCCAATACGATCAACAAGGGCAGCCTCTTTTCAAGGCTGATGCAGCCTACAACGCACTGGGTATTGCAGTAAATGGGAACCGTGATATATGTGCTGCTGACTGGAATGACAGGGCAGTGCTTCTGATGGATCACAGCGGCCAACTCAAACAGAAATATACCAGCAAGGTCTCCAACACCGGGTATCCATTTAGCCCTCGGTATATTGCTACAGACAGCCAGTGTCACGTGCTTGTCACTGATCGGAGGAATAACTGGGTACATATATTGGATAGAAATGGACAATTATTGTCCATATCAGAAATCAGTGACCTTAGAAATCCATGGGGGGATTTGTGTAGACAACCAGGACAATATGTGGTTAACTGAAACTTCTGGGCGAATAAGAATAATCAGATACTTGAACTAAGGGTCTGGTAACTGTCTGGCAACTCTCTACTTACAAGCATGCAAGTTATACATAGTTTAATTAAAGCTTCAGAAAATGTTATCAAAGAGCTTTCTGTTTATTCAAGTCTTGTGGGGATCCGGGTTGTTATAATAGATCCTCAGCACCCCTAGCTTGTCGTAGAGGCGGCTAAATGGGACGGTCCTTCGGATGAGACCGCAAAAACCGAGGTCCCGTGTCACAGCAGGTGTGGCACGTAAAAGCTCAAAGGCCATAAGCGCCGAGCATAGGCCAAAATTTTGCAGCCCTTCACCGGCAATGGTGACGCCTCCATATGAGTGACAAATTCTCGAGCGGGACGTTAAATAATATATAATCAATCAATCTATCTATTCAGACTTTCCAAATGAATTCTGTTTAAAATTGGTTCTGCTTTTAAGAACGGATTTGGGTTGTTCCAATTTGTTTAAAATGGATTAGTGTTGTTAATGATCACGGCAGATACTTTAGTACCTGCGTTTCCGCTCAACATGCATGCATCAATACCCAACAGAATAAAAAGAAGACAAAAATGACTTAGCCCTATAATGAGGGATAACACAGTGACATTTTTTTTCAAATGGAAATACGCCATTGATGACAAAATCGACTCAGAATCATTTAAAGCACTTTTCAAGCTTCAGCTCAGTAAACTGACGGGTAGCTAGCAATTTAGAAAACTAATCATGCGTTTGTGTCCCAATGGGCGTGTTAATTTTCTTCTTTTTTTTCTTAATGATTTTGCAGATAAAGTTGCAATATTTTGATACGCGAGGCAAAATAAAAAATTTCTCAATCTAATCAATTTTAACGGAATTCCAAATGTCTGATACAGTTGCAAGCTAAAAAAAATTTTATCCAACCTTCTATAATTTTCATTGAGCATTTTTTCTGTTCAAGAGAGTTGGGTCTGAATATGAAAGACCCCTCCGTACCGAAATGAACGTATAAACAAAGATAACACCAACAAAGTTCTACGAAGAAAAATGAAACACGTCCTACATACCTAATCATCCTTGTCCCCATGATTGTATATAAATCATGTCTCATTTAACCCTTTCACAATTTGTTGAAGTCAATGACCACAAAAAGTGACGCCACTAAATATATTACAACTGTAATTTAGTATAAAGCTTTTTACGCCAATCATTACGACTTCTACAAGTGCTCAGTCCTCAACACTTTCAGTGTACATTGGTTACCGTGTACCTAGTTGCACTAAACTGAAACGACCTCTCCGTTTCATTCGTTTTGATTCTGTTATGTAAACTCTTTGTTAAGTGTTGAAGATTAAAATAAAAAAGAAAAAGAAACAAAACAAAACAAAAAAACAGCAAAAAAAACAATGGCCTATTTTATCTGCGTACACACATTATCAACACATACACAATTGTCATTTCACAGAACACATCACTGTAAGAGTAGATCAAATTTGACACTCAAGAAGTTTTTTTTTTTTTTCAACAAGTAATTGTTCGCTACAATAATGTTGGTATCTCGGTCAACATGACACAGCTTCAGGTTTCCTCAAATGAATGTAATTTTACCATATCCGACTTTAAGTGTACACATCAGATATTTCAGTCAAGTTCACGAATTAATTTCCTAGTAGTGAATGGCATCTCTGATAATAGTCACCTTTCAATTCGTGCCATTTTCACCACGACTGGTTACAGAATCACAAGCGAACAAATGAAATATCAGAATGGTTCTTCCTTCCGCGACCGATGCACGCCTTGTTCCTTGACTCCCTGGTCAAACGAATGAATCTGTCAGGCAAAGTCGTACAGGTATCGGACGACATCGAAATTCACAGTCCTGCCAAAATGAACGATAATTAATGTCAATGCATATTTGGGGTTAATACGAAATATTCATTAATTCTTCGTATTCCATTTACATCTTTTCATTATCCGTTTGAAGAATGCACGTTGTTCAAAAAATCTACTATGCGATCAAACAAAATTCTCTCTCTCTCTCTCTCTCTCTCTCTCTCTATATATATATATATATATATATATATATTGGGAACAAATCATTATCATTTAACATTAAACCTTTTCTTTTTGTCTTATTCAATGCTGTAACGAAGGTTTTGTCATTACGTAAAATATCACAAGACTAGCTTTCCTGTCAAGAACTACGCACGGTAACTTTGGATTCCCGCCTACATTTTCGACTCATATATCTTACAAATCTTTGCAATTTTCTGAATGAGATTTTTTATGCAAAGTAGAATTAATTAGCAATTAATTACTGACTTTAATACCAGAGTTAATTAATTGCTCCTAATCGCAACTCCTTTTGATTAGGGGGTAGAAAAATCTTTTCCATGCAATTGAGGATTTAAAACGTCATATAGTTTAAACTGTTCATTGATATAAATAACCACTGCTTTTGTCAAATTATATTATCAAATAACATATGGATAATCTTCATTTTTCATAATTGAGCTCATTTGCATATGATCTCAGAGTGAATATTTTCGTCGACTTTCAGTCTGTAAACAACAAAAGATTTGGTACAAATTTGCTAAATGACAATTTATAATAATGCCTGTAAAAAGGAATCTGTGTTTTAAAAATATTTTCCGTCTTCCATTGATCTCTATATTAAAATACGTAACTTTAACTTAATTTATAGAGTTATCTCTCATTATTTTGTCGAATAAACTTTCATGAAAATTTATATATATATCTACATTGACATAAAAAAAAAAATCATTCGAAAATGACAACTTTTAAAAAATTTATCAGAAAGATTGGCAGCGAATCAATACTATAGTTCGCAGTCCTTTTATCCTTCCCCCAATCATACACGCCCAACACCACATACTATGTTGATATCGTCAATAGCATGATCACAACGTATCGTCATTTGTTACCGTTTCTCATACGCTGCTGTCCAATGACCAAGTGTGATGTCGATATCACCGATATCGTTTCCATACTGTCAAGTGACAAAGTTATAATCGACCACATACAAGGCTGTTTTCAAGGGTCATATATGACGACTACATGAAGTCATGTTCAGGATAGACGGTATATTTATGGAGAACTCCATAACCTGATTACCCCATGGCTATGGTGACTGTGCACTAGAAGTATTCCTGGCCATTACATGGCAACCAGTCCATGAAATTTTTTTACCCATTCCTCGTACCGTACCAAATCTTATAGTCTATTCACAACATAGGAAAAGATACCTCATACTAAAAGTGCATGTTTGTGATAGTCACTACGATCACAATTTGATATCGATACGATATCGACAGAAAGGACTGACAAAGACTATAAACAGTTTCATGCACGAGTCCGACGATAGTCAACAGGATAATGATTCGATATTGATACGTTATCGTCCATATCGACGAGATCGAAACCCTGAACATTCAAAGAGGATTCAACATTGAACATTCAAAGAGGATTCGACATTGTTCATATGAAGAACCACATTCTTTTCAAAGGGGAGATAATAAGACATAATGAAAACATGGTGGCATCTTTTTTAAAACCTTCTTCTCAAGAACCACTGAACCAGAAAAGAAAACAACTCGTGAGAACGGTTCATTAATGAATGTAAATTCAACATTGTTAAAATTATTGTCCCTGGGGGTGGGATGGAGCCACAATAGAGGATCAAAGTTTTTTATGGGAATAAACAATAAAATGTCTTCAGTTAATCTTCTTGTAAACAGTTAAGCCGAGGTTAATCATATTAATAGGCAGGGATCCTGTGGTTGTGAGATTCAAATTTGTTGAAACCAATGCCCCCCCCCCCCCCCATCCCCTCAAGGGTAGTGTGGGGCCTTGATGATTTCCACACATTCTGAATTTGGTGGTCTAAACAATGAAACAATGAAAGATTCTGTTCTTATTTAATTTCATTTCTTTATGTATTACATTTTTTAAAACTCCTCTTATCTCAAAAATTTTCATAAATCAAACACATACAGTATGCACTACAACCAATCCAAAACTCTTCAAAATCATCAGATCTTATAAGCACCTCTTTAATTACCAGTCCTACTTCATTTAATAATTTCCGTTACGTCAAAGTATATTTTTTCTGGGTTAACAGTTTGATCTAAGTAGGTCAGTTTGTAGGCACTTGATACTGTCTCTGATCAAAATGAACTCTACCAAGAGTCTCCATCCTAACCGTGTCTGATTTCTTAAAAGTCAGTCAAAACACGTTTCATGACATCATGTGATGTGAAGTACTCCATATTAATGAAAACTGGAAGTTTCCACAAGATAAAAAGAATATTTGTGATTTTTAGATCAAGTCTACAAACCCTGAATAAGTTTGATATCAGTAAGATACCAGAAAAATTTCAACAATGAAAAGGTTGATTTAACAAAATGTTTCACATTATGAAAAACTTTAAAATATTTTATACCTTGGTTTTGTTTTGTTTTTTTCTTGTTTTTTTTTGGGGGGGGGGGTTATTTATTTTTATTCATTTTTTCTTACTTCAGAACTGATTCTTGGGTCCTGCCAAACACTGACTGGTGTAGTTATAGGGTGTTAATAGAGATAACATACTGTGACCTTGACCTTTGACCAACTGACCTCTAAATGTACAGATATCTTCCTCTAGCCCCAATGGAGACCCAGGTTAGAATAGGTCCTCAGTAGCCCTTGCTTGTCGTAAGAGGTGACTAAATGGGGCAGTCCATAGGATTAGACCGCAAAAACTGAGGCCCCGTGTCACAGCAGGTGTGGCACGATAAAGATCCCTCCCTACTCAAAGGCCTTAAATGCAAAGCATAAGCCTAAGTTTTGCAGCCCTTCACCAGCAATGGTGACGTCTCTATGTGAGTAAAATATTCTCAAGAGGGACGTAAAACAATATACAATCAAGTATTCTATGCATCAAAATATCACATCATAGCAGTGATGTAGAACTGACATAATGACTACTGTGACATTGAACTTTGACCTCAAACTGATCAGAAGTCTGTCTCTAGCAATCAGGTACTTGTATGTAAAATATGAGAATTTCGTCCGTGACACTACGTAACATAATGCATCAGATACTAGTGTAACGGAGACACAGATGCATGGACTGGTTGATAGAGAGAAGGATGGAGAAAGATGCATGGACTGGTTGATAGAGAGAAGGATGGAGAAAGATGTATGTACTCTTTGATAGAGAGAAGGATGCATAAACAGATGCATGGACTGGTTGATAGAGAGAAGGATGGAGAAAGATGTATGGACTGTTTGATAGAGAGAAGGATGGAGAAAGATGTATGGACTGTTTGATAGAGAGAAGGATGGAGAAAGATGTATGGACTGTTTGATAGAGAGAAGGATGGAGAAAGATGTATGGACTGTTCGATAGAGAGAAGGATGGAGAAAGATGTATGGACTGTTCGATAGAGAGAAGGATGGAGAAAGATGTATGGACTGTTCGATAGAGAGAAGGACGGATACAGTAACAGCCATCAACATGAGATCTTAAATCTATACATGTCAGACATGTAAATACAATCTCCATAACAGGCTACTCTTGAAAATAAGCAATTAAGTTCTTGTCACTTGAAACAGCTGCTTCTTAGAATTGCATGTCAAATTCAAATTACATCATACTCATATTCCAATTCAATATTCAGTGTTGATGCATTTTATACATCTGTGTAGATCACTGTTTTATGTTAAATTCATCAATACATACAAGTTTTCATTAATATTTGAATACAAAAATTCACTGGTTATGTACTAACTTTGTGTAGATAATTTTACTTTAGCTGATATTTTTTTTCTTTGAATTCCTGTACAAAAATCTGATGCGACAGGCAGGCTTGTTCTCTAAACTTCTAATTCTTATTTAAGTACTTCAGACAGAGTCATACAAAACTAGATTTTCTCCCTACAATAAGCATTCAACATTACATGTAAGTTTCTGATCTCTTTGAGGTGACCTTACAAACCTACACCTCTTCCAGATGTGGGCGTTGTTCTACACTGATGAATTCTCACTGCCCTAAAATTCTAGCTCAGGTCTAATATTCTACTTTACCTAAAGCTTCCGGTGATACTCCAGTAACGAGGAAATGTTTTTACAAACACGAATAAATCTTCAACCGTGTGATATCTCTTAGGAGTGAAAGATTCTCAAAGAGAACAAAATCACCACACAATAAAATAATAAATGTTACATTCTTCCTAATTGTTGAAGTGACTGTATTTACATTTGCCAGTGGTCGCACTAATTGTATCTAATTCCCACTGAAAGCAATGAAAGATCTCTATACTTAGCATAAAAGCCAGTGGATCTGATACAAGAAACATTAGGACTAAATGTCTAGCTCATTTAACTGAATATCCACTGTTTTCACACCTCCATAATACACATATTGAATCAGTAAAGACATTTATTTCTTAAATAATGACTCTGAATAATGCATTCTTGACAAATTTCAGAATGATTCTACTTCAAATCTGTTTGTGTTCTTGTTTGAATTGAAATTTGAGTCATCCCCCTTCTCAGCCATGTGACACATTACTGTTTTCAGGTGGAGCCCCACCCCCATCCCCTACCCCCCACCCCAAACTTAAACTGTCAGCAGTACATTAGTCTAACATATGTTAAGAAAACAATGACTTACTTTTACAGAAGTCCATGCTTAAATGCGGGCTTTACTATCTTATCTTTTCCAATTTTTGATGTATAAGCTTGGAAAAATACACTATCTATTATTTACAAGAGTTTAAAATGTATTCTAAAGAATTTATGAAAACGATATTTTGTAAAATCATCCAAAACAACTTGGTGCCAAAAATTCAGGAAATATTTTGGAATATGTATTGGTATTTTTTGCAGATGTATGTATGTGTTAGTATTTACAAATGCACATCAAAATACATTTTTGTAAAAAACAAATTAAAAGCTATACAATTGAGAATATCAACCAGATTTTTTATACTTTAATTGCATTAAAATCATGAACAAAAACAAAACAGAAGATATCCTCTCCCAAAAGGATCTCCTCAGCTGCTGCTGCTGCAGTTCAACATCCATATGATTATACTATACTACGCCAAATTGCACTTAATTATTTGGTTTAAATTGAGGACATCGGGTGACAATTGTGTGCACAAATCAAGTGTGCCCACGATAATGATGCTGTAAGTAGCATCCAGCTATGACTATATGTTCACTTCTACTTTTCCTTACTTGGAATCTATATATTTTTCCTCTTCATGAGCAAATGGAAACTTAAAACTCCTAACTGATTATCTGTCGTAATTAGAAGCAAATGGCTGAACGGAGAACACAATTAAAACTATGGGTGTACCGTCATTTACATCTTGCAATTAGACGTTTACTTAAAACTTTAATTAGATAGGCACAAAGGATGGACTTTAAGACAGAAAGGCAAAATTATTACAAACCTTGTTTACTTTCTGTAAGGACTTTTTCAATGATTTAACATGAAGAAGTCAATTCAGTTATCTTTTGGTAAATTTATATAACTGCAAAATATACTGTGTAAGTTAATTTTTTAGCAAGACAAAATTTACCATTTTTTCCATAAAAATGGGTATATATATACTTAGCAAAGAGAGAATTTATTGATTGTAATTTAAAGAAAAATCAGTATTGCCTCCAACAAGGAAATGTTAATGATGTTCAATTTTACCGATCTCATCACACTTGCTTATAAATCCAAAATCAAATCCTCACTACAAAGCCATTTATTTTTAAAATATCTAGCTTTCTTATTTGTTGCAGTATTCTACCAGAGAATAATTAACAAACCTGGCAACAGATTTGATGAAATCCAAGGAGACAAGACATTTATACTTTGGTATGTCTATTTGATCATCTCCTGCTACCTGAGCCAATAGATGCACAGACACTAAAGAGGTAATCTGGAATGGTGAGAAAAAAAGGACACATGTAATAGAAATAAATCAAGAGAATAAGATAATGATACAATGCAATGAAAATTAAAAATAAAACAACACAAAAAAGCACTCATGATGACATAAAATAAAAGAGTCATTGCTGAACCTGTAGCTGGGGGGTGGGGGTGAGGAGAGGGAGGTTGGGGTGTTGTTGTTAATGAAACCCTGTAAACCACGACATGATACCCACCAATCACCTTCTCTGCACCTTTTAAAATTCCATTAGGACTGGTGGTGGGATGGGGGGGGGGGGGGGGGGGGGGGGGAACTAATCACAAATTTATTCTACATGAACATGAGAAATTGAACTCCCCAAGAAAATATGTTGTTCTTCAGCAATTCTTATTCAGCAAAATATACTTACAAGAAAATAAAGAAATCAAAAATTAAAAAAAACCAAAAACAAAAACAAAACAGAGACCCAAATCTCAATTCTTGCTGAGTTAATTTACACAATCTTTTATTAGATTTTTGTATGATATCAAATATTTAGAATAAATCCGCATACAAGCATTTATAGATAAAGTGTTTTTACACTTAACTAATACAATTTCCCCTTAGGGCAAACTTTCATGTCTCTAAAGCATCAATTGATAAGAGAGACCCTCTCTTTTCTTTTTTACCTGCATGAAGATGTTTGCAGTGGGTGCCACTTTTCCCTCCACAATGGCATAAAACACGGCCATTAGTCTGTCCAGAGGAAACAGCTTAGGACCCAAGACATGGTTGTGTGTCTGAAATAGCACCCTATTCAAGTCCATCATTTCATCTTCACATTTTGTTTTTTTTTTTAAATCATCTTCACAGGAGGAAAGCATTTCCAGATGGAATTTTTACAAATTGAAATTACTTCTTTTGTACCTTTTAATTAAACTACTGGTGTCCATTTCTTTAGAGCTACACAGATCATAAAATATAGCTTTCCCACAAACAACACACTTTCCTGTCAATAACGTTTCTCCCTAAAACTGTTTAGTATGTACACATACAGGAATAGCAAAGGTCATTTGCATCCCATTCGAACTGAACCCCATTTCATGCTTATATATATATATACTGTAGACCGAATTAATTTTGGGTGGAGTAACAAATTTCAATAGATCAGACAAAACCACTTCAGATGCTGGGGAAATTTTATGTGGGCAATTTCAATGGAATGCAAATCAACTCATTCTTTCAGTCTTCTCTGTCAGCCCCAACAAAGATCTTATCAACTAACACTGAATAAAGAGTAACCTATTGTCATTTGTTATTGTGAAGAGCTTAACTAATCTGTTCATACACTTGGCAAAAATTTCTAAGGTCTTTCTCAAGTCCTGTATGTTTACAGTCTCAGACATCTTGAGGCAATATGACAAATGCTGACAGTGTTGCTATAAATAGATAAAGTGTTTTTCCAGTGTTTTTGCCTTTAATATATCTACAAATTGTATTGCAAGCCATTTCCTCATGAATGTGTTGCAGTTGTAAATGATGCAAATATGAATACAGATAGACATAGTATGCTAATTTCCACAGCTGGGAATGCTGACAGAAATGATGCAAATATGAATACAGATAGATATAGTATGCTAATTTCCACAGCTGGGAATGCTGACAGAAATGAGAGCAAAGTGTCATATATAAGATATAATAAATTTCAGTTTTGAAAATGCTTAAGGGCATGAATTATGAGGCTTCATGTCGGTGCAGTTCAATGAAGCATGATATGAACTGTGATGCTTCACATCAGCGCACGGCCAAGGAAAATGCTTTAGGGCATGAATTATGAGGCTTCATGTCAGTGCAGTTCAATAAAGCATGATATGAACTGTGATGCTTCACATCAGTGCACGGCCAAGAAGTATGGTAGCACTTCACGAATTATGCTTAAGGGCACGAATTATGAGGCTTCATGTCGATGCAGTTCAATGAAGCATGATATGAACTGTGATGCTTCACATCAGCGCACGGCCAAGAAGTATGGTAGCACTTCACGAATTATGCTCTCGAGAAGTGATGTTCACACTCGCATGTATTTTTAAAACTGAAGTTATTTCCTAAATGAACCACAATTCAATGCAACTATTATAAAACAATACTTATTTGTGTTGTGAGAAATATTCATAAAATTTGTAATCACAACTTTTCTCGGGTATACTTTGCCATAAAGCTGACATTTCGTGGGGGCTTGTTGGTAAACACTGTTCAATATGTGCTGTTTTCCTATTTTTTGATGGAAAAAAAAGTTGCTTTACACTTACACCGAGACAACCACAAACAATACTTACTTTCTCCTGCTTCCTGACGAGTTTAGGTTTCTTTTTTTTGTCCGAGTGCTATAAAAATGAATGCAATACTTGGAATAAAATGAACTGAAGCTCACAGAAGTTTTTATAATCATAATCTGTCCACTATCTGTCATTTGTAAACTTTGCACACGTTTTTTTTTCACTTCCTCAGGAATAACTAACAATGAAAATAGCGTAACATGTTTAAACAAGAGTACCGAATACGGTACATTATACGCCTGTGAAAAGCTTATATATGGTGTTTTCCTAAACCTTGATTTATAGAACTTTGCTTCAGGTAGTATCAGTCATCATCAGGCTGTGACATAATTTCTCTGCATCGTATGAAAAAAAGGTCATAGTTTAGAAACTGTGACAGGAGGTAGACAAATCAAGAATTCTGCGTGCAAAATATTTCCCCAAATTTGACAAAGTTCAAGAACCTGTAAATATTTTAAACATCTAAAAAAATTAAGAATTATTGAAAAATCAAAATCTTTGCACTATGCACGTTTTTCAAGTCATTTACAAAGGCCCTAGTTTTAAAAGTGTGGGAGGATTATATGGACAAATGACGTCCTTTGTGTAATGAATATTTCCTCAAAATGGACTATGTTCAACAACCTGTAATTTTCCCAAAGATTGAAAGAAATTCAAAATCCTTGTCACATGCACACCTTCCATACACATACAAATACTCTGTAAAACAAGAAGGTCCCCACTCAAATACTGTGGGAGGAGAAACAGACAAATCATGTACTGCCTATGTAATATTTCCTTAACAGTAAGTTCAACAACCTGTATTTTGCTCATACATTGAAGAAAATCAAAATCCTTGCCACATGCACACCTTCAAAACCCACACATACAAATACTCTGTAAAATAAGAAGGTTCTCACTTGAAAACTGTGTAGGAGTTAGACAAATCATGTACTCTGTATGTAATATTTCCTCAAAACTGACTACGTTTAACATCATGTCATTTTCTCAAAAATTAAAGAAAATCAAAATCCCTGGCACATGCAAATCTTCAATACCCATACAAACACTGTAAAATATGATCAGGAAAGGTCCTTACTTGAAAACTGTGGGAGTAGTTTGCCGAACAAATTATGTGCCCTCCATATAGTACTAATTTCCCAAAAGAGGAACAAAACTCTAGCAAGAAAAATTGAAATGGATCAAAAAATTGTAACATGATCAAGAGTGACCCATACAGAAGCTACGTGGTAAGTTCCAGATTGAAAAGTGAAAGAGAAAGGAAAATAGAAAAAGAAAACCCTGAATGGACGGATGTACAGACATCAATGTACCATAGCACATCCCGTCTGAAGAATGGAGTATAAAAATTCTAACATGATTTACTGTAACAGGGAATCTAAAACTCGTGTGACCATATAGTCTTAATCACAGGTCACAGTGACCTATCTTTAAAGTGCGACCCACTCTCTGCCCAAGATGTATCAGCTGACAAAGTTTACTGATTCTAGGTCTCATAATATTTAAGTTACGAGTCAAGACATGAAAATAGACAGACAGTCAGACACAACCGCCATACTATAATTGTCCAGTCTAAGATAGGCATACAAAAATCAATACAGAGGTTTAAAATCTTTTCCAAATTGAAAAAATATCCCTAAAGTGGCATTTCAATTTACATGTATAATGCACATTTCTGTATAAGATATTTTTGTTAGTGTTAATTCGTTAGACACAATGTACACACATTTCTGTATAAGATATTTTTGTCAGTGTTAATTCGTTAGACACAATGTACACACATTTTACCAATTTAATAAACTCTGAAGATGTCCGATTTCTTACGACAAATGATAGCTGTCTTGTCCATTTACTTCTTCCGGTGCTTGATTTTCTCGTCGCATTCTTTCTTAAGACTTTGTAACAGAATATGAAACACAGACTAAACAGAACATGTAACTATGATGAGATTGGGCCTACCTTTGAGAAGAATCTTTTGTCTGATTTAGCAGGGTTATAGGAAGCTAAATAGGCAGCTATGAGCAGGTACTTGGAGTAATAAGGCAGTTCTACATGAGTCCTGGAGCTAAGCCCTAAAAAACATAATACATGTATTGTATGATAATATTGTATGATAATATTGTATAATAATATTGTATGATAATAGGTAATGTAGAAATATTCATTGAAGATTAAATTTTGTTTATTTTCATATTTGAAAAACAAATATCAAATTGACTTTGCGTTAAGAATTTTCCATTTCCCCAATTAAAATCACATCATAAACCTGGAATATCACACACAATGTAGAGGAAATATTCCGATTTTGGGAACTCAAAATAACTCTATATGCATTGAACATTTCAAACGAATCTCCGCCTTACTGACCTTGCTGTGTGATCATCTTTCCCATGTCTGACTCTTCCAACATTCGCTCCCACTGAGAGCTGTTAAAATAAAGTCAAACATTCAGTTTACCTTGGAAAATTTTGTTGCATGGTTGACTGTATATTGTTTAACTTCCAATACGAGAATTTTTTCTCTCATATGGAGATGCCATCATTGCAGGCAAAGGGATGCAAAATTTAGGCCTATGCTCAGTGCTTAAGACCTCTGAGCAGGGAGGGATCTTTATTGTGTCACACCTGCTGTGACACGGGGCCTCAGTTTTTGTGGTCTCATCTGAAGGACTGCCTCATTCAGTCGCCTCTTACGACAATCAAGGAATACTGAGGATCTATTCTAAACCAGATCCCCACAGGATGAAAAATTTTGTAAAACTAATCTACACATAAAGTAGGGTATATATATGTACACTGTATATCTCATTCATGGCTCAAGTATTGTGCAATATACACATAAACAGGTCTAATATAAGCAGTCTTAGTTCCATTGCAT
The DNA here is from genome assembly GCA_024699665.1 of Ostrea denselamellosa. Taxonomy (NCBI): domain Eukaryota; kingdom Metazoa; phylum Mollusca; class Bivalvia; order Ostreida; family Ostreidae; genus Ostrea; species Ostrea denselamellosa. The sequence continues at coordinate 6,123,683 of JAMZEH010000068.1, forward strand.
TTTTCTTTCAAATGGGTGACAGCCATGCATTCTTACACACCGAAGGTCTCTTCCCTTACTACTCTCTACAAAAATCTCTGCAATAAGTAGTCTTATTTCACCAAGGTATTTCTCAGCAAGAATCTGTATACTGTATTCACCTTCACATACACAGTCTGCAGAACTTTCAAACCTTGACATTTCTCTGAATTACACAGTGTGAAACATAGTTTTACCTTTAGACTTGTCTGAGTTATAGTGTTAAATTTTTACTTTACCTTTAGACTTCTCTGAGTTGCAGTGTCAGATTTTACTTTACCTTTAGACTTCTCTGAGTTGCAGTGTCAGATTTTACTTTACCTTTAGGCTTGTCTGAGTTACAGTGTCAGATTTTACTTTACCTTTAGACTTGTCTGAGTTACAGTGTCAGATTTTACTTTACCTTTAGACTTGTCCGAGTTACAGTGTCAGATTTTACTTTACCCTTAGACTTGTCTGAGTTACAGTGTCAGATTTTACTTTACCTTTAGACTTCTCTGAGTTACAGTGTGCAGTCTTTATTACCAATGTTTACCTTGCCAACAGTTTGCACTGCTATTATATATATTATTATATATATATATCAATATTTCTCACATGGTTTGCATTGAAACTCACCTTAAAAAGTATCTGAGATACACAGTCTACAGTTCAATCTCACTTTGAAACTTCTCTGAGATACAGTCTGAAGTTGTATCTCATCTTGAAACTTCTTTGAGATATATACTTTACAGTTATATCTCACCTTGACACTTCTCTGAGATATACAGTCTGCAGTGCTTTTTTTAAGTGAGGCTCAAAATTTTTCCACAGTTTACGACTGTCAGTCTCTGTTGCTGAAATAAAACACAATCTCCCATAAAAATAGTACATTGTGTCCTCTTTTCTTAAATCTATGTCTATTGTATCTGTCTATTTGCCATAACTGGTCTGGATTTTAAGGCAAACCATGGAACATAAAACATGTATGTATTGGAAGGGAAGAGAAAGAATTGATTAAATCATTACCTCACACATATAGGTACAAGTTTGTATACATATAGGGATTTATCATCAAAGTTCCCAAAATCTATTCGTCCACAGATGTGGGCCCTCCAAATATTCTTTCAGACTGATACAAGTCAATATCACATTCTATCATTCTTATATATCCTCTCATCATCCAAAAAACTTACTGATTTTATAAACATGTATATACGCTATACTCCGCTTTTATCGAAATTGTTACTTTAAATTGTTGCTTATTTTGAAATATAAATAATTCCCCTATAAATTTTCTTTTTTCTTTGCATTAAAATGTCAGTTAATTTTGAAATTGCTTAGGCCTACAAATAAAAAACAAAATGGGATGTTCCCCACTTTCTTTCATTTTTGAAAGCCCTGTACAGAGTGTACATGAGGGTATACACTCAACTTTGACACTTTGACCCTGCATAGTTCATACAGTATGACTGCGCTTTATGAAAAGTATGCTGGTGTGAAGCATTGCTGATCATTTTCAAAAAATGAAATCTATTTCTTATAATTACTGCACATTCTATTTTATTAATTGGAGAATTCCCAGCCATTAAAATAGTCACACTATATCTATCAAGATTCATACGCACAACGTTTATATTCATGTGGAAATACCTTTCCATAAAGATATCGAAAGCAAAACACATTGGAAATGTTCATAAAAACCAATAAATATGTGATCAACTATAACTTGATTCATGTTTACAACGGTTTATTAGGTTGTGATTGAAATCAAAAATTTATTTTTTCAAAATTAATGAAAGATATCAACTAAGTTTCTTTATTTTGAACTTCACAGATATTGAAAACAATCAGCTGGTCTCCTGAATTTTCAGTTGAAACAAAGCAGACTGTGATTAAAAACATAGTAAATTGCCCCACTCATAGAACCTTTTAATGGAACATCATCCTGTATGGTAAATAAAATATACCAACCTTCTCCATTCTTTATTGGTTCAATGTACTTCTTGAAATTAATGGCAGCCTGTAAAAAAAAAACCAACCATCTCAAAAAGGGACTAGAGCAAAAGTATTGCACAGACTAACTCAGCTCATCGGACAAGATTAAATCTGTGTTGCAAGAGAAGCAGAATATGTGCAAGATTGATATCACAAGATCAGCCACTAGTTCATCTATATAGTAGTTGCTGTTAATAATTATTGAGACTTCAACAACAAAAACATTTAAGCTGATGACTCATTCAGAAAATACTATGTCAGACACATCATCTGAGTCATGAATGGCAATAACCATTCTTAGATTGATTGTTTGATTGAATACTGTTTAGCGTCCTGCTCGAGAATTTTTCACTCATATGGAGACATCACCACTGCCGGTGAAGGGCTGCAAATTCAGGCCTATGCTCGGCGCTTATGGCCTTTGAGCAGGGAGGGATCTTTTAAGTGCCACACCTGGTGTGACACGGGGCCTCGGTTTTTGCGGTCTCATCCGAAGGACCGCCCCATTTAGTCGCCTCTTACGACAAGCAAGGGGTACCGAGGATCTATTCTAACAACCCGTATCCCCACAGTGCCCATTCTTAGATATGCCACTCATACAAGATGACACCTCACACATACCCAATCCAAAAACTTCAAACTGCTGCCCACTGACACACTGGACAGTATGGGAGTATGCAACACTCCAGAAAGTGTGTTCCAGTGAGCTAAAAAGCTGTAAAATTTTACTCAACTGAACTCTTATCATGTCTACAGCTAAAGGGCTTTGGATGAAACTGAGAGGTGCTCATAACGCTGATTAGTATGCTATGGACTGTGTATGTTGAAACTGTCATTGGAAATGCACTGTAATATTATCCCTCATGTACAAAGGTTAATTTCTGTTCTTCAATTTGCATTAGGTCAAAATAAAATATGTGTGTTTCCTATTTCACTCACCAAAAAATTGGGTAGGGTGGGTTGGTAAAATATCTTATTTTATCAAAACATTTTATTCAAAATCTTAGTTTTTGATATGCTTTGAATACGGCTACATATATATATATATATATATATATATATATATATATTACAAATAACCTTTTAAGCATTATGAAGATCCATAGTAGTCAAAATGTAAATCAGAGAATCTCAAACATGGAAAGAACAAATTTCCTGTTTGAAAAATTCCAGATTTTAATTAATTTATATATATCATCAATAAAATATTTAGGGCTGGCAGCAAAAATATAAGCTGGGTCAGGAAACCAGAAACACACATATATTTTATTTTGGCCTAACTTATGTCCAAAATAAAAAAAAAATAATCTAAAATGCGATACACTGTAGAGCATTCATTCTTCTTTAGCCTGGACAAGAATGCAGTCAGACAGGAGAGTGCTATGGTGGAGCCATTACAGTAGTGGTCCATTACCACCTAATAACATCGTAGTACAGTCCAATCCAGATATATCAGGAGGTCGACCTGAATTGTTCGATATAAGGGATGTTGAACAATATCAACAGTGTTACTGAGAATTTATTTTTACTTCAATATATTAACAGATAGTTCAAAATAAGTTACTAATTCAATATATTAAGTGGAGTAGACTAAATATTAGACAATAAAATTTGTCTGGAAATGAGATTAAAATCCAAACTGTTTTAATTACCTGCATAGACCCAATTTCACAAAGGTTAATTAACTGACAGTTAACTTGTCATCAGTTTCACGAAGGTTAATTAAATGACAGTTAACTTGCCATATTTTCACGAAGGTTAATTAATTAACTGACAGTTAACTTGCCATCAGTTTCACAATGGTTAATTAACTGACAATTTACTTGTCATCAATTGATACATTTATATTATGCTAACTAGATTAGAATCTCTGTACAGCTGGGTCCAGTTTACGTCTTCTGTCGCTAAATGATCCAGTCTGACAGCCCAGCAGTCTGTGTCACACATTAGTTGGCAGATCCCCTCACCCTGCACAACTACAGAATGTGGTGGTAAGTGGTCTTTCTCTCCTTCCTCTCCCACTTTCTCAGTGTAGCACATTCAGATGTGGCAAATTTTACCTTGACTTTAATGAATGACATTCAACAGTCACATAGCAATAATGTTGAGAAATAAATCGCTATCCACCAATATAGCTCAAAAGTTAGGATTAATTAGGGCTGAATAAATCAATAGACTAACAAAAGACCCATCCCCCTACGTATCGTTCAATCTTAAAGGAATAAAAAGTTGGGGGTTTCGGGTTGGTTTTTTTTTTTTGGGGGGGGGGGGGGGGGGGGGGGGGGGGGGGGGGGGGGAATATGAGCCCCTATCTCTTCATACTACTGCATGTACTAACTCAAAAGACCTTAAGTACTGTCAAACAGCTAGAACCAAACAGTTTTACTAAGAAACTTCCTTATCAAATGAATATCTTCTTAGATATTAAAATGTTTACAATCCCTTACAACACATGTAGCAGACCTTTTTTCAGCAAGTTCGTATCTGGGCATATTTTCAATGTTGTTATATGTCATTCTGATTCTTCAAGTCAGTTTACTGCAAAATCTTTCAAATTGTGGAGGTGAATTTTCTTGGGTTGTCAAGATACTTTGAGATTTGTTGGATGCAATTTCAAGAGAATACAGTTTCTGTGCATTGAAACATTCTATCAGTTGGTCTCATTTGTTGAGGCTATAAATTTGTGAAATCCACAAACAGCGAGCCCCCTCCCCTAAGACTGTTATGATTCCACTGTACAGTAGTTATCACATTTCAACCTGTGTATTACCGTACCAAGTGCTGAAGCTCACTGAGATTGCGACATACAATGTGGAAGACACTGAGTATGAGGTTGAGATACATCTGATAGAAATCCTCGGAGAACTCAGCAGGGGCGGACCTCATCAAAATTTTCAGCAATTCATCTGTGAAAGGAAAGTCAGAAATAGTAAACAGGCAGAATTATCACGACTACTGTACACAAGACAAGAGGCCTTAAAGGTCAACTGAGTGTCACACCACCAAACACTAAAATTAGAAGTGCTGCCCACCATTAAAGAAATAATTTCCCTTTTGAAAATATGTGTACATGAGGGTATGAACTATGATGCTTGATCAATACTGTGTGTGTGACTCATTAATGAAGCATGGCCTACACAAACAGTCAGGACATTTGGATCTTCTGGCAGTTCCTTCCAGAACTGGTCCAGATAGAAGGGTACTTCATCAGACATCCTTCTTTTTCTGGATGTTAATCATTATATACAAAAAGAGATTTCAAAGACACATTTACTTACTGTAACAATTAAAATTTCGATAAACATTATGTATATATATATATATATATATATATATATATATATATATATATATATAATTAAATGTTTCCAACGAAGGTCGGCACCTTTTGTTTAGCATAAAATCGTTGTGTAAATTATGTTTTAACATATTGTACCTATTCATAAGCATAAACTATTATAATTCATTATAACTAATGTAACTGTATGCCAAATTTACTAATTTGATTGTGTGACTATCGACACGGATGTATATTTCCTATTAAAACTGTTTCTTTATCGAGCTGGTTTACACGATAAGAATCAAAAGATTTCATGGATGCCGTCAATAGCCAGACAAATTCACAAGGTATACACAAGGACTAGTAACAAAATGTCAATCAATATCTAGCATCCAATCAAAAGCTTGATTTAAATGGACAGGGAAGAACAAGTATATTTGAAGGTGGTGCTTATTTTCTTAGTCTTTAAGTGCATTAGCACTTCATGAAAAGTATGCTGGCATCAAGCTAACGAGCTCATACCCTCACATATTTTAAAAACTGTCAAAATTAAAATTTATTTCTTATTTTAATTTCTGTCAGAATTTCCAGCCATTAAAATAGATGGAATATATTTATCAAGATTCATACATGCATTGTATACATTTGCAACACCTTCATGAGGAAATGGCTATCTTTAAAAATTTTAAAACTTCAAAGACAAAAACATTGGAATTCTAAATATACCTATGTATTGCAGTGAATAGACCTTTCTATCTCTGATGTCATTAGTTTTGCGTGATGGAATTTTTTTTTTATCAAACCGTTTCTCTTTGAAGTACATGTATATATTTTTTAAACATCGATCTCAATTTTTATTACCGATAATTCCATGTTTGAGACACAGAATGAATAAGAAAATTATTTTTATATATTTTTTTTTCTCCTCGTTTTTTGTCTCTCATGATGATTGAACCTGTAATTTTACAACATTAAATTGGATATATGAAATAGAAAATTAGGTTACGACAAGCTCACTGCCCAAGCTATTTTGAATATTAGAGAGTGCTCCTTGCCCAAACCATCACTTCCGTAATAGGATAATCGCAATTAATTACCATAGCTAAATTATAATACATAACGGGAACCCATCTCACTGCAGGTGCCCCTTGAATTGTTTGACAATGACCATACTGCCTTGTTTGTTGCCCTATTTACCACCCTGATGATGTTAATGTGTAGCGGTTCCATACAATGAGTATTGAAATATACTTTAGTCTTGATAATAGGTCTTGTTCTTCGTAAAATATTCGCATCAAAAATGCTGTGTCCTGATATTAATCCACAAGTTAAAATGATTAATTGACTATATTTTCATTCATAGCATAGCAGTGGTACAAGTAAGTACTCCGGATTGCTATTATGCTACGTGGCAAGAAAAGAAATTTGGTAACCATTGTAGTATGTACTTACAATATAAGTTGGACATACATATAAACTTCAGAGTCAAAATATTACTCCCAAAACAAGAGGCCTTTGGCTCATACTTAAAGATTTACTCTCAATATTAGCATGTAAAACTTTGATCCTCTATTGTGGCTCCAACCTATCTCCAGGCCATGACTTCTGCATTATGTAAAGAAGCTGCAATGTAAATCTGAACTTTTCTGGCTTGATGGTTCTGGAGGAGAAGATTTTGCCTATATTTTCAATTATAAAACTTTGATCCCCTATTGTGGCCCCACCCTATCCCCTGGGGCCATGATTTTAACCAATTTGAATATCCTACAAAGTAAATTAAAACTTTTTTGGCCCTGTGGTTCTTCAGAAGATTTTTAAATGACCTCTCTCTCACTATTTTTGCATTTTTGTGATTATCTGCCCTTTGAAGTGGGTATGGCCCTTCACTTGAACAAACTTGAATTTCCTTCGCCCAACAATGATTTGAACCAAGTTCAATTGAAATTGGCTTAGTGGTTCTGGAGAAGATTTTAAAATTTCTCTGTGTATATTTGCTATTTAGCTACCATCTCCCCTATGAGAAAGGTGTTGTCCTTCATTTGAACAAACTTGAATCCCCTTTCCCTAAGAATGCTTTTTGCCAAGTTTGGTTCAAATTGGCATAATGGTTCTGGAAAAGAAGTCGAAAATGTAAACGTTTACAGACAGATGGACAGACGGATGACAGGTGATCAGACAAGAGGCCCATGTGCCACATCGCTCACCTATGTCACCTTGGTCCATACTAAAGATTTTCCATACATATTCATATGTAAAACCTAATATGGCCTACCTTACCACGGGGGGGCCATGATTTTAACATATTTGAATCTGCACTATGTCACTAAGCTTCAGTGTAAATTGGAATTTTTCCACCCTAGTGGTTTTTAAGAAGATTTTCAAATGACCCCACCCTATTTTTGCATTTTTGTGATTATCTCCCCTTTGAAGGGGGTATGGCCCTTCGTTAAAACAAACTTGAATCCCCTTCATCCAAGGATAATTTGTATCAAGTTTGATTGAAATTGGCCTACTGACTCTGGAGAAGATTTTAATTTTTCAGTGTATTTTTGCTATTTTGCTATTATCGCCCCTTTGAAAAAGGATTGTCCTTCATTTGAACAAAATTGAATTCCCTTCCCCCAAGGATGCGTTTTGCCAAGTTTGGTTGAAATTGGCCTAGTGGTTCTGGAGAAGAAGTCAAAAATGTAAAAGTTTACAGACAGGCAGACACACAAACGGCTGACAAGCAATCATAAAAGCTCACTTGAGCAGCTCAAGCTAAACACTGATTTATATGTGAGTATATACTGCACAGTTTCATGGCAAATGTACAAACAGAATAGTAATAATAACCATAATACTCAACTAGAAACACGTAGACCATGAGAAACAAAACAACTGTTTCAGTCATGTCGCTACGATGATTGAACTATTTTGCTTAATATTTGACGACTTCAGTTTTATTCTCATACATCCTGAATGATGATGCGATTTAATACACCCCATTATATCCTGCTGTATCATTACGCCCCTACCATGTACATATTTCCATAACAAAAATGAATAACGTAGGAAAGCGGCATACCTTTGTTGTAGTCGGGGAAATGCACTATATAAGGCTCCTGAAAACCTGTGCCACAGTGATATTTTTCCCAAACAATTTCACTCAACATTATCACACACACATTGCCATCAACCTGAAAGTGCAATTACAAAATCTTTAAAGACATTGCATTAAACAATGTGAACATCTTAAGCAATTTTCTTTTGTTCTCAAAGTTTTGAATGAGTTTTCATTAGATTGCAATAACAGCTGAAGCAGTATTTGGTTGTCTATTGTTTTAAACAATACATGGGGGGGGGGGGGGGGGCGTAACAAGAGATGTTAGAAAAAAAATATGCATGTTGTCTACTGACAATTTTAAAGTACAATATTTTTATGATATTATGCTGCTTTTTCATTCAACCATTGCAGTGTCTGCACACTATTCTTTAGAGACAATGTGTAAAACTTTTTCCCAAACAGTTCTAGTGCACATACCAGTTCTTGTAATCGCAGAATTGCTGGTAAAATGTTGGCATCCATTTCTCTCAAACGTTCAGCTTTGTCTAGTACCTAAAACATCACCAAAAAAAAAATAAAAATCACCACATTATTAAAGTACACCACTTGTGTACATAATACGTCCATCTAGAACTAAATGTTCATGAACGTGATGCATATTTATATTCATATACTCCAAAGTCTATCATCAGACAATGGAGCTAGGACTAAAGTGTGAAAGATATCATCCGGACACATTTCAATTATCCGGCCTTAAATTCCAGTGCGAGGCCACAGTAACTTAGTTTTGAAACACAATACAGTGAAAACTTCTCTAAACCGGGAAGCTCTCGGACTGCAAAAAAAAATGGCCTGCTTAGAGGGGTGGCCGGTTTATTGAGTTGATTTATCAATTTTAAATTTCTCGCCCAAGTCCCGTTGAGAGGTTTTAGGCTCCGATTCATAATGTTTTATAAGTTTGATTTTACCACTAAGTGTTGTCACTTTGCTGGATGAGACATGATTAATATAGAGATTTACAGACTAGCAGTATTTATGTAGAAACATAGCTTATATGTTAATAAACAAAACAAACACATTGATTTGGGAGATACCATAAGCAGTATTTGCTGTAACTAATACACAGAGTAGGAACTGTTCACACTGATCTCATGACTCATGATTAGAGCAGATTGATTTTTTCTCCACCAATATCATTAATTACCACCCCCAAAAAAAACATTCTCTGCCAGATGCATACAAAATAATATTGTCAATATCTGTTTCATATTTTAAGTCTTTGGAAACTACGAAAATTATTCATATATTGTAATAACCATACTTATCATTCCTGGGTTTATTTAATTCACTGCTGCTTACATCCATAAGGTAGTATGGTGCTTGATAGGCCTACTATTTTCATTCAAATCTACAACATCTTTTTATTAACTTTTCTACAGAATTTGCAAGGAATACCTTAATTGGCAGGGGTCACTAACACTGTAGACATCACAGGTAAACCAAGGAATTAGAGAGGCCAATTATTTATAATATTTATTTATCCCCTGGATAGGCTATAATTACCTGGCCAGTCAGCCAGTCTCTCATTTTTCACACCTGGCCACATTTTTATGTCCTCAAAAGGTGGCCTGTATTATGAGGGGAAATTATACATGTTTGTTAACAAATGTTCTATAAAAAGTGGCTGATGTCCGGTTTATAGGGGTGGCCAATAATGTGAGGTTTCTTCCTAAAGAAATGTTAAGATTTCTGCTGGGACTTTAAAAATCGGCTGATCTTCAGGGAGGGCCAGTTTCCTGAGGGGCTGATTTGGTGAAGTTTCACTGTAAACACCATATGCCCCACCAGATGTATAACATGACCAAGTTGGATAATCCAAGGCCTCATAGTGTGAGAGACAGGACCCAGACACAAAAAAAAAACTAACAGACAGGAAAATCCATACCATAACAGGGTCTGTCAAAAGGCATTTCATCATGAAAGGGAAATTCAATACAAAATTAGAATATGATTAAGTTGATGTGCATATACAAATAATTCTCTACAGACTAAATTGCATAATCATTCATTGCCTCTTAATTCTATGACCCAAGGCAGAAAGGCAACCAACATCTGGTTCAAACATAAGACAAACTCACTTTTCATCACAGTCTCACTTTTATAAAATGAACAAAATTGTGAAAAGTGTGACTGAAACCATAAGTGAGTTTGTCTTACAATGTATACAGTTATATTACACTTACAATGTATACAGTTATATTACACTTACAATGTATACAGTTATATTACACTTACAATGATACAGTTATATTACACTTACAATGTATACAGTTATATTACACTTACAATGTATACAGTTATATTACACTTACAATGTATACAGTTATATTACACTTACAATGTATACAGTTTCGTTATGGAGATCCAGTTCACACAAGTCTGGCAGAAAAGTCGAACAAAATCGGTCATATTTTCACACCTGACAAGTGTTCAGGTTTTTGGGAACCTTGACAGGTATACAGACCACAAAGGACTGCCTCGTACAGAAACACGGAACTGTAACACTCCACACAGTTCACCAGCACATGTGGCAGCTAACAAATATCCAAAAACGAACATGAAGTCATACTCTGTGCTTTGTGTGTGTGTGTGTGTGTGTGTATATATATATATCAGAAAAGTAAAGAAAAAGGCATTCTATTGGTTAAGGTATAAATCTGAGTGTGTTTTAATATAAGTACCATAAATCAATGTGCTATATGCATAAATCTAGGAGCTATATGCATAAATCTATGTGTTATATGTATAAATCTATGTGCTATATGCATAAATCTATGTGCCATATGTATAAATCTATGTGCTATATGCATAAATCTATGTGCTATATGCATAAATCTATGTGCTATATGCATAAATCTAAGAGCTATCTGCATAAATCTATGTGCTATATGTATAAATCTATGTGTTATATGCATAAATCTATATGCTATATGCATAAATATTTGTGCTATATGCATAAATCTATGTGCTATATGTATAAATCTATGTGCTATATGAATAAATCTATGTGCTATAGGTATTAATCTATGTGCTACATGTATAAATCTATGTGCTACATGTATGATTCTATGTGCTACCTGTATAATAATCTATGTGTAATTCTATGTGCTATATGTATATATTTATGTGCTATATGTATAAATATGTACCTTGAAGTATACACATATATATGTAAATGTGTAAGGTATAAATGAATAAATCTCTCTGTTATACTTCTATAATCTATTTGAAACTGAATCAAGAATCAACTTTATGACATTATGCAAAAGGTACCCATTACAACTCAAGACATTCATCACAATCATCAATGTCAAAAATATCATCTCTCCTTTCAACAAAATGTTTTAATGATCAGGGGAATTTAACATTTGACATTCTATTACAGTAAATACAACTGTACACCTACCTGTGAGTTTTGAGAATGGAATTTATCACAGCAGACTTTCCTGTAGCCGTGTGTCCATACACAAACAAAGCTGGAACTGTCATGTCACCTCTCTACAACAGTAAATCATGGTTATATTGAAGAGTCACTGCTCTACAACAGCAAAACATGATTATAGTGAAGAATCACCTCTCTACAACAGTAAAACATTGCTATAGTGAAAAGTCACCTTTCTACAACAGTAAATCATGGTTATAGTGAAGAGTCACCTCTCTACAACAGCAAAACATGATTATTGTGAAGAATCACCTCTCTACAACAGCAAAACATTGCTATAGTGAAGAGTCAACTCTCTACATCAGTAAAACATGGTTATATCCACAAGTATCTTTATCAACAATGATACCAAATCGAATATGAGTATAGCTCTTTACAATGAGACAATAAATTCAATATTCAGTCTGAAATATTATGTAGTTGTTACCTTTCCAAATAATGTCGTCAATAGTTTAATCTGTGATTCTCTGCAAGGTAGCAACTTCGTTAGCAAAGGTGTCTCTCCCATCAGCAGTTTCCTCATTCTGTCCCTCCATTTACACTCTGAAAAACACGGAAGAGATACAGAATACTCAGCTAGTGTGCAATATATTTCTAGCATAGATTGAGCAGTTTTAATGTATAACAGGGTTATCAAATCACTGTTTGGTAATGTTACACACAAGAACTTCTTATTAGCTATGGCTAGTGGTTAAGCCTTTAGATCACTCAGATCACTCGTCCAGCATGTCAGATATTCCAGAGTCTATCCTCACCAGAGTCAACACCATCTCTGTTACATTGGAAGCATGGGGTAATTTGTAGTAATGATCCAAGCATTCCTTAGGCAAGGGATTTTTTTTTTTTAGGGTCTTCGTATCATAGGTCTGGGCCTTTCCAAGTGGGAAAAATAATGACATTTGCTTGAAATTGGGAGAAATGTTTCATACAAAGAGATAGAAACACACACACACACACACAAGCCAGTGCATTAAGGTATAATTGAACTTTTAGTGACTTTTAATTTGGACAAAGCTTACCTCATTTCAATATGCAGAGAACAAGAAATTAGGTTTACAGTACTTAACAATTCTGAGGCCAAAATTGTAATCTTAGGACTTGTGAAGGAGATTTATGACCAATATGGCTTCCCTGATTTAATTTGCTTTTACAAATTATACATCGGAGTTCTATGTTAAAACAAGGTGAACAACCAACAAACCTTAATCAGGATTCAGAAGTTTATCACAGAAAGAATATTATGATATTGGTTGAGTGTTCAACCTTCATCAGCCAAGAAAACTAAACCAGTCACCTATTTTCATTGATAGAACAAAATTCAGTTTCACAGCCACTGCACTGTACTTGTGTGACATGGCTGAATTTTGAGTTATGTTAATCACCCATGGAGATGCAGATAGCCACAACTGCTTAAACAATTCTTCATGCATCTTAATAACTGTAGTAGTTAGGGTTTTATGGACCATAGAAATCAGCCTGGGTATCTCAGTGGTTAGAGCACCTGCTTAGTAATGAAGGGGTCCCAGGTTTGATTCCCAGTCCTACGTAAATTTCCTCCTTTAATATAATACATGTAACAATAACACACATCTCCGTCAAATAAATCAGTAATATTTTTTTTTTATGACTGCTAATAGTACAACCATTTATTAAGGTCCACTTTAATCCTCTTTAAATTCTTTCCCTTTGAACAATCACAAGGTAAATCAGTGAAATGTCCACTCGGTAACTTTTTTATCATATTTTGCTGTCCCTCAGTTGGCCATACTAAGGGTATTTATGGACTGTAGTGTGTGTGTGTTACCCCTGGTGTGTATATGGGTTTTTCCCATCTTAAGTATATCATATGATTGCAAATGTATGAATGTATTTATATGTGTTTGTGAATGTATATATAATTATGTATATATATATATATATATATATATATATATATATATATATGTGTGTGTGTGTGTGTGTGTGTGTGTGTATGTGATATGCATGTGTGTTTATATGCATAAATATCTAGTAGATTCATTGTGCCTACTGTATTTATTGATATCATGATTACATAAAATATGCTTTTGAATAGAAACAAAATTATACATAGCATCCATTGTGATATTTTATATACCAGGTATTTATAATCTTTTTTTTTTCTTTTGACCTTCTTATGTAAGCTAATATAACACTAGACAGTCTAAAATTTTCAAATACATTTACATTATAATATGTTTACACTATGATATGATATTGTTAATACTCTGTTACTTATTACATTGTTATACTAACTATCTTGACCCGAGATAGTTAGAATATGTAAATGGGTATTACAGATTAATAAAAGAGAAAGAAAAAAAACAACTTTTTTGTCATATTCATCTGTGGGTCTAAATTGGTTTTATAGTATTTTACTAGGTATTTCGTATATAATGGTTACAACGTCAGTAGTTTTGTCGTGAAATAAAACACAATGAGATAGCATGCAGCACACAATCAACGTTATATTAAAATGTAAATTTAAAGTGTGCGTTAAAGAGGCCAACATGTTACACCGGTGCTTGTGTTTTAATATATGAATACACATCTAACCTTTCATAAGGCATCTAACCTTCTATAAGGCTAGATATATATTCAAATGTTAAAACACAAGCACCTGTCACAACGTGCTTCACGTAAAACGTCACTGACGTGTCGTTATTTCTCTTGGTGTTTTTTTACATTTTCCAACATCACAAAATATCATAGCGTAGAATCTTCAGTAAGAATTATGTTATAACGATCTTAAATATATTTGACTTTTGTTCAGTAGTAGAATAAACACCTTTTTTTTTCTTTTTCTAACTCCACACTTCGAAGTTACCTCGTAGTCGTACTTCCTCCAAATCGCAGACACGAAGTAATATTGGTATAACGAACCCGACAAATTTTGTGCACTCAGTTACACTTTCGTCTAGTCATAACCGATTTATCGTTTTACGTGAATCATCATTCGTACATAATTGTATTCTTAAGAAAAATGTACAAGGTGGTTTGTACAAAACAGGGGCGAAATTAGAAGTGTTATGTGATGGGGAGGGGGTTAAAATTTACCCAAGGAATGTAACATACCACAGAAGGCGGCGGTCAACAAATTAAATGCTAAATTGGGGGGGGGGGGGGGGGGGATAAAGAATATGATATGATCATCTTTTTACAGAGAGAGAGAGAGAGAGAGAGAGAGAGAGAGAGAGAGAGAGAGAGAGAGAGAGAGAGAAATGTGGGTGGTGGGGGAGATTTAAGCATAATATATAGTTGTTTTTTTTAATTTATGATTCAATTCAAATTCATTTATGATTAAATCTACATGTAAATTTCATATTGTAAATATCTTGAGCAAATGTTTTACCAGAAGTTGAAAATAATTAAGTAAATGGTTTATCATAGTGCGAGATGTGTTCTACACAATCATGAGCTGAAAATACGCATATAAGCGGAGTTTAAGCACCCGTCCCATAGGGCATACATGTCACTGTTAACAGTACAACATGATATTAAAAAAAAATGCACTGGCATCATTCATGATGTTTACTGAGATAGAGTAAATTAGCAATATCTGGGCAATGTTCAGACAAACCTGTACATACGAAATTTAATTTTAAACTAACCATGCCGGATTTATTATCAGGTCCCCGATCGATACCGCAACATCGTGCTTGTCTCTATAAGTGCTTTTTCATACTGTTCATTCACACGGCAATTAAAACATTTTATTTAGAGAATTTATGGATTAAGGTGCCCGAGACCCACCTAGATAATGTCGGCTCCATATACCACGAATGTCGACATAGCATGTCGCTCAGGTTGAAGTGAGACTTATATCACTAATGAGAGGCTAGAATAGACTTTAATTTAAAGAGAGTCGAGAGGTGGGTTGTTGTTTTTTTTAAATCATATTCCATAACGTGCTCGGGGCATGTACTCTTGCCAGCGAATTCATCAGAAGCTTCCCCTTGCAGTTTTATCAACAAATATTTGTATTTTACAACGAATGTAAAAAATATATTAATGCTGTCAATATGTCAACTGAGACCTTTCTAGCTCAGCCACTGTGGAATAACCGTTTACTGGCGTATAAAGGAAAAACACTATTTTTCAAAGAATGGGTTGAAAGCAACTTATTATATGTAAAAGATGTTGTAGATTCAAATGGTTTGAAACCACCAGAATGGTTCTACGTTAATCTTGAATGTAGACATAACTGGTTATGTCAGTACAAAATTATGAAACACATTTTTTCATCATTTAAAGGAAACATTAACTTTACAAAATCGGTGTATTTTAACAACGCAAGTTCCTTGAGAATCCAATTTCAAGATACTAGCTATTTCAACAATGAAAACAGTACCTGCAAATTCTTCTATCAAATATTTTTACATAAAAAGTTCAAAAAACCCCTTCACCAACCATCTTTAGAGAAAGAATTTGGAATACAAAGGAAAATATCATGGACATTAATATACACTCAAAAAATATCAAATATCATCGATAAGAACGTTGCTGAATTTAACTATAAGCTGTTACATAATTTATTATTCAACAGATATTTAGCTAGTAAGTGGAATAGGAAAATTGATAAATTATGTGCTTTTTGCAGTAACGACATTGAAAATAATAGACACCTAATTTATGATTGTCGAAATGTTAGTCAAATATGGCGTATAGTCGGTGTTGTACTAAAATTTGAAGTGAAATGGAAACATATTGTCATTGGTTTCTATGATGAGATTAATAGCAAAACAATTCTATTAAACAATGTTATCTCATATATTGCCTGTAGAATATACAAATACAAAATGTTATGTAGAATCAAAGGAGAGAATGAAAGTGGTCAAAATATGATCTCTCATGCGAGATCATCACTCACAAATTTTTACAAAGTCATATTGAGACTAGATACCGATTTCCAATCTACAATTATCAAAAAAATATGTGACTTGCTTTAATCAATCACTTGTTGTACATTTATCATTTTGCGATATATGAATTGCTAGATTTATATAATACTATCAATAAAATATATATTTATGTTTTGATACCTTCGTATTCATACCTTATATATATATATATATATATATATATATATGTATGTATTATCAACATCGTGTATGTATAGCTCTATGCACGTATTTAAAAAATACCACTACCGAGAGAAAGCAGTCTCTCGGTTGAAAAATGCTGTCCTCGGGTCATCTGTGGACTGTAGTTTGTGTGTGGACACTGAGGCAGCATGAGTGTAATTTGAATTGTATATTCTAAGAAAACCCATTACTCTATCACTTCTTTTTTTTATCATACAATTGTGTAAAAATTATGATTTATATGTTCTATATACATTTACTTAAAAATGAATATTTAATAAATGAAATTGCAAATAGGTATCCTGCGTGGAACCATAGGTAAAATTCAATGTATTTCGAGGGAGCTTAGTCAGGGCCCCATCCCTGGCAGCTGCCCTACTATTGTTAGTTAGGTTTTGAAATTGTTATAGAGTAGGTTCTGGGAAATAAAATATGAAAATAAAAAAAAAAAGAAAAAAAAAAAAAAGAAAAAAAAAAAAGAAGCTTCCCCTTGCAACAAAGTCGCAGGACGCCATTGTAGTATTGTGCTGATATGTTCAGTCGCTTGGAACATTTTTATATGTTTGTCGACACCATACTGCGATTTAGATTCGCTCTTCTCCGTGGAGAGAGGGGGGAAAGGAACGGATGCCTGTGCTGGACATGCAGTAGCCTTGGGGTACAAATTTAAGCGGCTACAATTTAGCGTGTAAATTCTTATAGCCTTTTTCTGTTAACATTCCTGCTTAAAATTCGTTTAGGGTATTTAAATTCTAAGTCTACACCAACATAAACCCAGTACAATTATGTTAACAGAAGGGATCACTACGTTCAATGCCTTTCTAGGTGTATTTGTTAACAAACATCATCGATTCTTTTCCCCTTGATAGACCAAGGCCGGTTGAATTTTGAAGTTTGCTGGATCTGAAAACTTTTTGGCCAACAACTACAGTGACAGGGTGCAAACCCGGTCATAATTACGGCGTGCTGTCCCATTCCCACGGACCGCAATCATGGGGTATTTATTTCTTCCCATTGATTGTCGTCGTTACGTCTCCCCCCTCCCCCCGGGGCGTAATCATGGGGTATTTATTTCTTCTCCTTGGTTGTCATCGTGACGTCCCCCCCCTCCCCCGGGACGCAATCTTGGAGTGTAGTCTCAGCCCTTCGGCCACAGCCGTGAAGTTTTGACTCCTTTCCCAGGCCGTGAAATTTTGACTCCTTTCCCAGTCCGTGGAGTTTTGCCTCCTTTCCCAGGCCGTGAAGTTTTGCCTCCTCTCCCAGTCCGTGGAGTTTTGCCTCCTTTCCCAGGCCGTGAAGTTTTGCCTCCTCTCCCAGTCCGTGAAGTTTTGCCTCCTCTCCCAGTCCGTGGAGTTTTGCCCCCTTTCCCAGGCCGTGAAGTTTTGCCTCCTCTCCCAGTCCGTGGAGTTTTGCCTCCTTTCCCAGGCCGTGAAGTTTTGCCTCCTCTCCCAGTCCGTGAAGTTTTGCCTCCTCTCCCAGTCCGTGAAGTTTTGCCTCCTCTCCCAGTCCGTGGAGTTTTGCCCCCTTTCCCAGGCCGTGAAGTTTTGCCTCCTCTTCCAGTCCGTGAAGTTTTGCCTTTTTGTCCAGGCCGTGAAGTTCTGCCTCCTTTCTCAGGCCGGGAAATTTTGCCTTTTTGTCCAGGCCGTGAAGTTCTGCCTCCTTTCTCAGGCCGGGAAATTTTGCCTCCTCTCCCAGGCCGTGGAGTTTTGCCTCCTTTCCCAGGCCGTGAAGTTTTGCCTCCTTTCTCAGGCCGTAATTATAATTTTTTTTTTACACCCTCCCATGGGTCATAATCATGGCCTGTTGTCCTTTTTCCCTAGGCTGTATTGATGGCGTGCTGCTTCCCCCAGCCATCATAATGCCGTGTGCCCCCTCCCCACCCCCACCCCCCGCCGTTCTCTCCTCGTTATGTATATCCCACTGAAATATGTGATGATCAATCATCAAACATGTAGTATGTAATGTTATGGTATTCGATAGAGCACGTTTACAATATAATGGATCCAGCATCTGACATTAAAGGAACTAAATAATTGAACATGAACTTTATCATCAAGATTGATTATAATAAGGACACGTTTAAGTAGCATATAAGTTCAATGAATTAAATTATACATATTGAATAATGCAATGCAGCTAGTGTTTATCCAAAGTTAACCAAATATAACGTGTTTACAGATATAATTATAATAGATACACTAATTATGATTCCATTCAAATCTGATGTCGTACGTACAAGGCATATCTAAGTACTAACTTCTTATTTATCTAGTTTTGTTCATCTTTTCCTACGAATTGAAGAAAAAAGTTAAAACATCGCATACCACGTACTAATAAAAAAGATCTATGCTATATCTAGTTTTGTTCATCTTTTCCTACGAATTGAAGAAAAAAGTTAAAACATCGCATACCACGTACTAATAAAAAAGATCTATGCTATAACCATCAAACCAAACTTGCACTTCTTTAAAATAGTTTTTTTTTTTCAAACGGGACGATTTTTTTGTGTTTTTAGTTTGTTTGTTTGTTTTTTGTTGTTGTTGTTTTTAGAACTCTTGCATGCTGTAGTGACACGCCAGCAGTGACGAAACAGGTTTTGAATTTACTGGGTACTGGGTAGGTTTAAATATAAAAATTACAAAAAGACAACTTCATCTTGTAAATTATATATATATATATATATATATATATATATATATATATATATATATATGCACCCACCCAGTAAATTCAAAAATTACAATATGACACAGGGTTGCGATTGCGATAACGTGATCTTGCATTCATCCATGCATATAGACGCTGTCTGTTCGTGAGTTGATCGGTGCACATTTGCTATATACAATAAACACCCGTTGGCAAAACGCCTTCACATCATTCATCTTACGCACGTCCTACGCGTATTTTGTATATATTATATTAGTCTAATTCGATTTTATTAAAACACACACACGCTCGCGACCGTAAAAATTAAAATAAAATAGAAAAGAAAGAAAAAAAAAAAAAGAAAAAAAAAAAAAGACCTGTGTCTATAATTAACTAAGTCTAATTTTTTTTTCACTGGTTTTAGAAATATTCATTTTAATTAAAATTAAATTACATTTTAATTAAAATTTGTAATAATTAATTATTCAATTGATCATCTAATACACAAACGTATACAGTATACATTTCATTTAAAAAAAAAAAAAAAAAAAAGAAAAAAAAAAAAAGAAAAGATAATCCAAAATTATCATTGACGTCGTACATGTAAGGTTGTCCCTCTCGTGTGCAAGATTTAAGTCGCACGCAGTTATATATCAAACTTTCAGAAATTGTTTCGTAATACCATTAAACGGAGAAGTCTGAAAATTAAGTTCTTGTACGATATTATGAAACTGAATTAACGGTACGCGGTATTTCAGAGGACTGCGCTGAGGGGCAGATAGTGCATTACTAGCACGCCTTTTTGTGTGGGTGGGCCCTATTCTTAGAATGCACAGGCAGTTTCCACCTTGTTCCATTGTTGAAATTCCTTAGGATTTCATAATGTAAGAAAACAGCCTGCCATGTTTCGTTTTAAACGCTCTGCCATCAATGAGGTTTATAAAGGCATTATTATATACCCGAATAATCGTTTGATTCTCACCGCTGGCCTGTGTAAGCAAGTCGTATACGTTGTATATATATATATATATATATATATATATATATATATATATATATATATATATATGTATGTATGTATGTAAGTATGTATGTATATAGCCTACTGTTCATAAAATTTGGGCCACCAACAGCGCGCTACAATTCCTTCTTAACCACCCTCAACCCCCCCCCCCCGCCGACTGTTTATTGATTCCCACTATAACGTATGGGTAGCGTCTAGTCTAACACCAATTTAATGACAAGGCAATAATATTCACATATTATATCATATCATATCATATTATATTATATTATATTATATTTTATCACTATATACATTGTAACTGTGTAGCAATAATATCGTAAATTCTGAGAGCTCTCTGTTTTAATTGAGGTGTGTATCAGAATAACATATTACAACAAAGATGGCTAAAGAATGGTCATTTCAATGAATCTCGGACTCGGCATTGACAACATAAACAATCACACGTGCGTGTGTGTTTTGTAAAGTTGACAAACGTGTTCATTCAGGTGTGCCGCAGGTATATTACAGTAATATGATTGGTCGATTCTCACACTATAATTAGAAAAAAAGTTGTCAGACCAGTCGGCCCACGTTAGGAATCTATTCTTAGTTCAATCAATTCTTAAATCTTCCAAACCGGCTGAAGAGCTAAGTGACCTCACCCTATCCGTAGTTTTCCAAGCCGGTTCTCCACTGACCTGCCAAGTGAACTGCTCTTAATTTCAATCATGGAGCAGAGATTCAACCCAGAAACGGCCAGGGTGTACCAGTTTCGATACATGAGGGAATACCGCGCTATCTGCGTTCTGTGGGGACTGCTATCCATTATTTGGTGCATATTGAACCTTGTGGCTTTCGTCCAGCCCCAGTGGATTGGGGACACGCCGGACAGTCCAGGTTTTGGCCACATCGGGGTGTTCCAGCATTGCTACCCAGACAACTCGCAAGGAATCTACGTGTGCAGTGGTTCCTTCACATCTTTTGATTCTATTCTTAACGACCCCTTCAGAGCCACCACGTTTTTCGTCGGAGTATCGGCTCTTATAATGCTGATCACGGTAGCTGCTCTTTTGCTTTTCTTCTGCTTCAAGAAAACATTCGTTTTCTATTTCTGTGGCATCATGGAACTAGTTTCAGGTAAATCTAAATTTTATTTTTGATTCATTTGTTGGTGGAAATTGCATTGCGCTTCACACCTCGAAACTGGTTGTTAGAGGCGGGAGATTTAAAATCCGCTTTCTAACCAAACCTGTCAGCATCGCCTGGCATATACACGCATATACATATTGTCTACAAAACGGTTAAAACTGGCATTTATAGATTGTAGGTATTTTCCATATTTAGTTTTATATGTTTCATGTCTGTTGCTTAAAAACCATGTATAGTAATAGCGTATATGGGGTGGGGTGGGGTGGGGGTATACGGAAGAGAACAGGGGTGAGAGAGAATTGGAAAGAAATGAAAGACATTGAGACAAGAGGAGGGATGGGAGTGGGGTGGGGGTTAGAGTGATTGTGAAGGATGAAGAAAAGACATGAATGGTGGTTTGGTTTGATCTAGCCAATCTTTCATTAGTGTTATAAATGATCACGATTTGAATTGACTGCAACATGTATGGGGATTTATATATTTTGGGTTACTTAAGTACATTAGTGGGGAATATTCCATATTTAGGCTAATCCCCCCCCCCCCCAAATGTATCAATCACCCAGTGTGCTTTTAATTATGCCAAATGAAAACCAAAATTTTACATGTATCAGATCTGTTGTCCACAGTTTATTAATTTCTTATATGTCTCACTTTAAATTGGATGCAATTCCATATCTCAGAATGACTTATATCATTAAAAAAAATAATAATAAAAATCTTGCTCTGGAAGATGAATCTTTCATGTTTAGTTGTCTACTCAGATTTTGTGCTTCTTTGAAGTTACCCACCTTGGAAACATTTACATTTAAGATTATTTACTTGATCCAGATACTTTTTCAGTATTCTTTTTAAAATGGAGCTTCATTTTATAGTGTGCTTTAACAGGAATAAGCTAGACACCATTGAAAATGGAAGATTGTAGTTTTAATGATTCATTTCAATGAGGGAAATATCAATAGACAAAGGATTTAATTCTTTAATACATAAATTTTTCTGGTTATTAGAAACTGAATCAAAGATTATAACTCTGATGAATTAGGTTAAGAATCAGAATATGTGCTGTTAAAAAATCATATGAATGTGAAACTTATCATTTTGAAAAGTACATGAAGATTTCTGTATTGGTTAAAATGTATTTATACATGATCTTGTTTTGATTAAATATTACAATTAATATGAGTCATTACATTTACTTGTCAGATGTCACACATGAATGAATTGGTTTTACTGTCCCTGGCTCTTAGGTTCTGTACAATCTCTATTTAGCTATGTAGTTTATTAAGCTATATAGCTTTATAAAGCTATTTAAAGTAGCTTGATTTAGCTATTTCAAAACTAAAAATCTATCAAATTCATTTTTAAATGCATTAAAAATCGAATTTCATTGAATGAATTTAATTCATCCTTGTACTCCTTAAAACACAATGTAAACAAAAAATGATTTTTAAACTATGCCCTGTAGGAAGAAATTGGATTCAGAATTGTCAAATGTTTAGGATTATTAAGTTGTTAGCAACAGTTATCCAATCTACTACATAGAGTAAAAGTCAACAAGGATCCACATAATAATGGATAAGCAATCAGATTCCACATTATAAAGTCATCATACTTATCTATGCTTCAATGCACACAGGGTATTGGACAGTTAACAGAAGGAAAGAAATTCCCTTTTTATGAAAATTCTTAAAATGACATAGTAGTGTCATAAAGTCTAGTAGGAACAGTGTTCTAGTTAGTTCAAAGTATAAACATGTTCAAAAATCATTATGCGACTTTTTGGCTATGCAGTTACAATTAAAAAATCCAGTCTAATTCAATCTAAACTAGCTAATCAATTGAGTTATTAAAAATAGCTTTATAAAGCTATATAGGTAAATACAGACATTGTGCTGGGCCTGTTTGTCTATATAATGGACAATAATAATAATCTTCTATTTCTTATATAATAAGCTTGCATATATAATGAAATGAGCTGAGAGTCTCTTTCAAGCAATTATATTGCTTGGGCTGGGATTAATAGTGAATTCAAACCCCAGCAATATAATTGCATGTGCTTTGGGCATGGCATATTTTTTTTGATAAATGTTCACTGACTGAAAAACCAAATGATATTACTTAATTTTCTTTCATAGAAATGGAAATATTCTAAATCATCTCTTCATCGCATAGAATTAGTTCTAAATTGAATTTACTGTGTACTAATGTGTGTGTGCGCGTGCGCGCTTCAGCTTGCTGGAGAGCTAATATTATGACACCAGTGTCGGCATCAGCATAAACTTTAAAGAAAAACCTTCTATATCTTTTAAACCAAGGGGAATAGGATTTGACAATTCACATATAGATGTCTCATGAAGGGAAATTTCTTTTGGAACTATGACTTTTGACCTTGAACTTTCACCTTCTTTTTAAAAAACTTGAACCTGGACTCATTTTTTAACCAATGGGGTTAGGATTTTAAGGTTTCACATATAGATGATTCATGAAGAGAGCTGTCTTTAGTACCAAGACTTTTGACCTTGTGACCTTAACCTTTGGCCTACTTTCAGAAACTTTGATCTGAAGTACATCTTTTGAACCAAAGGGAATAGGACTTTGATGTTTTGCATTTAGATACCTCATATATAGACCCTTGTTTTCATGCCAAGGCATTTGACATAATGATCTTGATCTTGAACTCTGACCTACTTTTCAAGAACTTTAATCGGAGTTATATCTTTTGAACCAAGAAGAATAGGGCTTTGATACTTTATATTTTGATACCTCATGAAGATCTAATGACCTTGAACTTTGGCATACTTTTGAAAAACTTTAACCTTGGCTATATCTTTTGAACCAAGTGTGGGTATGTTGTCTCCTGACAACTTTATGTATTTTTGCATCCTTTCAGAATTTTTCATTCACAGTGAGTTCTTGCAGTTATGGGCCAAATGTCTAAAATTTGGACATAACTTAATTTTTTTCCCCAGAAATGGAAATATTCTATTTCTTTTTTGATGTAGTAGAATAAATCCTAGCTATGCTGAATTTATCATGGATTAAGTCATTTATTTATTTTTTTGGGGGGGGGGGTGCTACATGGTTTGCGTCTTTCCAGAATTTTTAACTCAGAACTTGAGGCCTTCTGGAAAAAAAAAACCATGAGTTGAAGCTTGGCCTGAAGTCACTTTAATTTTGACTGCACAAAGAAAAGAAAACTCAAACTTAAGTTCGAGATTTTTTAAGGAAATCCAAACCTGTTCATAGCACTGAGTCTTCTTTAATGTGCAAATGTCTATCACATCATGGGACCTTCATTTTCAAGATTTCTTCCAAATGTCACACAAAGCTTTTTTCAAAATGCTGTGTGCAGTCACTCTTTATCTTTCAGTGTGTCTTTTGTCAGATGAAGCCAAAGCATAAATGTGGCTCAAACCCATGACCTCCTAGTTACAAAGTGAATACTTTCACCGCTGAGCCACGATAACTGTCTGATGATAAGTGTACCATGTGATCAGAGGTTTTCTATAAAGGAACGGGAGGGCTTTTACTTGATTTATTTAGTAATTTCAGCCAAATTTATAAAGATCTGAGGCAATACATCACAAATTGATATCTCAAGCATTTTATGTACACCTATTAATAAAATGATGATTTCTAACCATCAAGATGTGGAGAGCCTACAATGGTTTCACACCCACAGGCAGGGATTGGGTCAACATGTTTGAAATAAAATATTATTCTTTTATATCTTATGTTTGAACAGATAAAAGTATGTTACTAGAGTAAATGAATGACTTTTAAATCATTCAAGGGAGTGATGTGTCAGAGTATTCTATGATGCATGCCCTTTATTTGTCTTAACCCCACACAATGACACATCTTTAAGTAGCATGAGAGTATGTACATACATATGTACCACATTTCATTCATTTCTGGTGTAATCACATATCATATAGCAAAGTGAAAAATCTCATACTTTTAAATCCTCTTCAAGGACTCCTTTTCTGCTGTTAATTGTAAACCGCAATGTTTAAATGACACAGCCCACACACTGCAGGAATAGCTGGATAGTCTGACCAAAGTTCACAGAAAATGATGCCTTATTTTTGTATTGATATTTTTAAATGATAATAATGCAGTTTTAAAAGACACAGCCTAATTAGATTGCCTTTGATCTGCTCACTCAGATTTCTACACGAAAACATATCAATATGGTGGATCATAAACATTTTAATTTGAAGTAGATTGATAAAAGATGTGTCGTCTGCCAAATTTTGTTTGGTCATTATTTGATGTCTTCTCTTGAAATATCAACAAGTATACCGAAATCTTATGGGTAGGCATGGTAAATGTACATTTATGTATGAACAGTTAAATTTCAAAAATCTAACTGAATAAAATTGCAATGATAATTAAACACAAATGATTTTAATGTCAATGTACACCATAAATATTCATCATCTTTAAAAAAAAAAAAAAAAAGGGTTAGCTGTTATGAAAGCAGAAATTACAAGGTACCGTGTAAGTGGAAATTTTAACGGGATACAAAGTGATTTTTCCATAAAATGGGTAATTTAGCGAATTTATAATTTAAGAAAGATAAATGGTACCTCTGATGAGGAATACATTGTTAACGATATTGAATTTTAGAGATCTCAACACTCTCGCTAAAAGTGCCAAAATTGAATCCACCTTAAAAATCCTGCTTATGTGGTAATAATACAGGTAATGTAACAGAATGTAGGAGACCCCCCCCCCCCCCCCCCCCATCTCTCCTGCTTACTGTTCATACTATAGTTTATCACTCTTTATGTCTTCTGTTTTCCTTTGGAATATTTTATTGTTTGCAAGGTTGTTTAATTTCAATATATCAAATATTTTACAATAAAAATTTTCATTCTTGATAATACTGGAAGTGATTCTGTCTTGATAATACTGGAAGTGATTCTGTCTTGATAATACAGGAAGTGATTCTGTCTTGATAATACAGGAAGTGATTCTGTCTTGATAATACAGGAAGTGATTCTGTCTTGATAATACTGGAAGTGATTCTGTCTTGATAATACAGGAAGTGATTCTGTCTTGATAATACAGGAAGTGATTCTGTCTTGCAGCTGTGTTTATGTTCCTGGCCTGTGTCATCTTCCCGAGTGGATGGGGTCAGTATGAGGTGAAACAGATCTGTGGAGAGGCATCGGGAGAGTATCGCCTTGGAAACTGTAACATACGCTGGGCATACATCCTCGCTATCCTGGGCATTTTTGATGCTGCTATTCTTTCCGTATTGTCCTTCTTCCTTGCGGCCAAGCGGGCCAAACTGGACTATGGCTCACCCAGTGGAGCTGTTACCAAATGTAAGTACTTACAGATTTCCTGTATACTAATGCTGTGTTTTGATGTACCCAATGCAACACTGTTACTGTATGTTGTTCAATTGTTATTACCTGCCTAGGAAGAGTAGTTTTGATATTTTACACATGATAATCAGATTTTGGATGTGACAGGTTTCAGAGAATGGTCAAAAATATCTTCAGTGATTTTTTTTTTGATGATTAATACCAGTAGTCTGACATCTGAATAATCCCCTTCTCTTCACGCTTCCTCCTTCTTTTAACCACCATACATCGTCCTCTTAACCCTTTTTTCATCCCCTCTGTTAACCCGTTCTCCTTCACCTCCTCTCTCATCATTGTCTTAATCCTCCTACTTCCCCCTTTTAACTTTCTTTCCTTCCTCTCTTAACACTCTGTTATCTTACTCTCAATCATTCATCCTCTCCTAACATTCTGTTATCTTACTCTCAATCATTCATCCTCTCCTAACACTCTGTTATCTTACTCTCAATCATTCATCCTCTCCTAACATTCTGTTATCTTACTCTCAATCATTCATCCTCTCCTAACACTCTGTTATCTTACTCTCAATCATTCTTCCTCTCTTAACACTGTTATCTTACTCTCAATCATTCATCCTCTCTTAACACTCTGTTATCTTACTCTCAATCATCCTTCCTCTCTCAACACTCTGTTATCTTACTCTCAATCATTCTTCCTCTTTTTAACTCTCATTCCTCCTATTCTTCACTTTCCTTCCTCCTCCTCTTAACTTTTTTTTTCTTTTCTTAACTTTTCTTCTTCCTCCTCTTCTTAATTTTTCTTCCTCCTCTCAACTTTCCTTCCCCCTCCTCTCAACTTTCCTTCCCCCTCCTCTCAACTTTCCTTCCCCCCTCCTCTCAACTTTCCTTCCCCCCTCCTCTCAACTTTCCTTCCCCCTCCTCTCAACTTTCCTTCCCCCTCCTCTCAACTTTCCTCCTCTCAACTTTCCTTCCCCCTCCTCTCAACTTTCCTTCCCCCCTCCTCTCAACTTTCCTTCCTCTTATAGCACCTGTCCTTCCTTCTCTTATTACCCTCCCTTCTCTTCTTAATCAATTCTTCAGTTATCCCCCCCCCCCCCCCCCCCCCCCCCCCCCGCCACTTCCTTGCACTCCCTCTATCTGCTACCACATACATGTATATCTAAGGTAAACTTCATTTTATTGGATTTTATACACATGTATATGATGGTGATCATGTCTTTCATTCATTGTCTCAGAATACATAGTCTATAGAATTTACTGGGATGTAAAACTGTACCCATATAAAGCATATTTGAGAGGATGAGGCATGCTCAAGTCTAATTAAATGGCCATGAATAGCTCGGTTCTTCTCCCATGTTGCAACACCTGGATTTTGGTCCCATGCAGGCCAAGAATACCTGTATTTAAATTCATGTGGTGAGGTTGCTTTTGATCACACAATATATACTTGTGAATCTTGTAGCTGGCTAAGATGGAGAAAATAGCTTCAGGAGAAGCACAAGGCATTAATTCACTATTACAGATACTTGCCTTATAAAGAGCTTACGACTAAAATCTGAATCAGTAAAAACTGTACAGATCCCAGAGAACGTGCTAATAGTTGCATTATATGTATTAAGAATCTGCACCACAGGCAGTCTGAGTAAATGGTTGAGCAAGTTTTCAAAATTCATAGACAGGATTTTTTATACTTGGATCACCTGACACTTGAAGCAAATGCAAGGATGTTTGATTTTTGATGTTAACTAGAGACAGATTTAAACTAGCTGCTCTATCTAGGAACATTTCGTAATAGTGTAGCGTACAGTTTTCTAGTCTTACATGTACCAGGGCTGGATTTCTTGAAAAGAAATTGTGTTGAAACTTGGACTTAAGTTTTGGATTTTACTAAAATTTTGATTGCTCAAATAAAAGAAATTCAACTTATAAGTTTGATATTTTTTTTCAAGAAATCCAAGCTAGGTAGATATTAATTAAGGCCCTTCAATTTCCAATAAAAGCAGATTGCTGGTCTAGGAAGTTAAGAACTTGTTGTGTTGTACATGTAAATTTTTAATGTTAATTACTCAGAGGAAAAGTAAACACTTCTCTCTCTCTCTCTCTCTCATACCCTTATTAAAGTATATCTTATTTTAGTGAAGTAAGAGTTTTAATTTAATTTTAACTAGTACGTACAGAAATAGGTTTTTCCATTATTAACACAAAACAAGTGTTAAATCATAGTTGTGTCAAGTAATATGTTGGCTCAGACCCTATCAAATTCCAAATATACTTAAAAAAAAAAGAAAAAAAAGAACACACACTGTGTTTGTTTCTTGCTGTCTTTGAGGTGTGGCTGCCTGAATTTTATCACTTGTGAAGGGACTTTTCCTATGCTCTGAGGTGCTGTAGCTAATTTGATACAGTAAAATGTTTATAATGATCACACTTATAAGGAATTCATGTTTATTGTAAAGTGATATTTATTCCCTTTGATAGGAAAATAATGGATGACAAATGTTTTCCATACGCTCAGGAGGTTCACTATAACTGTACTTTATTATATATATATTTATGTTTATATAACTTTTTTAGATATACCTTTATTGTTATGAATACAATGATACTAATGTTTTTCTCCTTAGCTGACCTGAATGGATACTCAGCAGAAACTTTGTCCAAGCGCTCGATACCCATACAGCCAGTGGTCACTGTTCCTGACCAGGAGCGAATCGCCTACTCCGAGTATTCACAGTCCACCAAACGCCAGGGTGCCTCGAACTTTCAGCTGTAAACAGCTGTAAACAAATGAGTCCGAGGTCAGAGGAGTGACACCAGAACTACTCAAATATATGATCCTTATATTTTCAAACATTTTTTTTTTGGCCGATATTTAGATCTTTTGATGCTGCAGGACTCTTGGTATTTTTTTTCAATTTTAATTTTCTAATTTTGTAGTAATGTTAATGCTTCCAAATATTGCCTTGATTGACTACCATGTTGGCATTTGTTTTAAGATAATTTAAAGAGAGGCAGTAGATGTGTTAAAGAAACTGACCTAACTATTAATGAAGAAGCTCTCTAACATGTTTATTTAGTGATGACTGTACCATGCTGTATTTCATTTGATTCCCACATTTCTTTTATTTTTTTCCATCAGTGTTTTTTTTTTCACTTGCAGTAAAATCCTATTAGTAATGTAGTAAAGGCATCTACAGTTATATAGAAATAAATAAAAGTCCAGATAGTTTTTTTCCGCATGAGTTCTTGAACAAATAAATACATCTTGAACAAAATTCTTTTGAGCAGAAATTTTGTTTAGTTTGCTAAGAAGTGATGCTCAGTAAAATAAAATAAGAATACCACCACCCATAGTGCTTTTAAAAAAAAAGTAACCAAGCATAATTCTCTGCATTTTTCACTGGTATTTTATGCTGTCATGCAAAAATATCCTAATATCCTTCTTTTGTATGTGTGTGTATATATATATATATTCATTCTTTTCTTTCATTTTTTAATCATTTATTGTAAAGTATGTAATTCCACAATACTCTCAACTGTTTTCTTGATATATAGTATTATGTAATTAATGTGTTTTGTTCGATAGGTTCACAAAATGCTGTTTTATGTTTTGCATTGTCATTTCTGTCTCTCTGTGGTCAATCCATGAAGTATATATATATATATATATATATATATATATATATATATATGTATATATATATGTATATTGTATATGTATATTGTATATATACATTTACTGGAGATTCCTCCCCCCCCCCCCCCCCCCCCCCCCTCCTTTTTTTTGGAATGTACAGTAGGGGGATATATATAGATACACTGTATGTGAAGAGAAAACTTTCCATCTTGTTTTATCCATTGACTTATGTTAACTGAGTTGGAGGTCAACATTTTGTGATATTTACCAGGGTAACAACAAGCAATTCAGAATGTCAAAGAGCTCTGATATTATGATCTAATGATATTTTTGTAAATTTGATCTGGAATTATATTATTTGGAACAATAAAATGCAAAATATTATCACAACAATATCATTACTTTTTCCGTGTGTTGCATACATGTATGTATAATGCTAATGGAATATTCTTCAATATTAACATATTTCATGAGATCCAAGTTCATGAAGGGTCTATATTTTCAATGTTTTGGAATATTTTCATGAGATACTAGGTCAGGTGTTACCTATATATATAATTTACGTGTTCTATTTATATTATCTATTGTTTCTTAAATTTACAAAATTTTCACAAGTTTGTGAGGGTCTTTATATTATGTACAAAAGTTGGAGGGGGGCTGGCTATAATAAATACTGTTGGTGGTATGGGAGGGGGGGGGGCTGGCTATAATAAATACTGTTGGTGGTATGGGAGGGGGGGGGGCTGGCTATAATAAATACTGTTGGTGGTATGGGAGGGGAGGCTGGCTATAATACGGTTAGTGGTATGGGAGGGGGGCTGGCTATAATAAATACTGTTGGTGGTATGGGAAGGGGGGGGGGGGGGGCTGGCTATAATAAATACTGTTGGTGGTATGGGAGGGGCGGCTTTCTTTCTTTAAAATTGACTTTTCTAACAGTCTGTCAATTGAATATGTAAATAACACACACACACACACACACAATACAATTAATGTCAACAGCGATATTTCACTTCATCTTAATAAAAAATTCAAACACGCAGACAGAATTACCTTCAGGAATTATACATTTTTTTGCAATCATGTCTGAAATAGTTGTTTATTGCAAAGAGTAATTCTATAACTTGTACAAATTCAGATGCATGGATTTGTTCTTTCATTAAGTTAAAGTGACATGGGGAGTTTTTTGTTGTTGCTCTGAAAACTACCCCTTACGCCAATCCTTGTAGTTCATATTTTATGACCCCAATTTACATGTAATGCATACTGGTGCTGGTGCGCGAAACATGCTCTGAGCAGGTGCCCCTTTTTTGCTTTGATTTCTCTAATTTTGGGCGACGTTGAATTTCTGTGGAAATGAAGGAGTTATTTGCGTTTGGTCTTTCTTTTGCCACTTCGCTGGGACAAGATAAAGGGCGAATATAAATAACCCCCTCGTTTCCACAGAAATTAGGCTATATCCGCACCACCCAAACCCCAAAAGAGTACCATGCGAGGGAATTTAGACACTGTGAACAATCAAAAATCCTGTCTGCTCTTCATAAAAATCTACATTTCATATTGAGCCATCAACCTTCCATCTCAATTACAGACCTTTTTCGTGGACTGTAGGTTTTCATCTAAATTTCACCAGCAACTGACTATGTGCCTTAGTTTCGCATTCGTACTTCCACCTATCTATACATGTATGGTAGGAGTCATGGTGACGACTACATGTTGCATAGCAAGTTTTACATTAAGCACTCTGCTACACTTGACATGCATCCTAAAATTATATTACACGTGTAATATTACTTTAAATATGGGGTATTTCCATTTTTAAGAATGGTGTGGGCCTATATTGTTAAACTGCCCCTTGCCACCCAAGTAAATATTTGTATATCAGGCATAGAGGATTCATTGATTGATTGATTATATATTGTTTAACGTCCCGCTCGAGAATTTTTCAGTCATATGGAGACGTTACCATTGCTGGCGAAGGGCTGCAAAATTTAGGCCTATGTTCGTCGCTTATGGCCTTTGAGCGGGGAGGGATTTTTAACGTACCACACCTACTGTGACACGTGGTCTCGGTTTTTGCGGTCTCATCCGAAGGACCACCCCATTTAGTCGCCTCTTACGACAAGCAAGGGGTACTGAGGATCTATTCTAACAACCCGGGTCCCCACGGGGCGGCATAGAGGAAACTTCAGACGAGATCATACGAGGGACATTTTTGAAGTTCGTAGAGTAGGGCGGTCTTTTTAAAACCGCTTGAAATATCAAAATTTTATTTATCTAAGACCTTCGAAGTATGCCCCGTCTGCCTCAACACACATTTTACACCGATCTACCCATTTCAGGAACGCCGCCCGGTACTCCTCTTTAGGTATATGTTGCAGACACTGGTAGACCGCACTGCCTATACGACAATGGGATTCACAACAGTGCCCTGCCAGCATTTCCTTTAGTCTTGGGAACAACCAAAAGTCACAGGGCGACAGGTCAGGGCTGTATGATCTAAGACATCGAGCCCAGATTCTTTGAGATATCCCTGTAACGTTGCGGATTTATGGGCCGGTGCGTTATCATGGAGTAATTTGATGCCGCGGACACCGGTGCGCGGTCTGCATTTCTGATAGAAATCAACAAGTTGAGTAGGAACACTTTCTCCTTAAAACTTTCCAGTGACAGACCTACCTTTCGGGACTGGAATTTGAAGGACTGGACCTTTGGAATCAAAGAATATCGCATACAACATGCGATTTGATGTTTTGCAACGGCGCGCAATGACAGGTCTGTCGCCCTCAGATGAAACCCAAACCTTATTTTTAGCCTTAGAATCGGGTTGAAAATGATAGATCCGGGTTTCATCACCTGTAACTATCTCTTCCAAATGACGTGGGTCACATTTATCATATTTTTTTTTATAACTTGCGATGCAAGTCTAATCCGACTTTGTTTCTGCTCGTCAGTGAGCAAATGGGGCACCCAGCGCGCGCAGATCTTACGTATCCCAAGTCGTTCACGTAAGATCTTCAAAACACTTGACGAATGAATGCCACTTAATTCTTCTATCTCTTGCACGGTATAACGTGCGTCTTCCTCAATTAACGTTTTCACAGTAGCAACGTTCTTTTCCGTCAAAACGGAAACCGGCCTACCCACTCGAGGGTCATTTTCAATTGACTCCCGACCATCATTAAAACGACGTACCCACTTGCAAACTGTAGCATATTTTAAAGCACCATTCCCATAAACCTTTTGCAAATCAGCATGGATTTCCGTTGACGGAAACCCAAGGTGTGCTCGAACCTTACAATATACCCTCTGTTCAGAGATTTTTCCATCCATATTGAGCGCTATATTTTACTATAGTGTATAAAACCAGGTGTTGAAAATACCCAGCGCAGCGCGCACGTAAATCTCGTGCGCCGCATACCGTGATACCGTTCGAGAGAGGAATGATTACGCAAGTTCTGTGTAAAAAAATCGTGCAACTTCATAATCGCGTTAAAAAGTTATATACTTACTCTACGAACTTAAAAAGTGTCCCTCGTATTAGACCATACTACACTAAGCATGGTTCATACCAGATGAGAATGAATAGTGATCCTTTGTCTTCTATCTATAAAGGATATTTAGGATCTTACTCCAAGAAAATTTATTACAGATAGCTATATTATTGAAAATTCAAATTGACACTTAAGGTTTCCGCGACTTGAAAGTAAGGGATTAATTTTTTTCTGTGTTTTTAAAATTGTAGTTGCGAAAGCACTTTTGTTCTTTTTTTTTTTAAATTATCTTTTATCATTTTTTTTTTCAATTCGATCACATATTTAAATCAATATATCGAAATACCAATTAACTTGTTATTCTGGCTAAATATTTTATTAATTCGTTATAACGAGATGTCATCTCATTATAACGAGAAAACCAACTCGTCACTATGAAATAATTAACTCAAATAAGGAGATAACCAACTCATTATAACGAAATGCTAAAGAGATATAACGAGATATCAACTTATTATAACGAGATACCAGATTTTTACTACGAAATGATTAATTTGTTATATTGAGATACTATTTCGTTATAATGAGATGATTATCTTGTTATAATTTTGTATTCCTCTAAGAATTTCTCCAAAATGACCTCCATCCGGCTTTTGTAAGTATTTAAAAGTCATTATTACATATAAAAAGATAGTTACAAACCCCAATAATTACCTATATAGAGTTACCTCAAAAGATTGTTAGCCAGCCTGGTTTTATATTCTCGAAGAGACAATTTATTCGAAATCTTTTACATCAGAAGAAAAAAAAAATAATTTAGATACATGTACATCAACAACGTTTAATCTATTAACAATATTAATTTTCATTCCTATGTCAATTTGATGTATATCCCAGTGAAATAGAAAGAAAAACAAACATTTTCCATATCTGCCCGAGGTTTGGATACTTTATTTAACAAAGACGTTAACAACAAACTAACAAGTCAACTTTATGTTGTCCGACATGTTTCATACCACTTGTTAGGCCGTTCTTTACCCAATAGTTTTGACTACGGATTACTCCGTTTACCGTTTACAATATTGTGCTCAGAGCGGGTGTGACCGGTCAACAGGGGATGCTTATTCCTCCTAGGCACCTGATCCCACCTCTGGTGTGTCCAGTGATCCGTGTTTGCCCATCTCTCTGATTTGTATTAGTTATAGGATTTACGAGATTGAATACTGTTAGTTATCTTCACCTTTACATATATAATTACATTAGAATTGCAAGCTATTTTTTAAAACAAAAACCAAAAAAATCCGATTTGGAAAGTGACACTCCGTGCTTGGCATTCATGTACAATGTTTTTAAATTCGTTGCTTGGCAATGTCCTCCAAAAATGATTTGAAAACGAAACATCTCTAAACCAATTACTATTGTTTCTTCTCTCTACTTCGGGTTTCGTCGCTGTATTAGGTTGTCATCTTAAATATTACAACATGGCAGACAACAACTTCGATTACTGTACAATTAATGTATTTTTGTTGAAATATACATGTGCATTTTTTCCACGCTGTTGTTATTGAAACAGTATTTTTGAAATAAACATGAGAAAAAAGAGGGGGGGGGGGTGTAACGTTTAAAGTGAGAATTACATACCATGACCATTGGGATCATGGCATTTACAATTTTGGCATACGCCTTTCTGCTTTACAAGACTATGTATTCAGTTCTTGTAGATGTGCGGTTGTATCTGTTGTAACGTTCAGAATCCCTGCATCCCCGGGGTTCAGCGAAACTGCCAAAAAATAGATTAATTTTCCAAAAATCTTCTCTACAACCGCACATCTGCAACAACAACTAAATACTGTCTTGTAAACAGAAAGGGGTATGCCAAAATTGTAAATGACACGATCCCAATGGTGATGGTATGTGATTCTTTCAAAGGCTCATCCCAAAATTGATTGAAAAGATATTAAGAAATTAAAAGGTGAGCTTGCTCATATACCACACTCATTAAAAAAATGTTTAATCAAACTACATCGATCCCGTACAGTTTATGTGGTAACACAATATGTATATGCAATATGAAAAATATCGATAGGCATTCATCTTGAAGTGTTTGCTCCCGTCATCCAACTATCAAAGTTTTTTTGCACTTTCTTTCCTCTGTCAAGTATTGAATGTGGTGAAACGCTAGGATAGTCTCTGTAATGCCTGGCCTGAAGAATAAATCAAAAAATATAGGTTGAAGATTAGTAGTTTCTATATATCTCAATAATTTCCAATGCCGTGAAGTCCATTATACACCTACAGAAAATGTTTTGTGCATTCAATACACTAACAAATTCCATAAATTTCATAAACAATGACTACTAGAAGTCGCCATGAAGTATTCCAGTAGAATCAAGTTAAAGTTCCTCACCACCCCCACCCCCGCCCTTCTTTTTGACATTGATCTTTATTATAAATTCTTTTCTAATGTACACAAAGATATATTAGGTACGTAGTCCCCAATACATGAAGTGGGGAATGTTTAATATTTTGTTTTTGGACAACTTCCAGCTCTGCGTTCTAGCTGCTATCTCCCCACCTTCACCCTTCCCTCCCTTCAACTTTAAAAAACGTTGATCACGTGCCTGTATTCAGCGCCATTGTTGCTCGATTAGATGGATATCCTGCCAAAATGTATACCGACACAATGTACAGTCTGAAGACTCACCAAAACATCTCTAAATTGTTGTATCTCCTCTCCACCCCGTGCCTCTCTGTGAGGTATACCGACACAATATACAGTATGAAGACTCACCAAAACATCTCTAAATTGTTGTATCTCCTCTCCACCCTGTGCCTCTCTGTGAGGTAACTCCAGACTAACTTTGAGCTGTCGCTCTCTTCCACAGTGTTCTGTAAAGAGATTTCGGAGTTCCTTCGGATTTGTTGGTTTCTTCTTGATGTTATTCATCAGGTCATCTATCAGCCGTATACTGTCATCATTCAGCTCCTAGTGTACAATTATACGATAACAATATCAGTAATAATTACAGTTTTATTATCGCTCGAGTTTAATGTTAATGTTCGCCTCTTTTACTGGCATAATAAATAAATAGACTTTTTAAAAATAATAATAAAATAAAATAATTAACTAAAATAAAACAATAATAATGACAAACCAAGTAACATTATAAGAGCAGTGACTTTGTCATCATTACCATGATGAACGAAAAGAGAAAAGAACGAACAGTGATCAATCTTATAAATCCTATAAAGAATACAAAATAAGAGAAGGGCGAGCATGGTTCCCTGAGTATACCAGAAATGGAGACTAAGTTAAACAAAAAAAAAAAAAAAACAAAAAAAAACCAAAAAACAAACAAAAAACAAAAAACAAAAAACAAAAAAAAAAAACCCCGAAAAAAAAACCCTCATTATATTTGTTGATATCGTATTTATAAACACCCTTCATTGTATGACAATAGCCATACGATTATAGCAATCGAGTGGCCAATTGTTCATTTAATTTCAATTGACTTTGTATTTTATCTATATACACCATCCCCGCTCCTTAAACAGACATTGATTTATGTATTGAATATTTTACAATTTTTAACATGTACTGCAAACCAACCCATGAAAGTTCCATACATTACTTGCAAAAAAAAAAAAAATCTGTAAGCTCTAAATAATGATTTAAATTACTATGATCAATATTTATAAGCAGAATTACATATAACGCACTCACTCACTTCTTAGATCTACACGTGGTAATGATATGAATACATGACTTACCGGATCACCGTCTGTTTTTAATTTTTTCAGCAAGTCAGACTGTAAATAAAAAACATGGAAATATGATCATTTTGTTTTACATGGAAAACTAATTCTCCATTTATAAACTGAATCCAGTAGGGTTATCTATGTAAACTTGTTGCAGTCGAGGTTACATATAATGGTAATTTGCATTGAGAATGTGAGAAATGCTGTGAAGTGTTACAGATGAAGGGCTGTTGCGTTTTTCGTTCTCCTTCACTCGGTCTTCGTCCATCTTCTTCACCATTTCCAATTGATCTTCGTGATATTTCTTCAAAATTTCTACCATTTTGTTATTCTGAGTCTTCAAATGCCTCAACATATCTTCCTTGTAACGATCATTCAACTCCCCTAGTTTCTGAAATAGCGAAAATTATTCTTCGAAAACAAAGTACTGAATCTACTGTGATAAATTACAATGCAATCTTGGGAAATTCTGCTCATATACTGCAGTGATTTGTAAAGGATTTGTTTACTGAATGTTATTTATAATTGTTACTTGACGAAAATATGAAGATACGAACAGTGACCAATCCCATAGCTGTTGTGCAAAGAATGAACCCTGAACATACCAGAGGTGGGCTAAAATGCCTAGGAGAAGTAAGCATCCCCTGTCGACCGGTGACTCCTATACCTCGATAAGGTAAATGGAAAAATTGGTAGTTAAAATTATTGTAAAGATCTAGAACGGTCAAACAATTTATGTGAAAGAAGTCAGACAGCATTTGAACTAATGACAGGTTGTATTGGCAAACTATACTGGACATAAAGGTTAGGGGGGTGGGGTGGTGGACATGTTGGTTTTATAAGTTTTCGGAGAAATTAATAGTGAAATACCACATGTACATGGATTGAGAAAACATTTTGTGATTTGAATCATGTGAACTGTATGCTTTTATTTCACCATTTCCATTCCCATGAGCCGTATGATAAAGATGTGGTACATTTTGGGTAGTTGTCAGGCAGACAGTCAGTAGACATAATGCGTTATTGATAAAGTGAACAACGATTGAACGTGACTTAATTAAAGGTACGCCACTACAAAGACGTTATTTACAGGCAAATGAGCGCAATCAAGCAATCGGAATGCTTCAGGCTGGACAAACCCAGCGAAATGTTGCTATCCGGTTTGGCGTGTCCCAATGTCATCGCTAGATTCTGGACACGCTTTCGGGGTACTGGTACAGTCATTGAGAGGGTTAGGATTGGCAGACGCCGTGCCACAACGCACCACCAAGACCAGTACATTGTAATATTGGCCCGGAGACAGCGTTTTCAACCTGCTCCAAGACTGACTCGTCAGTTTAATGTTGCCACAGACCTGCACATTACTTCCCTTACTTTGAGAAACAGACTTCATGCCACTAATCTCTGGGCTTACAGGCCACTAGTACGACCCATACGTCCCCCACGTCATCGACAAGCACGCTTGGAATTCACACATCAACATGTGAATCGGGATAGCCGTCGTTGGGGGGCGGGTACCGTTTACAGATAAGTCCCGATTCTGTCTGTACTTCTAAGATGGCCGTAGGCGTGCTTGGAGAGAGGCCAGACAGAGATGCAACCAGGCATTGGTGGCTGAACACAATCGGTTTGTGGGTGGTTCTGCAATGGATTTGGGGTGGAATCTCTCTGGCGGGTTGCACTGATATGGTAGCTATTAGGAACTGCGCACAGACTGCTCTTCGATAAAGAGATGAAATTCTTCACCCAGTCGTCAGGCTTTTTGCAGCTGCAATCGGGCCAAATTTCATTCTGATGGACGATAACGCTCGTCCCCATCGTGCTCATGTGGTTCAGGAGTATCTGCAGAAAGACACTATCATGCGTATCGAGTGGCCTGCTGTCTCACCGGACCAGAATCCCATCGAAAATGTGCGGGATCAACTTAAGCATCAACTTGTACAGCGTTCAAACCAACCACATGATGACCTTGGTAACGCGCTGAGAGAAGAATGGAACAATATCCTACAACAGAACATTGCGAATCTCATAATGAATATGCAACGCCAATGCAAAACTGTGAGCAAACGGAGGTCACACTGAGTATTGATGAAACCCTAAGTCAATTTTGGATATGTTCTATAACGTTTAAGTTGTCTTTCATGCCGGATTTCTTCATGTCATTCAGTTGCATGTTAAATCGATAAATGGAATCGTCATTTCTGATTAAATATTGATGAAAAATGATGTCAGCGTTTGTGTTTCATGTAATCCGCCATGTACGTACAAACGGATTGTTTGTTTGATTGTTTGTTTTGTTTTACGTCCCGTCGACAAATTTAGACCTATGCTTAGCGCTCAGGGTCGTAGCAGTGAGGGTTCGTTAACGTGCCAACGCCTACCGTAACACGGGACCTCCGTTTTTAAGGTCATATCCGAAAGACCCGTGATTCACACTTCTACATGCCGAGCGTTTGGCGAAGGAACAATCACTACCTATCTTTCGTCTTAGGTTTGACGCGGACATGGCACGAGCGGGGCTCGAACTCACGACCTCCCGGTTACAAAGCGAACGCTCTAACCACTGAGCTACCGGGACCGTTTCATTGAAAATAGTCTATGACTTATTTTGTCCAGTATAGATTATATCATTATATCGACCACAGAATTTGTGAAATGCAGTCTGTTGAAATATCTGTAGCCTTCTTCGATTTAAAAAGTGACCATTCGTAGTACAAACGCTTGCGTATCGAATTAGTTGAGAGACATAAACACCATGCAAATAATAAAATTTAATCA
This sequence comes from Ostrea denselamellosa, assembly GCA_024699665.1. Lineage (NCBI taxonomy): Eukaryota > Metazoa > Mollusca > Bivalvia > Ostreida > Ostreidae > Ostrea > Ostrea denselamellosa. The sequence continues at coordinate 6,164,412 of JAMZEH010000068.1, forward strand.
GGTAGGCATGATAACTCGACTATTCGTTGTTTGATTGATTGATAGTTGTTTTCTGCCACACTCAACAATTTTTCAGTTATCTGTTGCCGTCCAGTTTTTTTATTGGTGGAATGAGAATCCAGATACAATGCACACAGGAAGAGACCACTGACCTTCCGAAAGTAAACTGGGAAACTTTCTCACATATATCGTCACGAGTGAGAATTGAACCCGCGCCGAGTAAAGGTGAGAGGCCTTGTAAAGTTCAGTACCACGGAGGCCCTCCGATAACTCGAGAATAACATAATTATATCGTGGGTCAGCTCCTACCTTCAGAATACTGTCTTTGTTTCTCATATCATCAACAGCATCTGATGAATGTTCATGCTAATCAAGAAAAACAAAATGCAACTCTTGTTATCAACTTGTTACAGTAACGAATGTATGCTTTTTATAACGATCTTTTAAAATGACACAAAACTCAATACAGACCGTGATTTATACAAGTCATATTCATCATATGTACCTCGACCTCATCTATGATCTTTCGAACTCTTTCTTTGTTTAGCTTAGCCAGTTTTATGTTCTGATCATCGAAATATCTCATCAGTTTTTCTTCGCTTTCTTCATCGCTGGATGAATTCTCTGTATTGTTGTCATTATCTGGCAATAAGTCTGAATCGTCTTTGATTAATTCCTAGAAACAATATTAATATGCATACATGTATAATAATTGATTGTTTTAGAATGTTTCAACATATAAAGCTGAAGCAAATTTTAAAAGGAATCTTACCTGCTTAACTTTGTTGATATAGTTTTCAGAATCCAAAGATCGATTTGTAGTTATCGTTCCCTATATGATAGAATGTAAATATCATAGGATTAAACAAATACTCTTCTTGAACAATCTATTGATGTGTAAACTCTGAACATTTTACTCGCAAACTGAATAAAAGTAAGAAGCACTTTTATGTTAAGTTTGTGAGTAAAATGTTCGTAATTATATATCAATAAATTCTTCAAAAAGAATGTTTGATTGTTATAATTGTATTAACAATTTAAAAAAACCCTGAATAGTCCCTCCAATACATTATTTGTTTTGAGGCGCGTATGAATAAATCGCGTTTTTAGATTTATTTATGTGCAAATTCTATATCGACTTTATTTGCGTCCAATGAAGACAATTGTAATAAATACCATTGGGATTATTATATTGTATTCAGTTATTTTGAAAATTTGTATGAAGATAAATATGCACCATAGAATTAATAAAACCTTACAATGTTAGTAAGCAAAGCAAACGTCAGTATTTGGTTTACATAAGTAGACATTTATAATTACGTGTTCTAACAGTCAACAATATCTAAACGGCATTAATGCTGTCATTTGTTTTATATAACTGCGCAATTTTCTACAGTGGCGGATCTATAGGTTTTATATAACTGCGCAATTTTCTACAGTGGCGGATCTATAGGTTTTTAAAAGGGGTTGCAACCTCTGGGTTCAATATTTTTCAACCAAAAATTCATTTTTAGGGTAATCAATTTCCTATATTTTTTTGGGGGGGGGGGTGGAAGATATAAAAACTTGGGTCACATCCCCCTTTCCCCTTAACACTATGTATCCGCCATTGTTGGTTTTGATCATTTGTGTGACTGAAAGGATATAGTAGTGCGTTATCGAGCAAATCCAAACTGCTGAAAGAATTTTAGATATAAAAAAATTTCATCTTTCGTTATTTCAATCGCAGTTGTAAATTTCTCTGAACCCAAATATGACATTCTTTTTTCAATTTTAGCGTCGCTTTGATATTCGATATCCAAATATGTCAGGTTTGTTTTGTTTGTTTGTTTGTTTGTTTATAGCCGCCTGAGCAATTTTTCAGCTATCCGGCGTGTCAGGTTTGTAACACGGATATTAAAACTGCAAACGATTTCCAAGATCCATCTCATCACAGACAACATTGTCGTGATCACAATTCAATACATCAGTTTCCATCAGTATATCTCTGGACAAAATCAAAATGGTCAATTAAATCACAAAATGATTTGTAATTTTTGAAAAATGGACAGAAAAAAAGAATAGAACAGATTTAATAACCTACCCTATCTCTCAGTTTCCGAAGCCTTTCCTCATAGTCTGATTGTAACGAGCCTTTTCCCCACGTCCAATTGATATGGGACGCATTGAAGGTAATTGTGTCTGAATGTTTTCGATGAAGCATTACCAGCAGCGCCACCTGTTCTGGTCGCATTTCTGTGTGTAGTACCTGATCGCACTCAGTGTCCAAGTCTTTGATTAATCGTTCTATCTACAAATATTGGTTGCATTTCTGTGTGTAGTACCTGATCGCATTCAGTGTCCAAGTCTTTGATTAATCGTTCTATCTACAAATATTGGTTGCCAATTATTTCTCTTCTTTTTTTTAAAAAAACGCTCTTGTTTTCTCTATATGAAAAGGCCAAGATAACGAACAGTACTCAATCTCGTAATTCTTATAGAAAATACAAATCAGAGATATAGGCAAACACTGACAACTGGACATACCAGAGGTGGGATTAGGTGCTTAAGAGGAGTAAACATCCCATGTCGAACGGTCACACCCAACGTGAGCCCTATATCTTGATCAGGTAAACGGAATAATCCGCAGTCAGAGTGAGCATGCCAAGATCAGCCTAACAAATTGGTATAAAACACGCCAGACAGTATTTGACCTAATGAAAGGTTGTACTGGCAAACTAGATCGTTTAACGACCATAGAATTTGCGAAATGCTGACTTTAAACGAGATTGTCAAAACCCCTGTATCATCATGTTTTTCAGTAGTCTGCCCGGTTTAAAAATTTATCATGCGTAGAACAAGCTCTTGTGTATCGAATCATTTGAGAGATATGAACACAATATGCAGTTAATAATGGAATATTACTACATAAAAGTGGGACGTTGAAGATGGAGAATCTGAAATCATCCGAAATGTCATAAAGATAAGTTGTTAGTTTGCTATTAACATCTATTTTCAATAAAAAGTACGAAGAAGATGTGAAGGTCTTTGTGGTGTCTGTTATGTCGACGTCACTGCAATATATCAAATTAACGTATAAATGAAAATGGTTATTGTTGATAGATAAAATGTCGCTGATATATCCAAATGTTGAAGATAACGGAAAGAAAATAGCATGGGTATAATCAATTTGTAAACTGAGACCGGCTTCCGACAATGAATTGATGTCACGGGGGTTGCAACAGTCGCATTTAAAGTCAACATTTCGCAAATTCTGTAATCGTCATACCCATCCTTTTCGCAAATACAACCTGTCCGGCTTGTTACAATGTAGATATATAACATCAATTAAAGAGTAATAATCACTTTGTTGTTGATAACATTTTGTTGTTGATAACATTTTGTTGTTGATAACATTTGTCTTCAATAATTTTACCCGGAACGTTCAATACGACCTTTGGGGTGGGAGTTGTTAGACTCTCCATACATGTTGTCATCAAATGGTAGTAATTACTCTGGCGATCATAAAATTTGTCTTCAACTATTTTACCTGGAACGTTATATACGACAATACTTTGTGCTCTGGTTTAAACTTCCATATGTTGTCATTAAGGTAGCTATTAATAGCTATAGCTAGGCTGTAATTACCACTCAATGAATTTTTCTCAAATTTATTTATTTTGAACTTTATGCTGAAACATATAAAAAAAATCATTATAGGTAATCAGATTAATTCTGGAGGAAAATGAATTTGAAATCCCCTCTTTTGAAGCCTCAAAAGGCAAACAAATAAAAAAAAAATAAATCAATAAAAATATGAAAAAAAAATCATTTTTTTTTAAAAGAATTGCTTATATATTCAAATGCCAAAACTGAGAAAGATAATACAGATATGTCAATGAAAATTTTATTAACACAAAAAATACTGTTTGTCATATATAGTTATATAAGATAAACACGCATTATTGAAAATTCAACATTAATGGAAAGTCATATTGCATCTAACGGAAACTCCAAAATGATTTGGCTCTGCAATTGGTCGAGTTTACTTCAAATATGGCGTTTCACAGACACTATCCACCATCAACAAATAAAATCTGCTCATAAAATTTCTCATTTTATTTCATTTTTACAGTCAGTCAGGCAATATCTAAAATATGGAATGGAAAAATATATATCAAAATAGGGTTGATTTTCAAATTGTGTCCAATTTTGTAACCCTGTCCCCTTGTCATTATACGTTATAATGCACCAAATGTGTTTAGAATAACAATTTTAATGATGATTAACATTGATATCGAATGGCAAAGTAAATAATGTGTAAATCGTAATCATAAATCCCCAAGACATATACAAGTTCGAGTGTAGGGCGACAAAGCGAAGGTAGGATCAGGTGCCATGGAGGAGTAACCGTCCTCTGCTGACCGGTCACACCCGCCGTGAGCCCTTAATCGAAAAGAGGTATACGGGATTACCCGTAGGTAAAGTTAGTATGAAAAATGACAGTCTAACAAAGGGTATGAAACAAATCATTCAACATATATAGCAGAGGCACTTTGTAATCGCAAGCAATGCCATTATAGCGACCGTAAATTTGCGAAATGATGACTTCAAACGAGATTCGTTATAACCCTGCAACGTCACCTTTTTTGTCAGTAGTTGACCTCGCTTTAAAAAATTCTCATACGAATGGCATGTCTCGCGTATCGAATCAACTGGGAGATATACACACCATAAGCAGGCGAAAGTGGTATATTACTACATAGATATGGAAAGTTGATGATTGCAAAGTCATCACGCTTATTATATAATGTAGTTGTCAGTCTGCCATTAGAGTCAATATTAAGTAAAAAATCCAAATATGAAGCAGACACTTCAGATTCCGTAGTGTCCTTTATTTCGAGTTCATCGGGATATATCAAATGGACATAATTATGAAAATTATGATTATTGATTGATAAGACGTCATCGATATATCTATATGTTGATCTCAGTTGAAGGATGTAAACATAAGAGACTGTAGAGCACTTGTAAGGTACATTTCAACCATCTTGCTCTCGCATACCTATGTCTTTCATAAGTTTCAGAGTCCTAATTGTAGTCTCACATTAAACCAAAATCTCATTATTGCATAACTGAGAATGATTTCATGTTACATTAGCTAACTGTTGTATGTATGTATGTATGTAATACGTAAGTACGCGTAACAAATTTTCTCTTTAGTGAATAATAGGAACAACTGTTTTAGGTTCTCGACAAGACTTCTGAGTAGAGTTTATTGAGTATCGACAGGCAGTTCATCGATTGATCATCGATCAATCATCGAGACCCATTCTATGTGAATATACTCACGAGAGCGTAATCCTGATTTAGACAGTACTAAACTGGTTTTATCAGAGGAAAATTTCAGTCGATATCTTGTAAAAAGGTCAGGTTTCACACACACACACACACACACACACACACACACACACACACACACATATATATATATATATATATATATATATATTAATTAATTACTTTCTCCTTCAGAAAGTGATTGATTGATTGATTATTTATTGCTTTCCGCCACACTCAACAATTTTTCAGTTATCTGGTGGTGTCCAGTTTTTGTTGGTGGAGGAGTGAACCCAGATACAATGCATCTGGGAAGGGACCACCGACCTTCCGAAAGTAAACTGGCAAACTTGCTTACATAACGCCGCTGCCGAGATTCGAACACGCGCCGACAGAGGTGAGAGGCTTTGTGATTTTGAGCCCGATGCTCTAACCACTCGGCCACGGAGGCCCCTCAGAAACTGAACCAAGACTGATCACAACGAAACAACTTTTTGGAGGGAAAACTTTCCAGTATATATAGTATGTAAGCTGGAGTATTGGGTTTTGGTTTCATTATGGCACTTTTCTTTTAAAGCATCCATGGTGTACAATGCTTTAATTAGATGTGCAAGAAAAAATCCAAGCACATGGATTGAAGTTATAAAATTGGCAATCTATCATATACACATTTTTATTATGAAATTTTTACTGATATATCCAAGAAAAATCCACACTGATGTTTCCTTTAATATGCAATGCTACTGTCTTAAAAAGCCATGTGCATGCACATGTTGTCCCTTAAATTCACACTTTGGTTTAAATTACGCCGCACAACATCTATTGCCCTGGGCTCACAATACATTAAGGATTCTATTCAGACCTTAACTCTGGCTGTAGTTATTGAGTTTGATCAAAGCTTCCGTGACTTGATCGACGTTTTCAAATTTGTCAAGTTGATGGGGTCCAGGGGATATGTCACCACCACTGCAAATGAAGTACACATACACTCTCTCTTTCTCTCTCTCACACACATACACACACAGACTCTCTTTCTCTCTCACACACACATACACACACACACAGACTCTCTCTCTCTCTCACACACACACACACTCTCTCTCTCTCGCACACACACACACACCACACACATTCTCTCTTTCTCTTTCACACACGCACACACAAACACTCACACACACACACACACACACTCTCTCTCTCTCACACACACACAGAACGATTTTTCTCTCTATCTTCTGTAACAATCTTGGCAAATAACTTGCCTTATGATAAATTGATCTAAAAAGTATTCCAAAACGACTGTCAAGTGTATAAATATTACGATAAACCATGAGTATGGAATCATAAACACTCCCCTGTATGGAACTGTGACATCAAATGTATCGAAATTTAAATCTAGATAATCTGTCATGCACACGTGGAGATGAAGTGTTGTATTTTGCTTTCACTTTTGACGGATATGAAGAAGGGGATAGTCAACGCCTTCCATTTTTACCGTTCATCTGCGTCATTCGTGTTGGTGATGACGACTTAGGACTTTGCACTATTTCCCACAATATCTCTGAGCTGAGAGAGCATTTCCACGCAGAGTACTGCTACCGAAACCAAGATATGAGAGTTTACCCGTAATAAACATGTCTCTCTCCTCTTTGATCGTTCATTGGTAGTCAAGATGTAATTTTGTACTTTCAAATTTACATGACCTAAACAGTACTTTCCACAAGTGCAAAATTTTCTTTCAAATCCCTCAAGTCATTATATCCATTGCATGCTGTTTTGTCATCAATTTTACATCAACATTTTTCGCTGTTTTCTACAATGAAAATTTTAACCCAAAATTCCTTATTTTCTCTCTGAGATCTTCCTTGTGAGCACTGTATCTCTGATATCACTATTGTGAGCACTGTCTCCCTGATATCCCCATTGTGAGTACTGTCTCTCTGAGATCACCATTGTGAGCACTGTCTCTCTGAGATCACTATTGTGAGTACTGTCTTTCTGAGATCACCATTGTGAGTACTGTTTCTCTGAGATCCTCACTGCTAGCACTGTCTCTCTGAGATCCTCCTTGTGAGCTGTCTTTCTGAGATCCTCCTTGTGAGCAATGTCTCTCTGATATCCCCATTGTGAGTACTTTCTCTCTGATATCCCCATTGTGAGTACTGTCTCTCTGAGATCACCCTTGTGAGCTCTGTCTCTCTGAGATCCTCCTTGTGAGCTCTGTCTCTCTGAGATCCTCCTTGTGAGCACTGTCTCTCTGAGATCCTCCTTGTGAGCTCTGTCTCTCTGATATCCCCATTGTGAGTACTGTCTCTCTGAGATCACCATTGTGAGCACTGTCTCTCTGAATCCTCCTTGTGAGCTCTGTCTTTCTGAGATCCTCCTTGTGAGCAATGTCTCTCTGATATCCCCATTGTGAGTACTTTCTCTCTGATATCCCCATTGTGAGTACTGTCTCTCTGAGATCACCCTTGTGAGCTCTGTCTCTCTGAAATCCTCCTTGTGAGCTCTGTCTCTCTGAGATCCTCCTTGTGAGCTCTGTCTCTCTGAGATCCTCCTTGTGAGCACTGTCTCTCTGAGATCCTCCTTGTGAGCTCTGTCTCTCTGAGATCCTCCTTGTGAGCACTGTCTCTCTGAGATCCTCCTTGTGAGCTCTGTCTCTCGGAGATCCTCCTTGTGAGCACTGTCTCTCTGAGATCCTCCTTGTGAGCTCTGTCTCTCTGAGATCCTCCTTGTGAGCTCTGTCTCTCTGAGATCCTCCTTGTGAGCACTGTCTCTCTTAGATCCTCCTTGTGAGCACTGTCTCTCGGAGATCCTCCTTGTGAGCTCTGTCTCTCGGAGATCCTCCTTGTGAGCACTGTCTCTCGGAGATCCTCCTTGTGAGCTCTGTCTCTCTGAGATCCTCCTTGTGAGCAATGTCTCTCGGAGATCCTCCTTGTGAGCTCTGTCTCTCTGAGATCCTCCTTGTGAGCAATGTCTCTCGGAGATCCTCCTTGTGAGCTCTGTCTCTCTGAGATCCTCCTTGTGAGCACTGTCTCTCGGAGATCCTCCTTGTGAGCTCTGTCTCTCTGAGATCCCCCTTGTGAGCAATGTCTCTCGGAGATCCTCCTTGTGAGCACTGTCTCTGAGATCCTCCTTGTGAGCACAGTAAATTTATTCTGACTTCCACTATGTGTCTCGCCAAAACAATTGCATGTTGTTCATGCTACAAATGAACTCTTGATTTTTCGCATGAAAAAATCGATTGAATTTTCTTTGAATCAGTTTTCACACAAAAATAAAATTACTGTATTGAAATAATAGCATCTTCATTTCGGAGCATATTCGCTAGCCAGTCTGATGTTGAAGCTATCTAATTAAAATTACCCCCCCCCCCCCCCCCCCCCCCAATTCTGTTGAGATTATGGTTAGAGCTATAAATAATTTTACTTCATCTTTACAATTTCGGTAATATATCTAATGTTGTAATAAAGGTGTTTTCCTGTGGCACTGTTATAGCGTAAAATATACTAGTAATAACCCATCGACGTTCGTAAGGGCTTAGACTTATTTACGTGCTGTGTGTAAATGCAAAATTAATGTTCATAGTTTCAAGATACATAAATGAATGATCAAAGAATTCGCTAATCAATTTATCTACTATCAATAGTATTATATGCGTGGATTTGTATATCTAATTCTTCTTAATTTCTTTTATGTTGATTTTTGTAGTATTTCATAGTTATATAGATCAGCGGTTTCTTTGGCAACACCGGTATCATATCTTTCGAAGTACCTTAAAAGTATATATATCTGGAATTTTAAAAAGTAAGAGCCTTTAACTCAACAGTGTTGAAGTTTATGTAAAACTTCAAAAGAAACCATTGCTTAAATTATCTGAAAGTCATTTGATAATGTAACACTCTCTCAAAAAATAGTGCTATAAATAGTATATATTGTTTGTAATCACAAATAACTTGAATTTTTAAATTAAATTCATTTCGTTAGCTGTTCATGGTGTTTTATTTTGTTAGTTATGTAGTTTGTGGTCTATTTTGTTTATGTTGATTTGATGAACATGTTTGGTGCTTTCAATAAATAATTGAATTGAACAAATAATGCTTTAGACTAAATATGATAATGTTTATATTACCTAAAATGAAAATATAAAAGTTCAACTTCAATCACATAGAAATTAAAGTATCTAGACATAAAACTTGTGTGTCAATGTATGTATGAAAGAGTATGAACAAGTGTGCTCATCGTCACACAGAAATTAACATACGTATATCAAGATGTGATGTGTTCTACACGTCAAAAATCATGAACAACTGTGCTCAACTTCACACAGAAATTAAATCAAATTGTGATGTGTTCATGTATGTGAAATATCATGATCGTCTGTCACTTTCCATGAAATATTAATATACATGTATATACAATACCCTAAGCCTCATGTGTCCAGCATCACGTCCCAAAACAGGTGCGCGACTTCTCAATAATGTATTGTTTGAGGTATCTTTGTACTTGTTTAGATCTTTAGGCAGTATTATGAACTTACTTGTCACGCTTACTAAAAAGTTTGAGATATTCAGAATACGTGTAAATTTTTTGATGAATTGCCACAAGGGCATCTGATAAACTATACGCTTATGAAAGTTACACCAGTGTAACTATCAATCCAATTTCCTTAGATGACATGGTTATATAGTTAAAGGCACCCTTCAAAGCGTACAAAAACCACATTTAATGCATTTAAATAATAAATATATTTTATCTGAACGTGCATTTATTTAAAGCAATTGACAAAAAGCATCTTCTGCTAAATCAAGTGCGCCATCTCCCCTTCATGCTGACCTTTGGATTTTCCTCAACTCTTTTAATTAACTTCCACTCCGACGAAAATTCAGTATGCCTTTATACCATACGAAATGGAAGTGATGTAAATGCCCGCCCCCCTCTCCCCAATATTCCAATAATGGTATCTTTTCACCTCAGCATAGGAATTAGTAGTCAATATATCTCGTTACATTTATGTCAATCATTCAAAAACATTCTACATATACTTAGAAATTTTAAAATATACAGCAATGCTAATATCAGAATGTATTTTAGATCCTATAGACCTATCCAATATTGCATTGAGTTATCTCCCGTGCATTACGATCGACTCGCCACGCCGGTTTTAACAAGGCGTCGTTGGAGACATACAGAACGATCTCGATTTCCGCTCCATATCATTAAAATTGTGTATTTTTTGGGGCCCTTTTTGTGTGATGCTCCCTTTACAGATTTTATATCTACTTACAACACATTTGTACCGATTTACGTTAGGCCATAACATTTTATTACCGTATTTGATCTGTGGACATCGATGTCCCCAGTTCGTCCATATTGAATTTTTTTCCCCTTATAATATAGGACGATTTCAAAGTGAGAGGGGAAGTTGGAAAGAAAGATGACTTCATAGTGGCTGATATTTCTTGACAAGCACAAATTAAAAACGAGAGAAAATACAAACAAAACAAAAAAAGAAAAAAGAAAACAACAACAACAAAAAGAAAACAACAACAACAACCAAAAAAAAAAAAAAAAACAACAAAAAAAAAAAAAACAAAAAAAAAAAAACAAAAACAAAAAAAAAAATAAATAAAAATAACGTATAACGTGATCTTCAAATTCTTTTGTTGTCACAGTGCAATATGTTGGTGATGGTGGTGGTGGTGGGAGGGAGGGTACCCGGGGCTGGTGGTATATTCTTATCCCCCATCAAGAAAAAAAAAAATAAATGAATAGATAAAAAAATAAACAAACAAATAAATATTTTTTAAAAGAAAAAGCACAACCTTCTAATATCGTAATTTCCTCCCTTTAAACACAGAATTTATCATCTCTGAGGGTGTGATACTAATGAGCTACTTTCAACCAAGAGACAAGGGATTTCATTTCATCAGGCATTTTACTAGCCCCTCCCCTTCAATCAATAAGTGATCAGCAAATTCTATGCAAATGTTTTGAAAATGCCATTCCTTATTTTACTTTTCGAATCTAATTGAACCCAGTATTTATCGATTTATTTACACCCCCACCTCTATAAGTTCTTTTAAAATTAATCTGTGAAATGAACTACAACACCCACCCACCCTCAATGTACAAAATCATTTCATATATATAATTCACTTATAAGTTTCTTGCCCCGTGGGAATCCGGGTTGTTAGAATATATCCTCAGTACCCCTTACTTGTCGTAAGAGGCGACTAAATGGGCGGTCCTCCAGATGAGACCTCAAAAACCGAGGCTCCGTGTCACAGCAAGCGTGGCACGATAAAGATCCCTCCCTGCTCAAAGGCCATAAGCGCCGAGCATAGGCCTAAATTTAGCAGCCCTTCACCAGCAATGGTGACGTCTCCATATGAGTGAAAAATTCTCGAGCTGGACGTTAAACAATAGATAATCAATCAATCATTATAAGTTTCTTTAATGACACACACAAGTCCATATCGTGTCTGTTTTACCATGTAGCGGAAATTAAAATATTTAGCAAAACATTTGTTAGCTAGGTGGACTCATTGCGTGTTTATTCTATCTAACCACAATGAGTCGTGGATAGGTTGCCTAATTAAACGATTTTCATCCCTCACTCCAACCTTTACTTGCACATACGTCGATGATCTCCAACCTCACTTACTTTCGATGTCAGTATAGGCTATCATCAGTAACTCATTAGGTACCAGTACGACCAGTTTCGATATCGGAGATAATAATGCATAATTATGATTCTGAATTTTCAAACCTCTCGTTTTCTTTTCTTTTTTCTTTCTTTTTTTTTTTAATGTAACCATCCCTTGGATTTTACAAACTTCCCATCACTTCGTTTCTTACTTACTCACTTACACTCGGAAGGCCTCGGGTACTAGCCTATCGTCTGTATTATTTGTTGCCATAGACACTTAAGTCAAACTCTTTAAATCTATGCCGGGTAAACTGTAAATAACTCGTGGTGCTTCCGAAATGATAGATTTTCAAGTACTTGAAAAGACATCGTTATTGTGACGTCACAAAGGCAACATACTAAACAACTCATTTTCGAGTTCCCGTGATTTTTGTAAAATTGAGGGGCGCATCACTTACGGTAAAATTGTTTTTGTAAGAAACGAGTTCTTCTGAGCACTGCGAAATGCCCAAGATCTATTTGTTGTGGAAGGATGTACGTCAGATACGAAGAAGAAGGGGAGATATGGGGTCATGTCTGATGTGAAATTCTTTCCATTTCCCACATCTAAACAGCCCAAACTACATGTATGTAGAAAATGGCATGAAGTATTAATGCGCCGTGACTACAACCACTCACGTCACGACGGATTATGGTCCAGACAGTTTGTAGACTGTGAACCAACACCACATCACCTTTACCACAAACATTTTCGGTATAACAGCTACAGTTTTTCTTGCAGGGAACCCAGGGAGTATCATCTATCTGGAAAAGATTAATCAATCACCGAAATGATGACGCCATCGAATTTGGAGAGGCGCCGTTCCTTGATACACTTAAATTCAATTTTGCTGCAAGTTGACATAGCCTTAACATGTTAACGTGTGAACTTTTCTATAAAAGCGACCTGTAACTCCTCGATCCTGTACTGTAAAACTTTGGAAATTCATGTTGAAAACCGGATATTGATGTGCCCGCATCGAGGATACTAATGGTATTGTATTATAAAATGTATCTGTTCTATGTGAAAGAAATTGCCCAGGCTACTTACAATATTGTAGTGTAATATGTATCTGTTCTACGTGACAGAAATTGTTCAGGATAATGAAAGTGTTGCAGTGTTAGATAAACAGTACTTTTTGTTTTAGAAAATACCTATGTACTGCAGTATCATAATATCAACAGTATTGTAGTGCAAAATGTATGCTCTAGGCCTATCTTTGTAGTAACTTCCAGTTATGTAAAACCAATATAATGTAAAAATATGGTCCCGTCTTAATTACCAAACATCGGTCTGTAATCACCGAATTCGCCTACAATATAGTCATTATGCATGTAACTAAATTAAAGTCATATTGTTTTGTGATTACCTCCTCGTGCGATCGTGCTATTTCATATTGTCCGCTCTTTCGAATTTCCTCGTCAAAAACATCGGAATACGCATGCACACCATAAAGCGTCACTGTTCTATGCATTCCGTTTTGACCAGATATTTCTCCGCTAATTTTCCTCCGATGCATCGAATACAAAGTAAATGTTAGATTCATACCGTTCCGATCGGAACGTGAAATAGGAAATTATGTGGCACTGGCGAAGTATCCGTACTGCGAACTAATATTTGTTTGTCAAAATTACCTAAATAAAACATCGCTAGGTACTGTGTGTAGTTTTCAGATCTCTCTGGATGATACTGTAGTTTGTCAGCCATTTATACCTGTACTTTGGCGGTAAGCCAAGCCACGCAATCCCAGTGTCATTTTAAATAGCAGGATGGTTGTAGTTTTTATTATTGCGGAATATGCCTAGAGTTTCCAGGAGCAACTGGATTAATCTGTCGCTACAAGAACACCTATGTTCATAATATAATAGTACAGCACCCCAGTCCAAAAAATCTACCACATATTCTAATCGGTCTTGTTGTATATAACAGTACCCGATTTAAAAAATTGTATTCCAAAACAATAATTTTCAGATACTGGCTATCAAAGTTATCGGAATACCGTTATTTCGTTACGCAATAAGAATTTTTGTTCAGTACGCAAACAAAGGATCGACACGATGTGCACACTGGATACGGATCATAACCCCCCCCCCCCCCCCCCCCCCCAATAAAATCTGTTTTGTATACAATATGAAGTTCTACATACAACACGTACTATATTTCACTTAAATATTTATGTAGTAAAGGCCCTGGAGATTCTTTCTTCTAGTCGGGCGTCCACCCCCTCATACTCTGAGTGTTTGGGTTCCTTTGACAGAACAGCCAGATACTCTATACTTGTCAAATTCTTTTACCTGGTTCTACCTGGTTGGAGTCACCGTGGCAAATTTAGAAATAAACAGGTATGGGAGTTCATAATTATCTCCAAATAATTCAAAGTTAAACAGGAATAGGATTTACAACAAGAACTATTTGAAATTTACATTTTTCATAGGTATATTTGAATATACACTACCTTTGCAGCCGTTTGTGTGTTGTCCAATCTAGATGGTGCAAATCCCATGTTCAAAAGATTTTGTAGACTACAATAAGTCATATACCAACAAAGACATCATGCATATGAAAATAAAATGGATACAAAAACGACAGAGAACGAATTTTAAGTCACCTCTATTTAAAAAAGTATTTTTCATCAGTCTCTAATCGCATTATAGCGCTTAACGTCGATACTTTGACTTCCTGGTAATGAATTCCACGAAAACTATAAATACGTCCTGTAGAAAAATAACTACAAAAGTATTTAGCCTACCCATTTAAGGTCCTTTGAAAGGTTGTTTCATGATATAAAATCAATACGTGTACTATTTTCCAAAATTTTATAGCATGTCAAGAAAGGCAAATTTGGCAAATTTCCAGAGAGAGATCTGTGCATTGGGTAGAACATGGCGGAGACTTAGATCTGTGCATTGGGTAGAACATGGCGGAGAATATCAACGTAGCAGTGAGGATTCGATCTTTCATATCCTTTTTATGACAACATGATGCTGAAATAGTACATGTTGCTTAGTGTGCGGATTACAAACATGACTGAGGTAAATTGCCAGATTGTGAATTAATGAATGGTTGTTGTAACATTTATGATTGTCCATGCCATTGTATTGCCTTACAGCTGAGCTCAAACGGAAACATTTGATAAAAAACTTCGATTATTTTCGAATATTAGTACAATATATGAAATATAAATCGTGCTATTAGGATAATTTCAGCATATTTAGAACAGAACTGAGTCTATACAATAGTTCATGAATTTGCATTGATATAAATCCAACATAAGTCAAAGAGCATGTGTAAAAAACTTAGGAGATTGATCATGGCTTGTTATCTTTACTTGACTGCTTTGACTACAAGTTTTGTTTGTCAGCATAGATACATTGCAGCCCAAAAATAAATTTTCTACCTTTTTTTGCTTTAAATAATGGAGTTTGTCAATTACACATTATATCGTGAACCTGTATCTAAGTGAAAACGACCAGTACTTTTGTTTCCCCCAGTCATTTTTCATTTTGTGCAATTTTTATGATTGCGTCCTTTTAGTGAATATGTGCTAGAATTTCCATTGAATGATTGCACTGTTGCGAGTTTATCAAAAGCTCCAAAACCAAAATCACTTGTAGATAAAACTAGTTATCATTCCGGGAAGAAATAAGATATAGTTTGATGAAGTACTTGGGCCGGATTTTTACCGAACTTTTATTTTAAATGTTTCTTTCATGGAATGATTTTTAATCATAAGAGAAATAAAGTATTTTGATAATTACATGTATATTACATTATGCCATCTCTAGAAGTGAACATCGAGACGAAATTTTCTGATTTATTCATCAACGTTGTGGATAAAATATAAGGCACTTCTTGCACAAATCTAGGCGAGTCAATTAAATTATTTGTCACAAAAATTATATGTACAAACCTTTAAATTCAGACACTTTAATTTCAACAAATCTATTTTTAAAAAAGTTAGTGAAATGTTTAAATGATTTATCATGAAGTTTGCACCTATAAGAGCAGAATGATTCCTTACCTTGCGTTAAGGCCCTAAGTTCAAAGGTGACTGCCCCCTGCAGATAAGACGAGCCAATACAATTCTATACTCAGACAAATCACAGAAACGTTGGAAACAGATGCAATTCAGCCGTGTGTTCTGGTCATGTGATGGTCATAGGGAACGCGATGATGGCTACCTGGAACCCGATGGACCAGAAAGCATTTATGCAGATCAAGTAAGTGATCTTGTATAGTGATAATAGTAAATTTTAGATATGCAGAGGTGATTTCTGTCAAGATGCAAATCATTAATCGCTTTATTTTCACATCTCATTCTATATGCACCCCATGCAACGTTAATTTCACATCTCATTCTATATACACCTCATGCAACGTTAATTTCACATCTCATTCTATGTGCACCTCAGCACGCCCACACAAAAGCATGGATACGAGACCAAAAATCATACATTCAATAGCTTACGGGCATTGAATATTAATTAATTTAAAGAGAGAAGTCCCACCTGTATATCTCTAGAATAAAATTAATGACACTGAAAAATTATTATACAGACAGAACATCCACCACCTTAACTATACAACGGCTCTTTGGGATTAATTATTCTTTTACCTGCACAGTAGCGTCCTGGTAATCTATAGAATATAAGGGAAAATCTCCAAATACAACCTGAAAGGTTCGACATGGATCTCACATTTCGAGAAAACTTACAGATTGGGTTATGTAAAAATCTTGACTGAGAATACTAGAATAAATGTTGTCTATCCTAAAAATAAACTTACAGATTAGAGAAAGTACCTTACATAAAAGCAAAAATCAAACTTAGTTTGGTATTGTGATGCATGGTTGCCATGTAAACCATGTTTAGTGAATTTTGACCTCTGGGGAGTATCGGTACCCCAACTGATAGATAAAAGTGTAAAACAAAAATTTCTTGATCAATAACTAAAATTGCAGCAACTGCTCTCTGTATGTATTATGTATTAGGCGAATCAATTTATCAATAAATTTATTAATTATTTAGAATTCATGCGGATTTAATCATAAGTTTTACTATTAACAATGATTAGCTAACGTTGTCATAGAAACACATCAGAAGGGCTCTGTATTCCTTTCCATGCCACTTTGATAAAACATAACACGGATTGCAGTCAACTAGCCAGTTTCATTTTATTGACCACAAACAAGTTCACAAACAGACGCGAGTCCCAAGTATCGCATGTGTGTCCCTGATTACAAGATTGATTGATTGATTGTACGTTGTTTAACGTCCCTCTCGTCAATCATTCACTCATGTATAGACGTCATCATTGCTGGTGAAGGGCTGCAAAATTTAGGCCTATGCTCAGCGCTTATGACCTTTGAGCTGGGAGGGATTTTTAACGTGCCACACCTACTGCAACACGGGATTTCGGTTGATGAGGTGTCATCCGAAGGACCGCCCCATTTAATCGCCTTTTAGACAAGCAATGGGTACTGAGAATCTATTCTAACATGGATCCCCACGGGGCTTGTTTACAAGAGGTGGTGACGATAAAATGAAGTGAACATACGTATGACGTGAATATGTGCGTCGTAAAAGGCTACAACAAACCAATACAAGAATATAAATAATATGACATGCAAAGAAATGATGAAAGCGAATTAAGTTACAATGTTATGCGCTTAACGTACAAATGACATTTATAAATGTATTTGAATCGCAGCTCTAAAAACAAAGTTATCAGAACTTGTAAAACTTGCATCGTGATCAGCCACAGTTTCTCTGAATTTAATAACGTTTGAACAGTTGGGAGTCTTTTAAAGAAATGAATCAGAATTGTATACGCAAAACGCACACATAAATAGTCAAATTCACACAGGCACCGTATGGTGTCATAATTAAGATAAATATCAAAATGCAGAACCTACCCAAGTTAAATAAACACAACAAAGCAAATTTGACTTTAACATAAACAGCAGATACGAGTTAATAGTCAGCGAATTAAAATCAAGCGTGAGAATATAATTATAAAAACAACACAAACAATGAACAATTGATTCAGCTATACAAAACCTGATACATTTGTCAATGTATTAAAAAACGAATACGTGCAGTAATAAATTATATGAGGGGAATGCACCACATTACAGGCCCATTGTCAAGTCCTGCAAGTGATGTGTACACTCACCACCTACTCGCATGAAATGCCCGCGCTTTACAGCAATATACATATTATAGTTGCATAGAACTATCAGACGTATTTCATACTGTGCGACAAAATTACTGGAAATTCATATGCGAAAATTCTATTAATATACAAAATGCACAAAATTAAAATTTTCAAATCTTATCTAGTCTTTATTAAAGTTTGAATACAATTTTATTATGCACATATTCATTACATATTCTTTCTAAATGATTGATTACTAATTTTGCAGCAGTGTGAAATTGACATAGATATATCGAAATATAACTTTTAAAATGGTTGCTATGACGACATACTCTAAAAAAAACTATGTGAAAAGGTGAAGATAATGAAGTGGTCAATCTCATAACATATACTAGTTTACTTTCGGAAGGTTTGTGGCCTCTTCCCGGGTACATTGTACCAGGGTTCTCTCCTTCACCAATAATAATAATAAAAGCCGACTCCACCATATAACTGAAAAATTGTTGAGTGTGGAAAACAACAAACAATCGATCAATCATAACACATATAGAAGGAACACAGAATTAAGAGTTAGCTAAACACGGACCCCTGGACATACCAGAGGTGGGATCAGGTGCCTATGAGAATGAAGCAATCCCTGCCGACCGATCGTAGCCACCGTGGGCCCTTTACCTTGATCAGGTAAACGGAATAATCCGTTAAAATCAGTGTATAAAGAACGGCCTAACAATTAGTATGAAATACGTGAGTCAGCATTTGACTTCTGGATATATCAGAGGTGCGACCAGGTGCCTGCATGTCTAATAGTCAATTGATAAACGAGCCAGTTTCGACAATTATTTAAAAGACTTGGTGCACGCTATGGTGTCAAAAGTATTACACATTTACGCTGTTTTATATAAATAAAACATTTTACTATACAAAATTTACATATCATTTTGACGATAATTTTTCATTCTTTTATTTCGATATCAATAATTCTTTTTAAAATGCGATTTGTTAAACATGTTATGCGATTGCGTAAACAGGTAGACAGGTAACGAGAGTGTCACGCAAGCACTACCAACATGTTTATAACTTTCTGAAAACTAATAATAGAAACCTAAAGTGATGTCATCTACTCCGTACGCTGTAGACGCTGTCTCAGAATGCTAGAATGATGGTGTAGATAAATAGATTAACGTGAGCTAAATAGCCCATGACCATCACAAATACATTTGGATACTTGAAAGAATTCTGGATTATTTATTCAAAATTTGAATTGACATCTCGATGAGTGATTTACATGTGAAAATAAACACATTTAAGAAAAAATGCCACACCTAGCTGTAATCGTATTGTGTTACTTGAAATTGAATGGCTATTTTAAAATCAACCATCCGTATAACAATTCAATTAACAGAGATGATAAAGTTTAGAATTTTTGTTTATTGTGCATCCCTTAAAAAGGTTTTTTCCCCCTTAATTCAGAATATATGCAGTCTAATGATTACAGAAAATTAAAAAAAAATTATAAAATAAATCATAAATGTCAACACATTTTATCACAGACGTAAAAAAGACACTGACGAATATGCACTCGTACTTACATTGAAATACACATAATATCTGTACATGCATATCGTATGAAATATCGGTCTTATAACTAAACAACTTAGTGTTCTTGCGACACAGTTAAAACAATTATACAACAATTTTAACACATTCCAATATTTCAAATAATTTAATTGCTTGTGTGTTTCAATTACAACCTATGATAAATATATATATTTTAAAAACTAATTCATTTTGAGAGTGATTTTAATTTTGTCTTTCCTAACCTACTAATTTTAGGCACTATTCTCGTCTTGTTCAACCATCTTTAGATATTATTAATTCTAAGTTTGTAACTTGATAAGAAATCCCCTACGCCATACATGATCACCTTTGACGAATCGCCCAAACCAATATTTCCCTTTATGTTTGGTTTTCTATATGGAATAATATGTATCAAATCACTGATGCACCATTGAATGACCTAGTCAAATGCTAGCTTGGTATTGGTGCAAAGATCACTTTAATAGAAATATTTTGAAAAAACGCGTTCCATGATTTTAGCATTATATATATACTCTGCAAAAAAAGAAACGCATAGCCCTTTTGAAATTTTAAAAATGCAAATTATGTATTTTACAAGGTAAACTGAAATGGTTAATTGAGTAATTGATTTTTTACAGGTAAGTATGAAACTTTAAAGGTCTGTTCATTTGATTTGGCTCTCTGCCAAATTAGCTCGGCGACTCTCTAAAATTGCACATCACCTTTATCGCCATGGAATTTGGCTTACGTTTTTCACGAGAACTTTGTGCTTAATTCAACCACTACATTAAAGCGTATAAAAGGACGAAGTTTGAAGCTTGAATTCATCATAACGTTAAAATGCTGCCATGCCAAGGTTGGACCCTGCTACTCGAAATATCGTCATTAGCCGTCTCCAGGCCGGAGTATCCCAAAGTGAGATTGCACGAACTGAAAACGTAAATCAGAGCACAATTTCTCGGCTGTGGAACAGATTCCAGCAGACTGGCTCTACCAATGACCGACCGAGGAGTGGGCGACCTCGCATTACGACTCCTGGACAAGATCGCTACATCCGGGTCTTTCATCTACGGAATCGAACCGTTGCTGCAACAGCTACTGCAGTCGGAATACCTGGATTGAGAAGAATCAGCTCGCAGACAGTCCGCAACCGACTTCGACAATATGGCATTAGACCCACAAGACCGTATTTTGGAGCAGTTTTGACACCGTTACACAGACAAGAAAGAGTCCGATGGTGCAACAGATTGAGGGGCTGGACATTCCGCAACTGGCGTAGAATCTGGTTCAGCGATGAGTCCCGTTTTCTGCTACAGAAACGTGATGGAAGAATCCGTGTATACCGGCGCAGGAATGAACGTTTCTCTTCCTCGTTTGTCCAAGAAGTGGATAGCTTCGGTGGAGGTAGCGTCATGATGTGGGCGGCGATCTCTAATGACCGTAAAACAGAACTGGTACATGTCCCGGGCAATTTAACGGCTCAAAGGTACAGAGACGAAATTCTCCAACCTCACCTTATGCGCGTAATTGACCGACAGAGGGAGTTATTCCAACATGACAATGCTAGGCCTCACACAGCCCGCTTAACAATTGACTACCTTCAGCAGAACAACATTAATGTGCTACCATGGCCTTCCAAATCACCGAATTTGAATCCGATTGAACACTTATGGGACCAACTGGATAAACGTGTGCGCCTGCGCCAACCTCCGCCTCAGACCCTCGATCAGCTCCGTCAAATGTTACAACAGGAATGGCGAACAATTCCACGCAATAACGTGAGAACATTGATTGACTCTATGCCAAGGAGATGCAGAACTGTGTTGGCAGCTCGAGGTGGTCATACACGGTACTAACTTAAACGTGACAGGAAGTGTTCTTAACTGTGATGATCTGACTTTTTTTTCACCAATATCTAAGGTTTGGACTGTAATTTTTTTCAATTGAAACAATTCTAGTGAATATCTACATTTTTTATTGTAAAATCATAATCCAAAATACATCTACTAAAATCTTAAAAATCC
This sequence comes from Ostrea denselamellosa, assembly GCA_024699665.1. Classification (NCBI taxonomy): domain Eukaryota; kingdom Metazoa; phylum Mollusca; class Bivalvia; order Ostreida; family Ostreidae; genus Ostrea; species Ostrea denselamellosa. Next base: position 6,186,181 of record JAMZEH010000068.1, read on the forward strand.
ATTATGCGTTTCTTTTTTTGCAGAGTATAGTTTAAGACAATAATCATGAGTCCCTTTCTTTAATAAAGGAAGTATATTAGCAAATTAGTTACACTCTAATAAAGGTTTTACTTGTTGTTTTTAAAATAAGATATTGAATTAAGAAAAATTGTTAATTGATAGCAATATAGTTAGTCAGAAGGGCAAGAAATCAGATATCGTGATTGTAATTGTAATTGTAAAAACAAATAGTAATTAGGACAAAAGTCATTTATTTATCAAATGAGTTGCGAAGTATTCGCAGAATTACTTATTATTACTTATTATTAGTTAGTAAATGAACCACTTATTTATGGTATAACATACATTACTAGATTTAAATATAACGTGGCTTCTATTTTATAAAATTTATGAATTGTGACTCACTACATGAAATGCTTGTTACAAACATTTCATTTACTAAGTATCAATCAGTGCCATTAATTTACTTCATTACAATACTTCCGGTTACGAAGCGAATGCTCTACCACTGAGCTACCGCCAGTCTATGCACAGTTGCGAAATGTTATTCCCATACACAATATATGTGGATCAAGTATAAAATGTGATGATAATTTTAATCATAATGATCTATTTGTTTGAAAGGTAAAAGACAATATTAAATGAAACAAATTCCCTCATGAAAAACTCCCCATATTTCAATCAATTTTACTTATAGGAGAAAATATTCAAAAAAACTGGAGAAGGACTGGTGTCCCATTTATTAAACGGATACAACTGCACTCTGTTTGCTTACGGACAAACCGGAAGTGGAAAATCCTACTCTCTAATGGAGCGTGGAGTGAACAAAGGTAGAAAGTTAATTGATTGATTAATTGTTTGTTTGTTATTTTCCGCCACACTCTATAATTTTTCAGTTATCTGGTGGCGTCCAGTTTTTGTAGGTGGAGGAGAGAACCCAGATAAAATGTACCCTGGAAGATACCACCGACCTTCCAAAGTAAACTGGCAAACTTTCTCACATATATCGGTGCGGGCGAGAATCGAACCCGCGCCGACTAGAGGTGAGAGGCCTTGTGATTTTGAGCGCAATGCTCTAACCACTCGGCCACGGAGGTCCCCTAGAAAGTTAATGGTATTAATAATCATAGTTCTGAGTATACTACCTTGAATGTTAATATTTTATGAGTATGAGTATTAAATCAGTTGCGAGACAAATACACCGTATGCAGGTGAGACAAGTAATAGGATATTCCTACGTAAATATGGAAGTTGGCGATTGAGAAGCAGAGGTCATGCAGTTTGTTACAAAGTTGAGTTGTTAGTTTGTTGCTACCATATATGTTCAATAAAATATCCAAGTATGAAGCTGATGCGGAAGATTTTGGTGTATTTTATTTTGAGTTCACGTGTATATATCAAATCGACATATTAATGAAAATGAGTGTTGTTTTTACGCCAATTCTGGCATATATGTTGTGGTACAATACTTTTGAAGTTTATCCTTCACAGCTGTTGATATTTTAGTGCAGACCAAAGATAGGGGCTTGGTAGACTATTTACTGGATCCAGCAATGTGTCTTTTTATCGGTATTGTGAAGCTCAGGAATCCAGTATAGGTACTGTAACTCACATGCATCCACTCCATGGATTGGGATATTAAATGTGTTTAAATACAAAGTATGATTTTAAAGATATTCAGTTTTTAAAAGGCCGTTGGAGTATAAGTACGATTACCAAATGTGGAATTAATGCCACCCTCGTTTCATTTATGGTTGTAATGATGAGCCTTACTTTGTTACAGACGTTGTCATATGAACCAAAACGTATTCCTAATGTAACCGACCTAATTCTTTTATCACTTCTGGTTTGCTAAACAGAGAAGCATAGTTGGTGCACACTTTTATTTTGATGTCTAATATGGCATTTTAATATTCCTCTAATACTTTTTCGACATAACTCATGATAGAGATGACGATCTGTCATCAGTTGAAAGGTCGAGGATCTCAGAATTTAGGACCTTTTATAGTAAGTGATCTCAGATTCTCATTTTGAATTTTATCAACATGACGAAGAATATTGCTTATATTGACGGCATCTATTCCTCTGTTAGTAAATTTGAGTTTAAGGAACTGGCGGCATGATTCGGAAGACATAGCATTCATGCCACAGGGTAGTTTAAAGAGCCTGTTATGGGCAACATCCATAATCACAGATTTCAGTTTATATTCCGATTTTGAAAAACCCTAGTATGGGCTAGCTATGGCTTCTTCAAATAACGTATTCAAAACCTCACAATGGAACAGAGTAGAGTTTTGTGCGAAGATGAAGTGGGCTTAATTGTCTGTTGACGTAAGGTAAAAGTGAGTCATATCTTCAGGAGTTTCTACTTCACGACACAGCAGTTAATATTTCCGTGAGGGGTAGAACATTTACGGGATCCTGCAATGTATCTCAGATGGTAGTGTTTTGTTTCGTTCTGGAGTCCAGTATACGGCAAGTCATATCCATTGGCTGGGATATCAAATGCGGTTAAAACTGAAGATTGTTTAGAAGATTTCTCTTTTTCATCATCATCATCATCATCAACATCATTATCAACATAATCACCAGTAACATCATAATCATCTTTGAAGTGATTATCTTGAGCGCTGTATTGAAATAGGAGATACAACAAAAATCGACTATTACCTTTTTCGAAGTTTCTGGAAATCATTTTGTCAAAACTACATTTCGATCCATATCTTATTGCAGCTGAATTGCGTTGTTTCTTTTTTATCTTTTCAGGTTTACTCCCAAGAATAAGTTTCCATATTTTTAACTATATCAACGAACATGAGAGCGAACATGTGGAGTATCAGGTATTGATGGACTTGATTTCATTACATACTCTAATAACATATTATAGCGTGTTGGTCTACATGTCCATCATAATTCGAAAAATATATATCATGTTAAAAGATGTCAGTAGCTATCAAGGTTTTTATTATTCTACATAAATCATTTCTATTTCTTCAAAAAAGCCATTACATTTTTCCAAATGTGTTTCATATTCTGCATATACTCAGTAGTAAGCATTGCCATGCTTTGGCGTTTGTTTACGCAGGGGGCTCTCAGCTCAAGAAAAAACGATAATGAAAGAGGCGAATATCACATTTCTTTAATTAATAACCACTAAAAAAGTAATAAAATAAATTATTTGATTATATGACAATATCTAACTGAAGCGTGAAAGGGGTGAAGATAACGAACAGTGATCATTCTCGTAAACCTTATAAATAATCCAAAGTAGCATGCTATTTCTAGAAAAGGAGGCAATTTTGAAATTTATCACATATTTATCCTATGGATATCACCCATTACATATATCTTGATTATTACCCATGTTTTTCTCCGCCACGTGTGACGTTATAAACATACGTGTCAGCGCCCGCTGCGACCCGGGATTTCCGTTATTAAGGTCATATCTGAAAGACTCGTAATTCTCACCTCTAAATGCCGATCGTATGGCGAAGGAGCAATCACTACCTAATTCTACATCTTAAGTTCGACGCGGCCATGATTCTTACGAACGAACTCCGGGTGACGACGCGTGTGCTCTAACCACTGAGCTACCGCGACCGGTTGATAAATCTTTGATTGTTCGTTGTTTCCCTCCAAATATAACAATTTTTCAGTTATTTGGTGGTGTCCAGTTTTTTTTTCCTTGCTGGTTGAGGAGAGAACCCAGATACAGAATACCCGAGAAGAGACTACCGACCTTCCGAAAGTAAACTGACAAACTCTCTCACATACATCGGTACAAGCGAGAATCGAACTCGCGTCGACTAGAGTTGAGAAGCCTGGTGATGTTGAGCGCGATGCTCTAACTACTCGGCCGGGGAGGCCACCGGCTGGTAAATAAATGAAGGTAAATGGATGATATGCAGATAAAATAATCAATGGGAAATGAATTACAGGATGAAATTGATATTGAAAGTATAAATCTACTGAAGTTATTGAGTTGTCTCCCTTTGCCGAAATTCTAATGTAGGAGATAACAAGTAGTGGTATTGCGAACAGGAGGAAAGGAAAATATGATTTCTGCTTGATCGCTGTTCGTACGTAAGCGAGGAGCAAAGACGGGCTCGGTAGAACATTTACTGGATCCAGCAATGTATCGTAGTTTGTAAATTGCACCAAAAACATTAATCCGAATTTTATCGTTTTTCCAATTTATAAATTCTACCAAAGAAAAAAAAAATAATGGAAAAAGGAACATGAAAGCAGAGAAAACAAATATCTATATCTTACTAAAATTCTACATCAGTTAGTTTTACAATATATTAATATTTTCGTCTCCTCACATTACAATTTTCCAGTCATAACGTGTGACGTCATAATGAACTTTACTAAAGTGTCGCAATGTATTGGTGCTTTTTGATCCTTGATACGTTGCAATCCCTGTGTACACGTGTAACTAAGCAATGTTCAGTATACTCCTGAAGAATTGAAGAAACTAGTCGAGTATATACTCAATTGGGTTTGATATATATATATATATATATATATATATATGTGTGTGTGTGTGTGTGTGTGTGTGTGTGTGTGTGTGTGTGTGTGTGTGTATAATTTGCAAAAGAAATCCAGTATCTGATACAGCAAATATATCCAATAATAAAAGTCAAGAAACACAAAACTCGAATCATAACTGTCTGAAGAGGCATTAAATCCGAAATCCCTTATATTGGAATGTAATTAATTCGAGTTTTGTGTTTTTTGACTTTTATTATTTATCATTGGATATATACAAACATGCATACATGGATACATACATCCATATATTTATATATACACACACACACACACACACACACACACACACACACATATATATATTCCTTGATTCCCTAATTGAAGTAATTCATTTCGTTTTTTTCTGAATTGGAGGTATCATTTAGTATGCTGGAAATCTACAATGAGAAAGTGTATGACTTATTGGTGACAGTGGCAAAGAGGAAAGCACTCAGGATAATGGCAAATAAAGGTAAAAGGTCGTAATAGTTATTGGATGCTGCCAACCAAACTGGTAGGTGGGGCATTGCATGATTACGGGGCATGAAACAATATATAATCAATCAATCAATTAATTTTTAACAAGTATAATTGTGATATATTGATGTTAATATTTTGTTTTACGTTTGAAAATTGATACAGGTTTTAAATTTTTTTTTTATACCTGCCATATCTATATGAGGTGCCTTGAATTTATGTACAAAACCAAAATCTTGCTTACATCATTTTATTTATATCATTTTTGTTTTTGTTACAATTTGTTATTAACAGGATCCCATTGGAATAAGCATCTCTGCTTTCAGGGTTATCCTTAGGTGATAATCAATAATAAGACACCGTGGTAATCTATATTTTTATTTAATTCAAACTTATATTGCAGATTTTTTTTAAAGATCATACTTGATATGGATGCATTTATATTACATTGTTTATTGTCAGTTCAGTAATGTACATCTCCCTGTGTCATACATTGATTTTAACCTGAATAAACCTATTTCTACTACTACTGAAGGGTTTTGATTAATGCAATATGGACTGATGAATAGTAGAACAATTTTGTTTTAAATATGGGTTTTAGCAATATAAAAAATTTATAAATATCTTTATAAACTTCTATAACAAATAGTGGGGGTATCCTATGTCCTAAAGATTTGGTGATGATCAGGAAATCTACTTTTTAAAACCAATCTGCTCTATCAACATTTATCGAATAGTAGTGACATATTATCAACATAATCATATTTCATTATCAGTCATGCATTTACGTGTACTAATAACATTAAGGCAGCTTTCTGAACAGTTCACATATCAAGTGTAAATTGTTTACATTATATTCAACATTTTCCCTGCCCTTAACCTTTAGAATAAACTTCCAAATTACGCAAATATAGTTTATATCATGAATATCACTAGATAATCTATGAAAGATTTAATTTTATAGCTGAAAAGCTTCATTGTGTCCCTGTATCGAGTCCAGAGGCGTTAGAGGAACACCTAAAGGTGGGCTACAAAAACCGATCCATTGCAGCTACCAAAATGAACCAACAGAGCAGTCGAGCTCACACTATTGTCACGATATATCTAAAGAAATTAAACTCAAAAGACAAAACACAGATAACTTCTCAATTCAATGTCGTCGATCTGGCAGGCAGGTAAATACGTTTTTGTTTGGATTATATTTAAGGTATCCTGTCCATAATGGTCCATTTTTAACAAAATTGGACTGAATGTAATGTAATACAAACGTTGGCTTTAAGGGCATACATGTTTGGAGTTTTAATTGTCTAGAATCGACTCCCCATATTACCCCAAGACCACTTAGATATATTACTAGTTGTTGAATCTTTTTTGTTTTTTTGATTTTTGGTTTTTACGCCACACTCAACAATTTTTCAGTTATCTGGTGACGTCCAGTTTTTATTGGTGGAGGAGAGAACCCAGATACAATGTACCTGGGAAGAAACCACCGACCATCCGAAAGTAAACTGGCAAACTTTTCACATCTATCGACGCGAGCGAGATTCGAACCCGCGCCGACTAGAGGTGAGAGGCCTTGTGATTTTGAGCGCGATGTTCTAACCACTCGCCCACTAGTTGTTGGATTTACACTGCAAAACCCTTTGGTCTTTCATGAAAATGACATAAATTGAACCCGAAACACACGTAGTACAAATTGACAACTATAATGTTTACAAAATTTTAAATTACGCTTCATTTATATCTAAAGGTTATACAAATCGAACATTAAAATTAATAACTTCATTTCCTAATTAAATACTTTATTAAATTATTTTTGTTTGTGGAAGAAATCAAAACACTACGTTTAACTTAATCCCACAGAAACGCACGTACATTTTGAAAACCCGTATCAGAGTAGACCGCGCTTCTATGCCGCCTGTAATAACGAACAGTGATTAATCTCATAAATCGTACAAGGAATACAAAATTGTGAATTCGACAAACACGGACATCTGGACATACCAGAGGTGGAATCAGGTGTCTAGGAGGTGTAAGCATCCCGTCAACCGGTCACACCCGCCATTAACCTTATATCTTAATCATAGAAACGGATTAATCCGTAGTTAAAATCAGTATGTTGTTTGTTTTACGTCCCGTTGAGAATTTTTCACTCATATTGAGACTTTTCAGGGTAGGTAAAGTACCATAAATTTAGACCTATGCTTAGCGTTCAGGGCCGTAAGTTTGAGGGTTTGTGAACGTGCCAATGCCTGTCGCGACACGGGGCCTCTGTGTTTAAGATCATATCCGACAGACCAGCTATTTTCACTTCTAAATCCCGAGCAAAGTCAGTATGTAAAGAATGGACTAGCAATTGGCACGGAACACGTCAGACGGCAATGGCCCTTTGACAGGTTATATCGGTAATATTGGTATATCGTTATAACGACCAAAGAATTTGCGAAAAGCTGATGTTATAAAGGAGAATAATGAAATCCCTGTAACAACTTGTTTGTCAGTAGTTTGTCTAGATTTAAAAACTGATCATACGCATAACAAGCTCTTGCATTCCGAATCAGTTGAGATGGATTCGATTTCCAAGATTGAGGGTGTCTGAAGACAAGATTACTGAGGTGAAGATTGACGTCCAGGGTTTTAAGTTACATTTCTTTTTGTAATAGTAATTGGTTTTGCAGATATACAATCACTCACACGAGTGAAAGATTCTCAAGTGGAATGTTAAAAAATATACAATCAATCAATCAATCAGTCACATACAAATTGGTTTGTAAGTAAAAAATAAAGACAGAAGACCACAGAACGGAGATTTCGCAATGTTTCTCATATCATGGACGCTATTCATCTTGTCTTGATATTTAAAAAAAATGTCTTTCATTTTGTTCGTCCATTATACATGTAACTGATCTAGTTGATAAATGATGGATAAATATTATTTGCAGCGAGAGGGCCTCTAAATCTGGAGTTGAAGGGGCTCAATTCACTGAATGTGGAAATATCAATAAATCTCTTCTTGCTCTTGGGAATGTCATAAACTGTAAGTTTTCTTTCATTTTACGCAATAAAGAAGAAATGACTTACTTCTTTGTGTCGGTAACAACTTGAATTGTATCTACAATTTGCAGGCTTGTCAAAAGCGTCTACTACACAAGATCGGGGAAGAATGCGTGAGTACTGCATCACGTGATTAACTATCATAATTGAATACAAAATATCGCATAGCAGACACCTAAAGCTGTCTGAAGTTAAAATTTCATTGAAGATGCCTTTAACATTGTCAACTTTAACATTGGCGTATTGTAAGAATAATTTTCGCTAGCTATCCACTCATATACAGATCCACATAGTTGTATGATAAATAATATGATATTCATTGCTGAAAATGAATCGATGCAATATGAAGGTTATATTGCTTGGTAATGTCACAGCTGGTAGTCTAAGGAAGAAAAGACGCTATTACTTTCCACAGGAAGATTGGTTGATTTAGCTTTTGTTGAGAAGGAATCTTTAATATTCAACAAGAAAAAAAATGTGAAATTGTCATTTATCGTTGAGGATGTATAGTAATAAAAGTAATAAAAAACTTTGTTGACAACGATAACCAAATCAAATGGCATTCAATGGAAAAAAGCTACATATTACTGAAAGGATGGATTGTTTTTTAAATACTTAGCATTTGATAACACGGCCATCTACAAACTTTTAAACAATTTTCGTTACCTGCAGTTCTATTAATTTTGGTAGCCAATGCTATTTTTGGTAGCCAATGAAAAAACTATGTTATTTAAGATCCCATAAGAGACTGGTCGCGGTAGGTCAATGGTTAGAGCGTTCTCTTCTTAACCGGGAGATCATAAGTTCGAGCCCCACTCGTGCCATGGCCGCATCAAACCTAAGACGTAAAAATTGGTAGTTCGCTACACGACACACGCTCGGCATTTAGAAGTGAGAATCACGGTTCTTTCGGATATGACCTTAAAACGAAGGTTCCGTATTGCGGCAGGCGTTGGCCCGTTAAAGAACCTTCACCTACAACTGGTGAAGTCTCATTATGAGCGAAAAATTCTCAACAGGACGTAAAAAAAAACCAACAAGCAAACACTTATTTAAAGAGGTCAACAGATGTGAGTGTAAGGTTGCATTTTCCGCCGATAAATAGTGCTTCAGGTCGAAATAGTGTTGATTCTATATTATTCATTACTGTGACATGAACCATAGGCTTGTAAGTTCGCATCTGGGAGCCTAATAACCTTAAATTGCTATGTGGTCCAATGAAAGCCACTGCCTATTTTAAACATTTTAAACGTGACGCAGCACAAGGGTAAAGAATTGAAATCTGGACCTCTGTTTTTGGGATACGAGTGGCTTTACGTCTTTAATGTCATTCAGATTTCGTGGTTTTGCCCAAAGTTTTGTTTTTCAGGTTTGTTACTTTATTGATTGATTAAATATTGTTTAACGTCCAGCTCCAGAATCTTTCACTCATATGGAGACGTCACCACTGCCGGTGAAGTGCTGCAAATTTAGGCCAATGCTCGGCGCTTATGGCCTTTGAGGAGGGAGGGATCTTTTACGTGCCACACCTGCTGTGACACGGGGCCTCGGTTTTGCGGTCTCATCTGAAGGACCGCCCCATTTAGTCGCCTCTTACGGCAAGCAAGGGGTACTGGGGATCTATTCTAACAACCCAGATCCCCACGGATCGGTTTGTTACTTTATCTCCAAATCATGAATATATCATTCAGTGAGAGACGTTGCCAGCTGTAGGTGAAATGTCATAAATTGTGATCTAAGTATGACGCTTACGGTCGTAGTAGTGAGGTTTGCCCAAAAGTATATTTTATTTCATTCGTAAATTCGTACACTAGCTTTCATACTCTTGCATAAAGCTATGTTTAGTATACTACATGTATTTCATTTCATGAACTTGTTCAATTACGACCACAACGGATATACGTCTTCAGCAAATTAATAAAAACATTTCCACAGCATATAAACTTATCGTATTGTTGAATTATTTTCTGTAACAGCAATGCATCCACGTTAATGAAATTGATAAAAACAAAAAAATTATTTTTCAGCAAATTTTAGAAACTCCAAACTTACTCTTTTACTGAAGGATTCGTTAGGTGGAAAGAACAAGACTGTCATGGTAAGAATATAAAACACCACACTCTATGTCAAGAATTCTCGAGCAAATTCTTCGTTCTTCACAAAACATGTGAACCTCCCCCACCTTCGAACATATCCATCTCATTAATCCTATAAGGGATAGAAAATTGAAGGCAGGCCTAAAATAGACCCCTGGTTTTTGCAATGATTCCAGAATCCAAAACTACACAGTTATCAGTAGTACAAATTTAAAAGTAGGGACAATAAGCGATTCAAAAGATATTTCATTATACCACACAGTCGTATCGTATTTACTACACCGGTATATAAATGTCCTGGCAACATCTGTTTATAGTACCATTATAAATTGTAAATTATAAAAAATTGGATAATATACAGATGTGTTTTCAGCAAAAATCACCTTCTTAAACTCCATGGATCGGAAAACAAACATACCTATGACTGAAACATGAAAATGTTACTATAATGTCACTAAATTGTTTGGATGAAAAGGCCAAGATAACTAACAATATTCAATACTACCTTATGCTTATGAAAAGGCGAAGATACGAACGGTGATCAATCTCAAAAATCCTATGTAGAACACAAATTGGATAATTGGGCAAATGCGGACTACTGAATGTACCAGATGCACCCGCCGTGAGCCCTATCTTCATTAGGTAGACGGAGTAATCCGTAGTCAGAATCTGTGTGTTAAAGACGGCCTAACAATTGGTATGAAGCACCTCAGACAGCATTTGACTTAATGGTAAGTTGTATTGGCAAACTAGATCGTTATAACGACCATAAAATCATTTGACACAACGACAGGGAGAATTGGCAAACTAGATTGATCACTGTTTGTTATCTTCACCGTTCAATATGGAGACGTCACCATTCCTAATGAAGGACGACAAAATTTAGGCCTATGCTCGGCGCTTACGGCCTTTGAGCAGGGAGGGATCTTTATCGTGCCACACCTGCTGTGACACGGAGCCTCCATTTCTGTAGCCGTATCCAACGGAACACCTTATTTTATCGCCTCTTACAGCAAGCAAGGGGTACTGAGGACCTGTTCTAACCCGGGTCCCCATGTTACCCATATATTTGGATAATAATGTTTGACCTATTAACACAATCCATTTTTTTCGTATGTCGATTTGATATATGCCAGTGGACACGAAATGCAAGACACCACTGGTTTTTTTTACGTCTCTTTCATATCTAAATATTTTAATTCAAGTAACATGGACGTAGATGACAAACCAAATACTCACCTTTATGAAAAACGGGATCATTTAAACTTCTCCATCCTCATCTTCCTATACCATGTAGAAAAGGTATCACTTGCGTATGGTGTTTAAGAGTGTGTTATCCAAATGATCAATTGCTAAACCGAGCTACAGGCGAATAATGTAAGGGATGTAAACAGTATTCATTAATGTCAATATTTTGAAAAATCTATGGTTGTCATAATAATCTTATAGAATAAGTTTTTGGAATACGTTTTAATTTTTTTTTTTTTATATATTTAGTAATAAAAAACAATTTTTTAAATCTTTCGGTATATTTATGGAATTGATCAGTGTTCGTTATCTTCACATTTTTATTTAAAGAGAGATAGTGTTCTTAAAAATTTAATCTAAAGTCAGCATTTCGCAAATTTAAAAATTTAAGGAAACTTTTCAACTTTTATCAATGATGCTACTGAGGAAAAGAATTGCTGAAATGCGCAGCTGTATTAGGTATAAATACACAGCTGGGTTATGTATAAATACAGCTGGGTTATGTATAAATACACAGCTGGGTTATGTATAAATACACAGCTGGATTAGGTATACATTAGGTATAAATACACAGCTGTATTAGGTATAAATACACAGCTGGGTTATGTATAAATACGCAGCTGGATTAGGTATAAATACACAGCTGGATTAGGTATACATTAGGTATAAGTACACAGCTGTATTAGGTATAAATACACAGCTGTATTAGGTATAAATACACAGCTGGATTAGGTATACATTAGGTATAAGTACACAGCTGTAGTAGGTATAAATACACAGCTGTATTAGGTATAAATACACAGCTGGATTAGGTATACATTCGCAGCTGGATTAGGTATAAATACACAGCTGGATTAGGTATAAATACACAGCTGGATTAGGTATAAATACACAGCTGGATTAGGTATAAATACACAGCTGGATTAGGTATAAGTAAGGAATGCGTTGTAAAGTACTTATAAAACTGGATATTGATTTTTTTCATGGTACATTGAATAAAATTGTACTCTTGTACTGCACGTAACCTTCAATTTTCTTTATTTATCAGCTTCACACTACCTTAGATACAATATCACGTGACCCTGCATGATTTGTTATCGTCTGTTTACCTTCAAAATAAAGAAGAAAAACCAAAACTTTTATCATCTTCATTCTATCTATGATTACTGTTCAATAACCTGCGATTTGATAAATAACACAACTATAATGGTATCGTAATCTCTCTACATATTTTTTTTCAGCTGGCTACTGTGAGTCCTTTGAAGTCTAACTTCGAGGAAACTATGAGCACACTCCGCTATGGTAAGGGCTCTTTAAGCAATTGGATGATTAAATAAAAAGCTACTAGGTTATTTCAAGGCCAGTGTTTGCCCTACTCTTCATTTAGTATTTTTGATGGAATCTATGAGACTGATCATTGTTTGGTATTTTCACGTTTCATTGTTGGATGTAATCAATCCCATTCAAAATGGTAACGTCATATTATTTCTTTTCTTTGTCAGTGCATCACGGTGTAACACCCATTAGCAATACCCATTCTCATTCATATGTCAGTTTGATATACATAAGTGAATACGAAATAACAATTTAAAACTGCTTCGCATTTTGATATATAACTCACTCCTGTAAACGCATGATCGTTGATTCGAACGTGATCGGTAACGCGGATGCAAAGATGCAGTATAGCAGTGTGACAGCGGGTAAGGTTTGATGTTATTCAGTTGTCGATGCTTTATCTAGTTTAAAATTGTGCAAGATTTTGATTCAGTATGGTCAATTTCTGAGACTTACAATTTACTTAAAGCAAGTTATTCCCACAAATTTAGTGTATATGTAATCCATTTAATTGATTAGGTTTCAAATTCTGAAATTTCTTACCGTCAAATCATTTAATTTCATAATGGTCCATTTAATTGCAAAATTATTATGATTTTAGGAATCACGGTAACATAGACTTTATATGCATCGCCAAAACGTTTATTTATCAGGTTCTATAAATGGGTTTTACATGAAAAATTGACGAAAGAGATCGATCGGCAACCCAAGGAATTGTCTACAAAGCGATTGTATCATGCAAAAAATGCAATCGAGCAACTAAATATAAGTGATTAGGCTGTGGTCAAAATAATTTTGATATTATTTGACTGGACAGATATTTCAGGTGACCTTATCAAATGTAGTGTGGGGAAGGAGATTGGTTTCATACAATTTGTTTTTATATTCATAATCTAATACCACCTGTTGAATTACAAAAAAAAAAAACCAAAAAAAAAAAAAAAAAAAAAAAAAGACAAAACAAAACAAAGAAAATAAAAAAGAAAGAAAGAAAGAAAGAAACATAACTTTGGGATATCCCAGTGTCCTCTTGCGTATCTGCGTCCTCTGTCAGGTCAATGTTATTAACCTGAAAACACAAGGCTAGTCTACATGACAGTGAATAGTAATAAAAACATTTTGAATTGCCAATTTCATCTAGTCTATTACATGTATCAATATTTTACATATTACCTTTTTGGACGCAAGTTCAGTACAAAACTTTTGGCTCGTGGAGATAACCCTTTACGGAAAATTGTCTTTTTTTTCTTAAAAAGGACATCCTTCCAAATGTACTAAATAATACATCTTTTTAAAAAAGATTAAACTGTATTTAGGAGTCCATATTAAAGTAAGTCTTATATAGCAATTAATTATCAGAATCCTGTTGAAAATTTACTGTTAAGGAACTATATTCTTTTCAAGATTTTCTATTTAAAAAAGAAAAACAAAACAAAGGAAAAAAAACAAACAGACGAAGGAACAAAACCAACAAATAAATTAAAAAAAATATATATATCAGAAATATTTATTATACATGCTACAAGAAGAAGTCTTATTATTTATTTTTTCTTGTCTGGACAATACAAAGAAATCTTATCATTTATTTTTTCTTGCCTGGACAATACAAAGAAATCTTATTATTTATTTTTTCTTGTCTGGACAATACAAAGAAATCTTATCATTTATTTTTCTTGTCTGGACAATACAAAGAAATCTTATCATTTATTTTTTTTCTTGTCTGGACAATACAAGGAAATTGCTATAAACATCTTTTGAATATACAATAAAACATTTCGGAGTTCATTCAGTTACTTTTTATTTACCTGCCTAGGAAATGAATAGCTTTTAAGCCATGATATTTTCATTGTTTCTTTGTTCACTGAGATAAACAAAAAAATGGTGCATTTCAATTTTTTCTAGAAAAATAAAAATCCCATTCCCCCCTTGTACTTGTGAATTGAATCGTTATAATGACAGTACAATTTGCGAAATGCTGACTTTAGATTAAATTGGTGAAACCCCTGTAACATCATTTCTTTTTCTGTAGTCTGCCTTGATTAAAAAATAACATGTTCAGTCTTTTGAGAGATCTAAACACCACATGCAGGTGATGATTGAATATTGCTATTTCACCTGCAGAAAATTTGATAATATTGAATACCAGTGGTATGGCCTGGACCTTATACTCGAGTGAAGAATTATTGTTGCGCATCAATAGGAGGGTGAATCGATAAGTTACCAACTTATTTCCGGTTGAGATCCACCTCCTCTTTTTCGATGCAATTGCCCTCTTGTGTGATGACCTTAGACCAACGATGTTCATGTGCAACCAGCCCAGAACTGAAAAAGTCAGGGTCCTTTCCATTGACTCACTACTCAACTGCCGTCACAGACCGGAAATGACGTCCACGGGTTGCGTATAGGTAGAAGTCGCTAAGAGCTAAGCTAGGCGAATAGGCAGTATGTGGTGTTAATTTATATCCGTTTTGCTCTACAGCATCCATTGGAACTTCGCGAGTGTGGACTCACGGATGGCAGGTCTCAGTTGGTCTAGCAAGTTTGCATAGTACATACCAGTTATTGTACTTCTGTTGAGTAAAACGTTCAACATAATACTGCCTTTTGCGTGCCGAAATATTGTGGCCATCACCTTGCCAGCTGATGGTTGCGGCTTGAACTACTTTGTCCTCGGGGTCACCGGCCCCACCTACTGACGACTCTGAGCTTTATTCTCTGGCTCATAATAATGAACCCAATCTAATCAACAGTCATCAAAAGCAACGGAAAATCATCGGTATAAATTGCAGAAGGACGACCTAGAGATGTTTTTTTGTTTGTTTGATTGCGATTGGATTTGTTTCCAAATTCATATAGTCTAATACCAATAAATTAATACAATTTTCGACTTTACATTGCAAATTGATAAAATTATTTCAAAAGTCACCTTGGAATTTTACACAATGTTCAGTGTCTCATTCATAGTTCATTATAAGTACATAACGATATGTAAACGTACTATCTTGAAGTTATGTGTGTATATAACATAATTGTATGATAATCTACTTATTATTAAGCATCCAGTGTAAAGCTTATTACCAATGAGTCCAAGGTAAATGAAACAAAACACCTAGACGATGAAAACATTCAAGAACTTCTGCAGAAATTAGACATATCCAAAGACGAATTGGCGAACGCTAAGACACAACACGAAGATGATGTTGAGAGACTTAAGAAAGGTTGATATAAAACAGGAATATTCTGATATACATCCTTATGAAATTATGAAGCTTTGATAACATTCTATTTGGATGATTATTCACCTCTTAAATCATTTTTATCTTTAGAAATAGAAGATTTGCGGTCACAGGTATGTTTTGTTTCTTTAATCAGGTATTTGAACCTAAGATATTTTTCAGTGGGTGTAAGTGCATGGGAGTTATGAATCAATATAGCTGTAATGGGGATGTTAATTAATCACAATACAGAAAAGTTCATGATAATTAGTTATTATAATATAATTCGAGAGATGATATATGCAAATATGGATAATTGTGATATGTATATATTTTCTGTTTGTAGTTGAGTAGAGCACTTGAAGCGAAACAGGTAGAAGATTTTAAATTTCACTGCGTTTAATGAATTTAACACTATTTTTTATGATACATGTAAATGCTCAACCCAGATACAAAGTGTAAAGGAATATATGACATTGTAATTTTGAATTGATAATGTGCACACATTACAAAGGTCTGAAATAAGAAAGATGATAACATTGAATTTCGTCTTTGTGTCTCATACTCAGTCTGATTAAAATAACATCTGCTCCCTTAATTCGCTATCCTAGCATCTGGCACATCCCCATAGAGGGTCATGTCCGCATGATCTTTATCCTAGGCAATCAGCGCGTCTCTTGAAACCGTCGGTGTTTACAGTTCAGGGTAAATGACTGCGATTGTTAGGTTTGAACCAAAACGCATCACAGCTAGATGTGACGTCACAATGCACTTTTATATCGACTGGCGTTATATTCCCCGCGTTAAATAAGTAAACCACCTTAAAAAGTATTCAAATCCTAAAAATCCCTATTCATACCTAAATCGCAATTCACAATAATTTAATTTGGGTGCAGATATATTTTATATTCTGTGTTTTGTTGTTTGTATGAGCGAAACAGATTAGGTATTATTGCGGAATTGTAAAATTCCGTATGTTAGAAAATTAAATTTTACAAGTGTAGAATAAACGTTGTGGGTGAGAGATCACTACAGCGTGTTTACAAATTACCTGGAATCATTTGGATAGCCCTCATTGTCTGTATGGCGCAATTTGATTGGCTGATATCTTTCATGAATATTCAAAGCGAAAGGTCATGTGGACGTGAGCTCTATGGGTTTATATCAGGTTATAGTGTAGCGATCTCCGTGAATGAATCGTGGGATCTGAGTTTCCTTTATTTCATACGGTAAGTGTACTTATCTAAGTAGGGTTTAACGACTTTTGCGACGAAGCAAAGGTGCTAATACATGCCTGTTCTAAAGTACAGATATTAATGTTCATCCGTTGTTCTGTAAAAGTCAACGTCCAGGATTCCAGTGTTTGACATTTAGTACTTAGCCTGTTTTATTGACTATAGCTAGGTCAGATGTTTGGCGTGATATCGTTCTCTCTGCTATTCAGTTGAACGCCATGAGTTGCCATACATGAAATGCAACGATTTTCTTTGTGTCTGATAGTGACAGGAGAAAGAATCACTACAGAGCCCTAAATTATGATTACGCTAAATAGTGTATCTGCTAGAGATACGCCAAAATTTATATATGCTAAAATAAGTATACAAACAGTATATATATCTAATAGTAAAATATATTAATACAGATATTGGAACAAATGTGCATTTCTAGGAAACAGATCCTCTGCCAGGGAGCCTTGTGAACAAAGACAATAGAATTAAATCTGTTCCACATTTGCTAAATCTAAACGAAGACGATACGTTGTCCAAAGTTGTCCGAATTTTCATCGAAAACGGTAGGGATGTGCTTCTAATTTCATCTTTGACAAAAAGTAATACGATATTGTATCACATCATTACAAGTAAAATAACAAGAAGTGTTAAGGAACTGGTACTAAATCGGTACAATATGGAAAGTGTTTCTGTATTTTAGGTCAGACCCTATCTGTTGGAGGCAGAAAACCAACAGGTGTACCTGATGAAGCGTACATGCAGATAGGAAGTATTGAGTAAGATGACAAATTCTTGTGATGTTCAATTTACATACACAAACAGATTCCTAGTTAATGAAGTAATCTTACAAATATGGTAATCAAAAATCAAATTGAAATGTTTTCTTAGCTAATGACATGGCGACTTCAAGGTTAAGAAAAGGGATATATATATATATATATATATATATATATATATATATATAAGCTTACTACTACACCAGTGGAACGGTGAACACTTTGGGAACGAATGATTTGGCCTCGATTTCATATTCTGCGATAGTGAAACATTCTCGACGGGACGTAAAACAATAAAACAAACAACCCGGTACTTTTGATTCATGCGTAGACATAGCGAGAAAGTGATGAATTATTTGCTGAATTAAAAGTTCAAATTCAATTAAAATGATTAATATTCTAAAACGGAAGGATCGGGGAATGAAAATTAATTAATATATACAGTTATACGTTCCTTTACTTTCGCATGGGCATATATGTATGTATGTAATGTAATCAATAGAAAAGAACTTCACTTTAAAAAAAATTGAAGTACGTCATTTCAGGTCTAATTTCAAAACTATAACATTATCACCCTTAACTCAAATATATTAGCCCCGTGCGGATCCAGGTTTTCAACATAGGTCCTCAGCACCCATTGCTTGTCGTAAGAGGCGACTAAATGGGGCAGTACTTCGGATGAGACTGCAAAAACAAAACCAACAACAACAACAAAAAAAACCCCTTAGGCCCCGTCTCAC
This sequence comes from Ostrea denselamellosa, assembly GCA_024699665.1. NCBI lineage: Eukaryota > Metazoa > Mollusca > Bivalvia > Ostreida > Ostreidae > Ostrea > Ostrea denselamellosa. The sequence goes on from JAMZEH010000068.1 coordinate 6,204,884, forward strand.
AGCAGGTGTGACACAGGAACGATCCCTTCCTGCTCAAATGCCATAAGCTCCGAGCATAGGCCAAAATTTTGAAGCCCTTCACCGGCAGTGGTGACGTCTCCATATGAGTGAAAAATTCTCGAGCGGGACTTTAAACAATAAATGATCAATCAATCAATCAATCAAATATATTATGATTCTATTCTCGAATATTTAATGCGCAAGTAATTGTAAAGAGAAATTCAGTGTGTACATGCATTTTATGCAAACTTTAATCAAGGGCTCATCGAAAAGTCAAGATAACGAACAGTACTCAACCTTGTGATTCCTCTAGAAAATATAAATATGCGAGATGGACAAACATGGATTCCTGATGGGATCAGGTGACTAGGAGGAGTAAGTATCCCCTGCCGAACGGTCACCCCCGTGAACCTTATATTCGAAGTAATCTGCAGACAGAATCAGTGTGTCAACAACAGTCTAACAATTGGTATGAAACACATCAGACAGCATTTTACCTGATGAAAGGTTGTACTGGCAAACTAGATCGTTATAAGGACCATAAAATTTGCGACTGATTGATGGATTAATTGTTTTCCGACACACCAACAATTTTTCATTCATCTGTGATGTCCATTTCTTTTTATTGGAGGGAGAGAAAACCCAGATACAATGTACCCGGGAAAAGAGCACCGACCTTCCAAAGGTAAACTGGCAAACTTTATCACGTATATCGGCGCGTAAAATTTGCCAAATGCTGTCTTTAATCGAAACTGTACAAACATCTATAACATCATCTTGTTTGTCAGTAGCCTGACTTTATCTAAAAAATGATCATACGCAGAACAAGCTGTACGTATCAAATCAGTTGAGATATGTAAAGAACCCATGTAAGTGATAATGAAATATTGCTACATAGATAAGGAAAGTTTATGATGGAGAAATTGAAATTATTCCGTTTCTCATAAAGCTGAGTTGCCTGTTTGCCATCAGCATTTATTTTCAATAACATATCTATGTGCGAAGCAGATGTGGAAGGGTGTCTTTTATTTCACTGGGTCACAACAAGATATTTTTTCTTCTCATGTAAAAGCTTTTGAATGAATTCTGCTTCATAAGAAGATATGTAGAAGGTATAGTTGTACTTAAAGTTTATATATGGCGTTAAACCGTTTGTAATTTTTATTATATGCATATTCAGAATAAATGTATCCAAAATAAATAGATCAATACATGTGCATATAATTCAAAGTAAATACAACAATGGAGAATTTTAATTTGAAAATCGTTAATGATTTCAATAAAAGAATTTTGCGTTTGAATCCGATAGGGGAATGCCCGTTTTATTTCAATATCATGGTAACTTTTCATGCTGATTGATGATACACGTAGTGGTACCCATTTGGTACATGCACATTAAAAAGGCCTTGAAGACATTTGAGATATCATAAAAGCTAATATTACCTGAGACGGGGACCTAGAATGTCTAGTCTTCTGTAAGCTAGTACAGGTTACTCTAGGTATTTTAAGTGTCTCGATCACTTCATATCATAACACCACACCAGTTGATATTGTAACAAGTAATTAATTTTGATTTTACAACAATTTCACCAAGGGAGGTGTGAGGAAAACGATTTAGATATTTTTTTTGTTTGCCCAAAGAAACCCAGTTGCCTTTGTCCATGTACTTTTCCAAAAAATAAATAAATAGATAAAATAAAATAGAGCAAATGGCCCGAGACCCAGATAAACAGCAAGAGAATGGTTAGATTGAAGCTAACCCCTGCTAGGCCTAGAGCATATGCATTCTGTTATGATCTTCAATACGAACTGGCAACAACTGACCTTGTAACAAGAGATACTAACAATTTAGAATAAAAATTGAACTTTAAATTATAAATAATAAAATGCAATTGTAATTCCTATCTTTAAGTTGAACTATAATACTTTTATTTTTTTTTTTTAAATGAATTCGATCGTAACATCAGGTACAGTATGACGCCATGCTCCCACTTCCTAATGACATGTAGATCACAAAATCAAATGATGAGAATAACAATGTAATGACATTGCTTTATTGAAAATAAAGTATAGTGATTTCTAGTTTAAATTCGATTATGTATATTTATCCATTCTTTTTCTTTAAATGCAATTGTAATTACAGGTACATTTTCCCGAAATGCAATTGTATTTGTAATTACGAGTATACCCGTAACAATAGACCTACCTATAAGCGATGTAACATGTATCGTAATTTGTCTAATCCAAAAATAGATAATAATTGCACTGCTTATTATTATTATTAATATTGATTATTTGCTTTCCGAAGAAGTCCGCCATATTTCAGTTACTCTACCCATATATACCTTCAGATACGCTTGTCACACTTGGCTGAGTTTTAAATTTCAATGCATGAAAATATATGGAAACCCAGAATTGGCATATACAAATGAACCATAATGTAGGCAAAAACCGAGGTCCTGTGTTACGACAGGTGTGACACGTAAAAGAACCCTCCCTGCTCAAAGGCCATAAGCGCCGAGCATAGGCCTAAATTTGCAGCCCTTCACCGGCAATGGTGACTTCTCCATATGAGTGAAAGATTCTCGAGCGGGACGTTAAACAATATTTAATCAATCAACTAAAGATATAAGCTTACTACTGGGAATGTTTGTGGTTCTTAGCAATAATCAGAAAGATGATGATAACCACGGATTTAACATGCAAAGAAAGTAGGAATTTTATAACAGATAACAGATTTTAAGAACTTTGATTTCAATATACATCACCTGATCCAACAACTGGTTTGGAAAAATCTGAAAAATCTCTTTTAATAAAAATCATGTTTATGTATATACTAACTACCTAATCTTTTTTGATAGTGTCAGCAATTTAGCACAGATCAGAAATACGGATGGGAAAATATTTCTACGAACCTTCAAAGCAAACGAAGTAGCCGTCAATGGTAAAATGTTGCGAGACGAAAAGGAGATTTCCATTAAGCACAGGGACAGGTAGAGGCAAAAGCGTTATGTATTAAAACGCATTATTTTAGTATCATCTGTATTAGAAGTTGTACTTATACGTAGGACACGTGATTTGCAGTTCACGTTTGGTTTGGCTTACTTTTTCCCTGAACATTAGAGTTATAGAAACGTCATCTTCTATTTGCACTCTTTTACTTTCACATCCATCAACGCGGGTCACCACAAGAATCTGACTCTAGCTAGAGGCTTCTTTAGGTTGGGCGTCTGGCAGATTTCAGAACTTTTACAATCCGTCAGAAAGATATAGTAAAGAATAACAATGTGATTTTCTTCATTACACATAAACAGAGGAATCGCCATAGCTTGATTACAAATAAAGGTTTTATTTGTTATATTCTGAAACAAAGAAAATGTGAAAATAATGAACAGTCATCAATCTCATAATTCCTAATAAAGAATGCGAAGATACGAGTAGAGCAAAGACAGTCCTCTGGACATCCCAGAAGTGGGATCAGGCGTCTAGGAGGACCAAACACCCCCTGTTGACTAGTCATATCTCAGTATATGGAGTAATCTACAGTCAAAATTAAAATGTAACGAACGCACTAATAATTGGTTTGAAACACAGCAGACAGCATTCGACCTGATAACAGGTTGTATTTGTAAGTTAGATCGTCATAATGACTATAGAATTCGCGAAATGCTGAATTTAAATGAAACTGCTGAAACCCCTGTAGCATAAACGTATTTGCCAATAGCCAGTTTCCATTTGCGTTCCGAATCATTTGAGAGACATGTACACCATATGCAGGTAAAACGGAAAAATTGTTTCATAATATGGGAAGTTGACAATGGAGAAGTTGAAGTCATCCCGATTGTCATAACGTTGAGTTGTTAGTTTGCTGTCAGTATCTATTTTCAATAAAATATCCAAGTAGGACGTAGATGTAGAAGACTTTGTGGTCCCTCTTACTTCGAGTACACAGGGATATATCGAATCGGTTTTGAATGAAAAGGATTATTATTAACATCTAAAATATGTTCGATAGATTTAAATGTCCAGCTGAAGGCCATGATAAGATAATATTCTCATATAGAAGCTTTTTTTTTTATGAATTATGTCTCGTAACAAAATGATAAGTGGTCAGTTAAGGAACCACAACTCGTGCCAATGGAAATTCCAACAGACTGTTGGAAGACCTGATAAACAAACACTACGTAGCTATTGTCAATGAAGAGTTCCAGAAAATCGCGTTTTGTGTGCAGTGTTCATATGGTGTTCAACGAAGTAATTTTTGGATGACTGATTACTAGATATGAACATTTCTGTGTTGCATATTTATTGAAGACGCAGCTGTCTGTGATGCCATAAAGCCTTGTCTTTAATTGATTGTGTCAGTGTTGAAAATTTATACATGTAATTGTTGTTGATTTGGGTTTGTGATTTTAAATTTACAAGAAAGTTTTTTTCCTTCTTTTAGAATCCACATTTGATTTACGTCACTTTTGGCATGTGTTGTGGCACAATATGTTGGAAGATTCTCCTTCACAACACTTAATATTTTGGTGAGGCACAATGATAGGGGTTTACCGGAACATTTCCTGGATCTAGTAATGTACCTATGTTTATAAGGGCCTGTGTAGTTTTGAAATTCAGTATAGGTTCGGTAACTTATTCGTCCAGTTTACTACGAAAAGCTGATGGGAGATTATTCTGCACATAAAAAGCTACTGACTTATTATTTTGACGTTCTTGGTAAACATATTCTGACTGGCTCGAAGCGAATGTGATCGGTAAACGGGATGCTTACTCCTTCTAGACACCTGTCCCACCTCATGTGTGTCCAGGGGTCCGTGATTGTTGTACCCTTAATTTTGTATCTATGAAATCTATTACCATTTAACTTCATTTGTTTCTTAACCTTAAAGGAAACTAAGAAGTGAAGTTGATGATTGATTGATTGATTAAATATTGTTTAACGTCCCGCTTGAGAATCTTTCATTCATATGGCGACGTCACCATTGCCGGTGAAGGGCTGCAAATTTAGACCTATGCTCGGCGTTTAGGGCCTTTGAGCAGGGAGGGATATTTATCGTGCCACATCTGCTGTGACACGGTACCTCGGTTTTTCGGTCTCATCCGAAGGACCGCCCCATTTAGTCGCCTCTTACGACAAGCAAGGGGTACTGAGGATCTATTCTAACAACTGATGAAAAGAGGAATTCATTAGCTATCTCTATCGTCACCTTTCCATTTTTATGTAACAATAAGCTATCGTCACTTGCAAATAACAATGATGTCTTCTAATTATTGATTAGTAAACCGATTCAAGGTGTTGGAAATAGGTTGGTACTGCATGGGTTTCCATAGCCTCACTTAAAGTCAACACGTGTTCTATCTGCCAAAACATGCACAGCTTCTCATTAACTTGAATACTATTCCGCGAGGTTTATAAAAAATGTTAGGCCATTCTTAAGATATTTATTTTGGCTGCGGATTATACCTTTTATTCGGTCAAGGTACAGGGTTCACGTATCATGACCGGTACGATCTGTCAATAGAAGTGTGTTCAGGGGTCCGCGTATTCCTAACTTGTATTCTTTATAGGATTTATGAGGTTGATCACTGTTTATTACTTCACGTTTTAATCAAACATATCCCTTTCTTCCAAATTCGTGGTATTACAAAATGACTTAACTGCATCGTGTTCTTCGGCAAAGTTATTCATGGTAAAAGCAAGCACTGAATACGTTAAAATTCGCATTTTGCACAGCGACTTCAATGATAAGCATCGATAGAAGTTCCATAGAAGTTTATGATATATATATATATATATATATATATATATATATATGTGTGTGTGTGTGTGTGTGTGTGTGTGTGTATGTGTGTGTGTGTTGTGTGTGTGTGTGTGTGTAATTTACGAAATGCCTATGATGATGTATTTTGACATCAGGATATCTAGATCTATATTTATAAGAGAATTACGTCAGAGATCTTTGATTATGATACACTTTAAATAACTCTTTGATATCGAAAGGTGAAACATGTTTGAACAAATAAGGCCGTTTGATGTTTTCCGCAATTTCAGCTAATCCTCCTTTTTCAGAAAGAACTGATCTTCAATAAAATAACGTCACAATTTGATCACTTACGAAAACACTAGAATATGTGTTCAATATTGAAAATGTATTTGATAGCAGTAAGTTATCTCATTCATTCATTGATATTTTAACTTCTGAAAGTGCAGTTGAAATTGATATTTTTTTTCTGAAAGATGTGAAGCTTGCGATTGTCTTTCAAATGTTGATCGATATAATGTTTTCACTACAACTTCAGTGAAAATTATCAAAATTATCAAGTTAATCCTTTCAATCATTAGGTTGATGCTGGGGAATATGCGAGCCCTGTATGTTTTCACGGATCCGTCAGATGCTAATTCCAATCTTGACGATATCACGTTTGAAGTGGCATCGGAAGAAATTTTACTTTCTGTGGACATTGAACAGTCTATAGCACCTGGTATGTACACTACCTTTGATGGATGTTAAAGAACACACAAACACATTATTCGAGTATAACTTGTTTTCGGTCAGATCACGCTTTATAATACAAAATTTAAGTCATTCCTTATAATGCAATATTCGTAAATATTGACAAATACAAGTCACGTGAGCCGTGCAATGATTCACATAGCAACCACGACGAAACGTCAAGCTGTGAAGACAGCCATCTTAGTTGTACGGAGGCTAACTATCAAAATGGTAAACGTAGCTATTGATGGTGATGTTTACTATAAACTACATAACAGAAAATATGCTATCCTGTAATGATCGACTTTGACGTCGCTCTGTAGCAAAAATAAGGGAAATTGCATCGTCAAGGCCTACACAAAATAAGTCTTCAAGTATCAGAAAATACAAAACACTGCGGCATTTAATTCTATGAATGTTCCTACTATATGAAATCTCACCCATCCATGCAGCATTGCTTGTAATAGTAAATACAACAAAAGAAAATATATAAGCATGAATATATGTAAATTTATACGAATAAATGTGACGGTGACGTCATCCGATAAAATGTGACGCATGATTTTTTTTTTTGGCTTTGTTGAGAGGCGGATCAAAAAGGAAACACCCACTTCCCCAGAGAACAAAAATGTACTTCAAAATGAACAGGGTAATGTTTACAAATACTTCTTAAATCAGTCATACAAATATAATATTTCTACTTTAATCTATTATTCTAACATCATACAAAGAGTGTATTGATGTTTTACAACAACGATTTCCGTACAAGTAGATTCTGTACATCTTGCTTGACAACGAGAAAATAATCTACATTACAATTAAACCGAAGTACGAGAGTTGTTCGATATGTAATATGTATTGTACGATATCTCAAAAGCATTCGACTTAAATAATGAAGTGAACATGATATCCCTTCAAAGTGTTCTCCGCAGTTTGAAGTACATAATTTCAGTCTCTGAATCCATTTCTGAAATGCGTCACGGTACGCTGATTTAGGTAGGCCTCGGAGGCACCGACTGATGGCTGAGCCAAGGGCTTGTCGGGACTTATAATGACGACCAGATAAGAACTTCTTAAGTTTTGGAAAAATGAAAAAGTCGCATGGGCCTAGATCTGGAGAGTATGGTGGGTGTGCCAAAATAGTAACTTTCAAAGTTTGCTTCACAAGCTCAGATGTGTGCGATGGAGCATTATCATGAATTAGACGAACACTCATAAATCCTAACACAGGGCGTGGTGTCTTTTATTTCAAGTTCACTGGGATAGATCGAATCAGCATATGGATGAAAATGATCATTGTTAATAGATAAAACGTCGTCGATATAACTAAATGTCGAATTGAAGGCGACTGCAAGAGGTTTGTTCTTCTCATGCAGAAGCTTGTGAATAAATTCTACTTCATAAGAATATGAAAACAGGTCAGCTAAGAAAGGAGCAGAATTCGTGTTCATGGGAATTCCAACAGACTATTGGAAGACCCGATCACCAATTACTACAAAGATATTGTCATTGAGGTACTCTAACATCATTTTGATATCAACGTCAGAGTACTTGTGCATGGAGTCAGAGTAGTGTTTAACAAAATAATTTTTTGAATCACTAGATATGAATATTTCTCTATAATCATTTTTGTTGAAGAAGCATTTGTTTATGATGTCAAAAAGTCTAGTCGTTAACTTATCGTGAGGTGTGGTCGTGTACTTACTTACTTAGTCCTCTTCATGCCATGTGGCACATAAGACAGCTACACATTCCTTCTACCCAGTTCTGTCCTTTGCTGTAGCTGCCACCGTTTTCCATGTTAGCCCTATCTGTATTAGTTCACTTTCCGCTGTTCTACGCCATGATGTTATTGGCCTTCCTCTCTTTCTATTGCCGTCAGCTCCCCAGAAGATAAGTTTCGTGCTGATCTTTCCTTAGCACATGGCCGACCTATCTCCATTTCCTTCTCACAATTTCCACTATGATGTCTTCCTGTCTGGACCTTTCTCTTTTCTTTTTAGACACTATATTAAGCCATCTGATCTTATACATGGTCCATCGATTTACAACACTCTCAATTTCCTTGTGATAACTTTGTGAAGCTTCCAGCATTCTGATCCATATAGTAATACAGATTTTACATTACCATGTAAGATCCTTAACTTTGACCTGATAGTCATCTGGGAAGAGTTCCAAACCGGTTTTGAGATGACGAACGCATGACGAGCCTTGTTTATTCTTGATTATATATCCTCATCAGTGTCTCCTGATGTTATTACAATGCTTCCTCGGTATGTGAAGGTGTCTACATTTTCCAATAGCTCTCCATATACTTGAACTGAGTTGTTATTCCTTGCATTGATTCCCATTACTTTGATCTTCTTTTGATTGATGTTTAGGCCTAATTTTATAGATGTTTCATGGAGTTTGGTTGTTTTCTCCTTTTTATGTTGGTGTGTGGATGAGATGAGATAAAGGCCGTCGGCGTAATACAGGTCATCCAGTTTGTTTACCATCCTCCATCTAATGCCTTTGTCCTGTTCTTTGGTGGGTTTTCTCATGATCCAGTGTATATATAGCCACTAAGAACAGTAGGGATGATAACGTACATCCTTGTTTCAGTCCCGATGTTACTGGGAACCAGTCTGTTTGGACATTGTCAACTACCACACTACATTGAAGTCCATCTTGTAGTACCCTGATGACAGCAATAATCTTCTATGGTAGGCCATATTATTTTAGGATCTTCCACAAGTGTTCCCAATGTACACTACAGAAAGCCTTCTCAACATCTACAAAGTTGAGATACAATAATAGCAATTGATATATTAATGGTCGTGTAAAGTGTTGTAAATTCATACCTTTTAATGTTGTTAATTTGAAAAAAAAGTTTAGTGGATTCAAATTCACAAAACGTTCTTTAGAATTTTTAAGAATCCAAATTTTGATTTACAACACTTCTGAGATATGTAGTGACACAGTACGTTTGAATTTTCTCCTTCACAGCAGTTAATATTTTCTTGAGGAGCAAAGAGGCTTGGTAGAACATTTACTGGATCCAGCAATGTATCTTTATTTGTAAGGGTTTTTGTGGAGTTTGAGGATCCAGTATAGGCACGTTAATTCATATTCATCCCCTTCATTGATGGAATATTAAATGTACTTAAAACTGAAGCATGGTTTTGAAGAGTTTCATCTTTTGAAAGCGCAGTTGGAGTATGAGTGCGATTACTGAATTTGGAATTAATGCCAAGTTCATTTAAAATACAGTTATAATAATGTGTCTTACAGACAAATACAATGTTGTTGCAAACTTTTTCAGTTGGAATCAAAACATATTCCTCATGTAACCTATCTAACTCTTTTATCACTTCTGGTTTACTAAACACAAAAGGATAGATAGTACGCATTTCTGTTTTGACATGTCTGATACGGGATTTTAATATTCCTTTTATACTTTTTATCCATTCTTATAAGGTGTCAAGTTCTTCTTTTTCAGATTTAGCCCATCGTCTAGCATAATCTTCGACAGAATTCATAATAGAGATGACGTTTTGTTGCCAAATGAAAGACCGAGGTTCTCTGAATTTAGGACCTTTTAAAATAAGCGATTTTAGGTCTTCATTTTTAAATATATCAACATAACCAGTAATGACATGTCCAGCTGGACCATAGTTAAAAGAAGACGAAGAACAAAAACACTAAGGTGGATTGAGTATAAAATTGTTCATATTTAATGGACTCTTAACTAGGTTTTTATGTCCGAATAATTTTTTGTTTTAATATAAGTCCTAAGAAAAATCAAGATCAGTTTGAATTACCATACCTTTATTGGATTCCGAAATTACATAAAAATCCTTACAAACAAAGATACATTGCTGGTTCCAGTAAGTGCTCTACCAAGCCTTTATCTTTATTACTAACTAAACAGCTAACAGCTATCAAAGAGTCACTTCAGAGATACTGTTCCACTACATATTCCAGAAGTGGTGTCAATCAGATTTGGATTCACAAAAACTCGAAGGAACTTTTGGAAAATCTAAAGTCTCAGGAATTTTCTAAAATTGACAGCATCAAAACATGATTTCTCCACACTTTATACTACAATTCCTCACGATAAATTAAAATCTAGACTTTTTCAGACAATAGATAATTGCTTTTTGAACAAAAAATCGGCTTGAAATCAGTATATATGTGACTGCGTAATTGGATCGGATCATAAATAACACGTAATATGATTAATCATGAGAATGAATGAAGTTACAATGCAGCAACCACAATTACGAATTGAAACTTTGCATGAGTATTTCTCACAAAGAATTTGCAATGTAGGAGAATGTTTTCATGTTAAAGCCAGTGCAAGAATTTAATGACTATATCCGTAGAGCAAACACCAGCACTATGTGACTCTAGCATTGTACAAATTTCTCGAGGGACAGTGCAGGTATTGGCGACTCTCAATGATCAGTGCAGGTATTGAACACTTAACGGCCAATGCAGGTATCTGGCCTCTCTTTCAAGGCCCAATGTAGGCATTAGACTAATCTCGTGGGACCCAATGCAGACTTTGGAATATCTTTCTTGAATCAATGCAGGCATGTATGACGACTCTTTCAAACGTCAATGTAGGCACCGGGCGACTCTGTCAATAGACAATGCAGGCATTAGATCACTTTCTCAAGAGCTAATGCAGGCATTGTGACAATATCTCTAGAGTCAATGCAGGTTTTGGGCCACTCTCGCAAGAGGTAGTGCAGGCATTGTTCCACTCCCTCAAGAGCCAATGCAGGCATTAGACCACTTTTGCAAGAAATAATACAGACATTGGGTGACTCTTTCAAGAGCCAATGCAGGCATTAGACCATTCTGATGTCATCCAATGCAGTCGCCCAATGCCTGCATTGGCCGATTCTAAGGTCGTCTAATACCTGCATTGGCTGACATTGAAGTTGTCGGATGCAGGCATTGGCCCACTCTGTAATCATCTGATGCAGGAATTTGCCGACTTTTAAGTCATCAGATGCAGAGATCAATCTACGTCCAGTCATCGAATACAGGTATTGAACAACCCTGAAGTCGACCAATGACTCTCTGAAGTCAGTCAATGCCTGTATTGGTAGACTCTGAAGTCTGACAAAGCTTTTAGAGTGTAACGCCGACCAATATTGCATTGGGAGAATGTGGAACGATGCCCGTTTTGAGAGACTGTTGGTATACTATCTCCTGCATTTAGATATTAAGGACAAAGATATCTGACATTGACGAACTGTAAAAATAGTAAATTACCTGCATCAATGTACACATATGAAATATTTTAAATGTTTACTCAATGCAGATCCAGATAATGTAAATGTGAAATTATCTTCGTGAAATATCCGCCGATTTAGATATAATACTTTACCAGTTTACCGAAACGTCTATATTTTGTTCAAATTTACATTGCTGAATATTTTCATTACAATTTTGCATAGTGCGCCATTATTTTGCAAACACAACAATAAGGCATGTATAACAATTGTCTTAAACGTCATTATTTGAATAAAAAAAAGATTGAAGAAATTAACAAATAATTCAGACTCAGTTATCTAGGCACTGCAAGGTTTGTAGTTAAAACGTTTGGATGCAATAGTGGAAGTATATCTGTAGGAAATACAAGGTGTAGACTTGAGCTTGAAATACTCTGGAATTCAAGACTGAATTTTTTATGACGAAGAATGTTGCTTATGTTGACGGTATTAATTCCTTTGTTAGTAAATTTGAGTTGAAGGAACTGGCGGCTAGATTCGACAGTAATATCCAAAACCTGCTGTGGTTTCAAGAGTCTGTGATGGGCAACATTCATAACCACAGAATTCAGTCTGTATTCTGGTGTGGAAAAATCCACATATGGACTTGTTTTGTTTTGTTTAAATAACGTTTTTCAAAACTCTCCTATGTTTAGCGCTCAGGGCCGTAGCAGTGAGGGTTCTTTAACGTACCAACGCCTACCATAACACGGGACCTCCGTTTTTAAGGTCATATCTGAAAGACCCATGATTCTCACTTCTAAATGCCGAGCGTTTGGCGAAGGAGCAATCACTACCTATTTTTCGTCTTAGGTTCGACGCTGCCATGGCACGAGCAGGACTCGAACTCACGACCTCCGGTTACGAAGCGAACGCTCTAACGCTCTAACCACTAAGCTACCGAAATATATATCAACTCTCATTTCCATAGCGAACGCAAATCCTCCAGGAATGACGAAAAGTTCCAGACATATGCCACGCCGTCAATAAGAAACGCATTTAAGATTTAATTTTAATTGTATACTACCCACATTATCACGCCGTCAATAAGAAACGCATTTAAGATTTAATTTTAATAGTATACTACCCACATTATCTGTCTAGGTTATGACTTCTTCTTTTCAGATGAATTAGCTTTGAAGATGAAAGTGGTGAAGCGAGAGGATGATGTGAGAGAAGCAAACGCTAAGGCAGTGATGTTAAACAAGCCAGTGAAGTTTGAACTTCAGCTAACTAGCGCATATTTTCTAGGAATACATGATCGATCCCGTGTTGCAAGTATTTTATATTATGTTCAATACATGTACATCTATCCGTCTAACCCGGTGGTGATCCTGGTTGTTATAATAGATCCTCAGCACCCCTAGCTTGTCGTAAGAGGCGACCAAATAGGGTGGTCCTTCGGATGAGACCGTAAAAACCAAGGCCCGATGTCACAGCAGGTGTGGCACGTTAAAAATCACTCCCTGCTCAAAGGATATAAGCGCCGAGCATAGGCCTAAATTTTGTAGCCCTTTACCGGTAATAGTGACGTCTCCATATGAGTTAAAGATTCTCGGGCGGGACGTTAAGCAATATATAATCAATCAATCTATCCGTCTAAACGGAGTAATTCGTTGTCAGTATTTAAACAACGATTTAACAAATGGTATCAATCATGCGAGACAACATTAGACTTAATAGAAGGTTGCATTTGTAAATTAGAATCTTTCAGAATTTTTTGAAATGCTTGCTTTAAACGAAATAGTATCATCTATAAGTCTATCACTATTCAAAATTTTGATCATACGGAGTAAATGTTTTCGCGTATTGAATCAAATTGAGAGATATAAACATGCAGGTTACATGTAACATCAGAGTAATTCTACGTAGACTTAGAATGGTATTGAACAAAGTAAATTTTAAAGTTAAGTTAAGGCTTCCGTCTAAAACCTCGAAGTGTTGTATACAAATATATCTCAGTAAACTTCACACCATATAACGTTACAATGAAAAAGTAATTCACTACGTACAGGGCTACAGTCGTATTGCGGGAGAAATTTCGCAGTATTGTATTTATTATTACGGCTATCAAGCTGTATTTCTTGTTAATTTCTTGTTAAATTATAGTTTGAGTACGCACTTAAATCCAGCACTTTTCAGTTACAGAGTTTTAATATCTTTTTAAGAGTATCAATAAAAATTCAGCTCGTAACACGCGTATACCCGAACTTAAACTTATAAATAGGGCAGCATGACGTTTTCCAAAAATAAAAGTGTTACTTGATCATGAGATGACGTCACGGGAAATTACCATGTGGAATGTGTGTGGTAGCTAGATCGCAGTTCACATATGGGTAATATTGCTTCGGTGTTCAGCTGTAACAATCATAAGAATACTTGTGGATTTTAAGTGCAATTTTACGCCAGAATTATAGTACCTTTCGCTGTGGAATCCCTTAACCTAATTGCGTTGGTGTGCAAAGGTGAAGATTATGAATAGTGATAAATCGCATAACTCCTATAAGGATAGAAAGTAAAGAGTTGGGCAAACAAGTACTCGTGGATATACCTGAAATGGGATTAGGTGCCTAGGATGAGCAAGCAGTGGCAGTAATTGATCCAAAATTATTAAAAAAAAAAATATCCCGAGTTCAATTTATATTCACAAATTTACAGCCATCTATGATGTAAAAAAGCGTACTCCTGAAATATAGAAAAGATTGTGTAGTAAAGTTTTGAAAGTCTGTACGGTTTGATACTATTGATATTGATAAGGTTTTGTGATTTCAAATTTATTGAAAGTTATTTGTAATTTGTGCGAAACCAGATATGACTCACCACTTTTCGTATATGTTATGGCACAATAGTCCGAAATTTTCTTTAACTTATAAGTTACAAAATTTCGTTTCTCATCATGTCTTTAAGAAAAAAATATGTACGGTTATAAAACGCATTGAATCCTCTATCAAGCTTGTGAAATTATTGATTATACATCCAGTGCCAGACGCTACAGTGGGTCACAAATGGATATAATGTGAAAACGTATTTGTAATACAAAATTATTTTCTATTTAATTACTGTCATGAATTTTTAGGACATATTGTATTCACATTTATAAATATGCGGATTGCTTTCTACCAATGTATATATTTCATTTACTATGTCAGTTACCAATATTTCATTTATAATATTCCTATTTGAAAGGTAATAGTGGAAGTGCTGAACATAAACACCAACTGTCGACTTTTCTGGACAGAAGATGAATTTCGGGACACACTAGCAGCCATGAATGATTATGACGTAAGATTTATGCTTGAGTTGGCATATATTTTTAATAATTGGATATGGAAAAATAACTTTTTATCGAAGCCTAGTTAAGGTTTCTCAATAACACTATCAGTGTTCTCCATATACATCAGTGTCCTTTACACAATATGACGTCACAATAAAACAGTGTGTTACAGAGAAGTTTGTAGCTACATCTGTGTTGTGGGGAAAATATATTTTGTTGTTATTCACTACCGCCATTTTAAATCTCAAGTTGCATGTGTGTAAATCAGCAGACATGCTATCGAAGCCATCTTAGGACGGAGCATATCTTAACATAACATAACTTAAGATGAACTTAGGATTTATCTTAGTTCTTATGTTAGGCCATCGAATCCGGCCTAACTTAAGATATATCCTAAGATTTCTCATAAGGTTATTTGGCCTGTCCTAAAATAAACTTAAGACATGTCTTAACTTTGTTGATTCTTAAAAATGGCTATCGATTACTATGTGAGCAAAGAAGGTGCTGAATCCGCGGAGACCGTATTTTAAGAGATTATGACAATCCCTGACATTACTCAGAGTAATCATGAGTAAATACGACTAACGAGACCAATGATCCATAATATATATATGTTTCCAAGCTTGGTCGGAACAATAGATTGTTCTCCTGAAATTCCTTTAACGGGCGCACTTTTACTGATACCCACAACCCTGTCTTGAAGTGGTATGAAGTCGGTGTAGTCTATTCTCCCCTGTCTCCACAGACTATTTCCGGTTCGATGATATTTCTTTCTACCATAGGTTAATCATTTTTTTCTTAGTTCATCCACCATTCTAGTATATTATTTTTTTTTCGCATCCCCCTTCACTAACTTGTGTTTTAACGTCAATTATTCGTCACATCATTTGAATGTCTGCTAAATATTTCATTTCTGTTCTTCTACACTTCCTCTCTTTGCAGTTCCGTTTCGGAAAAAAATTGAGCTTTCTTTTTTGGCTCATAATGTGACTTGTCAATCTCTTTTTTACCAGTGAGTGACAAAAACAGAACTAAACAACACGAGATTTTTTCGCGGTATAAATCTCTAAAAAAAGAAAGAGTTGATAGATTATATGTATTATTTTGTATATCTCATTGGAATGTTATAAGTCATTAAAAAAGTTAAAGTTTTAAATCACTAATATCATCATTCGTTGGTCTGTAATGGTAATGTTACAATTGTTTCTTTTTCAGCCAACATACTCATCGGAGTGAAACGTACAATAACAATTAAACACACACATACACACACACACACACACACACACACACACACACACAGAGAGAGAGAGAGAGAGAGAGAGAGAGAGAGAGAGAGAGAGAGAGAGAGAGAGAAAGAGAGAGAGAGAGAGAGAGAGAGAGAGGGGACATACAAATTGTAAATAATCAATATAACTTATTCTTGATAATATAACAGCACTCAATTCTTTTCCCAATTCGAAAGATCGCTAACATTACTATTACTTAATTGAACTGGCTTAAAAAGCATTCGGTCTAGATTAATGATAATACAGTTTTTCAAAAAAAAATGAAAATGAAACATTCTATGAATTGTCCTAAGATATATTTCAAGCCATGTCTTAGGACTATCCTATGAATTGTCCTAAGATATATTTCAAGCCATGTCTTAGGACCATCCTATGACTTGTCCTAAGATATATTTCAAGCCATGTCTTAGGACCATCCTATGAATTGTCCTAAGATATATTTCAAGCCATGTCTTAGGACTATCCTATGAATTGTCCTACGATATATTTCAAGCCATGTCTTGGGACCATCCTATGAATTGTCCTAAGATATATTTCAAGCCATGTCTTAGGACCATCCTATGAATTGTCCTAAGATATATTTCAAGCCATGCCTTAGGACTATCCTATGAATTGTCCTAAGATATATTTCAAGCCATGTCTTAGGACCATCCTATGAATTGTCCTAAGATATATTTCAAGCCATGTCTTAGGACCATCCTATGAATTGTCCTAAGATATATTTCAAGCCATGTCTTAGGACCATCCTATGAATTGTCCTAAGGTATATTTCAAGCCATGTCTTAGGACCATCCTATGAATTGTCCTACGATATATTTCAAGCCATGTCTTAGGACCATCCTATGAATAGTCCTAAGGTATATTTCAAGCCATGTCTTAGGACCATCCTATGAATTGTCCTAAGGTATATTTCAAGGCATGTCTTAGGACCATCCTATGAATTGTCCTACGATATATTTCAAGCCATGTCTTAGGACCATCCTATGAATTGTCCTAAGATATATTTCAAGCCATGTCTTAGGATTATCTTCAGGAAACCTTCAATAGCATGCTTGGTGCTTGATGAGTTCTTGTTTATTGGAAAAAAAATAAAAATAAAAAATACGGTTGCTATATTGTGAACATGAATTAACCCAATTCCACAAAAGGAGTTGTAAATAGAAATCAGCAGTATTCACCAGAGATGATTCCATGTGATTAGTTTTCTGTTTCACAAACGAAAATATCATCTATCTCGAAACGGATACAATTCGAGAAATCCCCTAGGAACTGATGTTTATTATTATCCCTATGACGTTCCAATTAAAAAGTGTAGAGAGTTGTGCTTCCAAGAGTGGGATGACCAGCTCAGAAGGTGTAATTAGGCAGTTGGAGAGTATTTGAAAAACAAAACACCACAAAATTAAAAAAAAAGAAACCAAAAAAATATGTTTTAAAAACCATCAATAATTGAGTTCTTATCAATGATGATTTTACGTTACAGGAAAATGGAGACGATGACGACGATGAAAGTCGCGTTGACCCCTTTGACATAAATTGGGACATATCCTACACACCAGTCGGAGCAGCATTTATTAGTATTAACCCGTTGTCCTCTAATCAGGGAGTTCCTAAAAGCAAAATACCTGTTGTAGATGTGTCAGGGAAGTGCATCGGAAAAATCTCAATCTCAGTTGACATTTGCTCTGCCAAGTGGATTGCCCAAAATCGATTAAGGAGAATTCCTTCAGTGAATTTGGTAAGTGAAATGCATATACTCGTATTTTGTTGGCATTATTTTGTTAGATATTTTTGAAAGTAACCGATTCCGTGTACCAATATGGCTTTGAAGATCTGATCTTAGTAGCATATTTTATGTTAGGTTTGATTGATTGTTTGTTGTTTTCCGCCATACTCAACAATTTAATTTTTGTGGAGGAGAAAGCCCAGATACAATGTACCTGAGGAGAGATCACCGACCTTCCGAAAGTAAACTGGCAACTTTCTCACATATATCGACGCCAGCGGGAATCAAACCCGCGATGACTGGAGGTGAGAAGCCTTTATAATTTTGAGCGCGATGCTCTAACCGTTCGACCATGGTGATATATATATATATATATATATACTACAAAGTCTCTTTTGTTAGAGCAAAATTTAAAAACACACAGTCTAAGCGCTTTGAAATA
Organism: Ostrea denselamellosa; assembly: GCA_024699665.1. NCBI lineage: Eukaryota > Metazoa > Mollusca > Bivalvia > Ostreida > Ostreidae > Ostrea > Ostrea denselamellosa. The sequence continues at coordinate 6,223,382 of JAMZEH010000068.1, forward strand.
TTTCGACCGTGTAACCGGTCTTCGTCAGTCGTGTTTATTGATCATAGCAACGTAACGCAAGACTACATGCAGAAAGTACTATGACGTCACAAAGAATATTACAAATGAAACGTAATGTCATAGTTGATGTTGCGGCTAAAACATGGAAAATGGCAAGAGTCCTCAAAATGAATATGTGTATGATTTCAAAAATATCCGTTAAATGAGGTAATAAGACTGTGCACAAAGTAGTTAATTTTTAACCGAAGTGAAATAAAATCATCAGATACATTCCATTATTTATCAGTAATGCTAAATACTCATAAAGGCTAAAACCGTAAATATATATGTAAAGGTAACAGTACCAGTTTAAAAGTATATGTATTTGTACATGCATATATTATCAAAATTCTTTGCATAACAGACACTATTCGTAAAGACAAAAATGTTCCAGTTTGTTTATTCCGAGTGGCACGTAAGTGTTCAATGTTTTCGTCGATAAATTTTATCTAAAACGGCGGTAGATATCATCTTTGTAAAGTTTTTCAATACCTATGATAGAATAACCGTTTATATTGTGAGAGTATGTGTAAAAATGAACAGCTGTAGCTCTTTTCGAACTGTTTACATATGTAAGTTGCAGTAATGGTTGGGTAACCTACCAATCCACTCAACTCTCTCCCCACTACTATCAAGGAAGTTGCCACCACAATGTCATTCTAAATTATTGCATTTTTTCATAAAATAAAATGTTTTGTACCTACCATTTGTTTGACATTTCAGCCACCACAAATTTTACATGACTCTTACATTTTCATGATTGACAAGGATGACTAATTATAAGGAATCTGAAGCCACAAGCAATTGGCAAATTATCTATGGTGCATATATCACTTCTAGTGACATTTTACATGTAATTATTTCTTTTCACGTCTTCATTTAGATTGGCCCACCCATGTTTCTCAAGATTTGTATCAACATGATTGAATTTGAGAAAAATATGGGAGAAAGATATACAAAGGTAGTAGTATTTTGATACATTTGTCATCTGTAGGACAAGATAGATAGAAAGATAGATAGATATAATATATGTGTGTGTTTGCAAAAGACGTATATGCAAGGTTCCAAAATATATAAAGCTTGTTCTGCATATGATCAGTTTTTAAATTGAGACAGGATACTGGCAAAGAAGTCAGTGTTACAGGGGTTTGTACAACCTCTTCTAAAGTCAGCATTTCGAAAATTTTATGGTTGTTATAACGATCTAGTTTGCCAGTACACTTTTCTAATATTTCAAATGCTGTCTGACGTGTTTCATATCAATTATTAGGCCGTTCTTGGTACACGGATTCTGACTACGGACTACACCGTTTACCTGATCGGGATGTAGGGCTAACGGCAGGTGTGACGGTCGACAGGGGATGTTTACTCCTTCTAGGCACCTGATCCCACCTCTGGTATGTCCAGGAGTCCGTGTTTGCCCATCTCTCTAATTTGTATTTGTTACAGGAATTACGAGATTAAATACTGTTATTTATTTTCGCCTTTACATGGAGTGCAGGGATTTCTGGATATTTGACATCCATATTAGTTGTACATAAAGTGTTTATGAACGTAGCTGTTTACCTAAGAAACCTTTATTATAACTCCACATTTAGATATAGTAAACTGTTCCGGTATTAAATTAAAGTTTAGTTAAATATTTCTTTTGGTCAGGTAGTTGCTAGTTATTGACTATGTCGTAAGTCAAATTTGCGGGGACTTCCTTGTAGTCCATGATCCTTAATAATCACAAAATTACTTTTATATTCCAGGAAAACATTCATATGTTGTGAATTGTAAAGTCTCATTAAAAGGGATCCAAAGATATTTCTTGTTGTTTTAAGAATGTTATGTTTTCTTTGCTTCATCAATTACTAAAAGTATGAGTTTTTCTGGATAATTATTCGCACAAAGAAATAAGTTGTTTTCCGTCAGTCGTTGATCTTTGGTATTGTACTGGTGTGTACAAAAGTTTGAATCTACCCTTGTCTTAATTTTGAATTCTTTATATGAATTAAGAGATTGGTCCACGTTCAGTATATTCATTTTTTTCATCCTTCAAGCAAAATTGTACGGATATATTCCTTTAAGAGAGTGTAGGTTGATTAGTTGGTTGAATATTGTTTAACGTCCTTCTCGAGAATGTTTCACTCATATGGAGACGTTAGAAGGATCTTTATTGTGCCACACCTGCTGTGATCCAGGGCATCGGTTTTGCGTTCTCATCGAAATGACCGCCCTATTTAATCGCCTCTTACGACAAGCTAGGGGTACTGAGGACCTATTCGGACCTGGATCCCCACGGGAAGAGTGTGCCGGATGGTAATGATTTATAACTAAAACAAGGATCAGTATAGTCTAATAATAAACCGGACATATGTATTTATAATACATTGTGGAATTTGTGAAGGTCTTTGGTCGTCCTCCGGAAAATAAAGCATGACCATCTTGGTATATCTTCCATGAATTTGTTTGTTTTATCCCCCCGATTTTCTCCATTCAATTGGTTAATGTTATAATCGATATTTCGATACAGCATTTCTTCAACGATTCTCATTACTGATATAAAATATATTGGGGCCATTTTAGCTTCCGTATCGGATGCCTTGATTTGTGTGTAGAAATTATCATCAAAATGAAATGTGTTGTTTTCCAGTATGAATATTTTAGAATCTATTATGAGTTTCATATATTTTTGGCATTTGTTCTGGATCATTTAATAGCTTGTATATCAGGGTCACGTGGAATATCCCGGATATAATATTTACGAAGATCCTCACAAATTTTACATTCACTTCCGACATAAGACGCACGTAAAGCTGGGTAATGATAGCTCATTCGCTGAACACCCGATAGTTAGACAAAAATAATTTGTGTCTTATATAGGATGAGACCTTTAAAGGCAATATTCTGTGTCGCGGGGCGGGGATGGTGTTGGGGACTTGTACCACTGTCTTTATAAAGAAACCTCTTTACTTTGGCCCTCAGCGTTAGTCATAGGTCAAACTTCCTATCACTTAACGTACAACTTGTTGCATTTCAATATGAAGTGAAATCTTTGAAGGAACGTAAAACGGTAATATATTGATACATGTAGTGGAAATTAGGAATAAGCTACAGAATAAAACGTTTTCTTCGTTCTGCGGATTCGTTATCTAGAGCCCCGTGCCCGTATTAAACACGGTAATAGACGGTTTGATGTATCTTCATGAACCATATGGAACTGCCTCCGACTGGAACTCCATTTCAAATGTTCTTTAGCAATTTTCAAAAATAAACTTAAAACATTTTTAAACCATGATTTAATATGTAATTCAGTATTTATTTAAAAGTTGTTTCAATTAAAAAATATACAACACTGAAATGTTTTGCGTACTCATAGTTTCTATTTTAAAACCATTTTAATATTAAGTCATATCCTCTTTTATGCATTTGTTGTTCTTTGTTTATTGTTTTACATGTAAAGCGCTTCAGGGTGCTTGGGTCGTAAGCATCCCTTGTCAACCTGTCACACCCTATGCCTTGATAAGATTTAAATTGATTGATTGATTACATATTGTTTAACGTCCCTCTCGAGAATTTCTCACTCATATGGAAACGACATCATTGCCGGTGAAGGGCTGTAAAATTTAGACTTATACTCGGCGCTTATAGCTTTTGGGCAGGGAGGGATCTCTGACGTGCCACACCTGCTGTGACACGGGGCCTTGGTGTTTGCCTTCTCATCCGAAGGACCGCCCCATTTAGTCGCCTCTTACGACAAGCAAGGGGTACTGTGGAACTAACAACACGGATTCACAGCGGGTTCTTGATCAGTTAAATGGCGCAATCTGACAACTGGTATGGAACACGTCAGATAGGATTTGACCCAAGAACAGGTTTCATTGACAAACTAGATCGTTATAACGAATATGAAATTTGATTCTAAGCATGTATTTTCAGTACCATTGCATATGGTTCCACGATAATAAAGTGAAGTCGTTGATACTGTGTGCGTAAATATTGTTCAGATCCACAGAAAACATTCTCGAGTTTACTTTTGATAGGTAACATAGTCCAGCGCTCCGAAAGCAAGGATCGTTTACTCGACTTTCTTTTATAGATCAAGTGTTCGTTTTGTTTACCAAAAACAAGCGAGGAGGAAGACGAGGATATGGAATATGTGGAAACCAAAGAGTCCGAGGGAGAAATATCTATATTTAACTTCGAGAAAAGGTGGAAAATTCCATCGACGAACGACAAGGTACATTCACCATTATTAACAGCCTGTGATTTAAAATATTTTTATATTTCGACAGTTGGAGGCTTCAATCATAGTCTGTCTGTCTGTCTGTCTCGCTCTCTCTCTCTCTCTATCTATCTATATATCTATATATATATATATATATATATATATTAGCTCCACTATTTTGGTATTTTAGTGCTTTCAGCTCTTCTAAGTTCCAATGGTAACAGCGTACCCCCCTGTTAACTACTGTTAACTACTTTGTTAACTACTGTTAACTACTGTTAACTACTTTGTTAAACACCATTCGGATTTCACCCAAAAGTACTTTGAAGTCGATATTTTAAAAAAGGTGGCGTTTCTCATTGCAAATATATTTGTAGTCGTTGGTGATCATGTCTTCCTACAGTCAGTTGGAACTCTGAAGGGCAGGAATTGTGCTCCTTTGTTTGCTGACCTTTTTTTTTTTCTTTATATTTTTATGAGGCAGAATTTATTCAAAACCTTCTATATAAGAAGAAACAATTTCTTGATGTGGCCTTCAACATTTAAATAAATTGACGATGTTTGATCTATTTTCATTCAAATGTCGATTCGATATATCCCACGTCAATGTAAAAGACGTCACAGAGTCTTCGACATATGCTTTGTTCTCGGATATTTTATTGACCAAATATGTTAACGTCAAATCAAGACCTCATCTTTATGACAAACGGGACGACTTCAGCTTCTCCATCGTCAACTTCCCACATTTATGTAGCAATATTCCATTTTCACCTCCACATGGTGTTTGTCTCTCAACTGATCCAATACGCAATACGTTCTGCATATGATCACTATGTCAAATTGAGGCAGTCTACTGACAAAGAAAGTGATGTTACAGGGTTTTAACACTCTCGTTTTAAAGTTTGCATTTCGCAAACTCCATGGTCATGACATCGATCTAGTTAAACAATACAACCTATCGTTGGGTCAAATGCCGCCTGACATGTTTCATACCATTTATTAGGCCGTTCCTGACACATCGATTTCGAATGTGCATTACTACATTCATCTGATTAAGATATAGCAATCACGGCGGGTGTGACTGGTCAACAGGGGATGTATACTCCTAATATGCGCCTGATCCCACCTCTGATAATCCAGGGATTAGTGTTTACCAAACTCTTAATTTTGTATTCCTTATAAGAGTTATGAGACTGATCACTGTTCGTCATCTTCACCTTTTCACTTATCAAAGAATAGCCAAAGTCTTCAAGGAGCCTCGAATGGCTGCCTTCAGTCGTCCCAGAAATCTTAAAACTGGGTGTTGCAAAGCAAACTCAAAATTCTTTTGCCCAGTGGGGGATTTAAAACCTGTTCTGATGACAGATGACTGTATGGTAATACATGACAGTGTAGCTCTTGACACTCAAGTGGCTGATGTGACGATGACGAGGACATTCTGAATATATGTACTGAGTTATATGTACTGAGTTATTAATTTCCGCCCCAGTGGAAATTAATAACTTAATAACCAAAATGAATGTGACTAGCTTCCCCCAAGATTTTGCATAGTGTTATATTTTCTTTTCTTTTTATCATTTCTTTACACATTATTACCAGCATTCATTTATATTTCTATTTTATCTTTTGGTTTGTTTCTTTTATTGATATTTTATTTTATACTATTAATATAGCTTAACACTTTCAAATACGAAATACCGTCTATAGAACGAATCAAATGACACGCATCATGTTTCTAAACTTTTAAATTGTTTTAGCAAAATTAAATCTTTCCATGCCCAAATTGACTTCAAATGTGTTTTAAATGAAATATTTTGCGTAGTTTTCGAGTTTGAAAGCGGCAAAATTCAAATCTTGCGATATGCATATCTACTTTCGATATTTTATGCGCCATTATTTGTGACGTCATATGCGACCTCGATCGAGAAGTTTTGAAAACGATTGTTAGATATTTCATTAACAGACTAAATTTAATTGACATAAAAGCCAAATATCACGTTAATGGCTTGTGGATCGCATTGCATTAGGGTGCTTTGTACCGTTTAAGGGTGTATTAGTCATCAGAAGAAAGGATGTAAACCCAAAGCGTGAAGAAAGGCGTGGGTAATTATTTGTCGGCACAGGGACTTTGCAATATAGAAACAGTTGCCTTCATTGTTCATGTACGTTCAAAAACAAACAGTTGGACAGAGACCCAGTCAAATTCTGAATATATTGAAGCTAGGCATACAGTGTATGCATTTTGTTCTGGTCTTCATCATTTCACAAAATACACGCTGACCTTGTAGTAACATATACTTGTGGTTTCTACCAACTCGGAGATTAACAAAATAATAGAAATCGAAAATGATTGAACTTGCAATTACATAATAAGATATTGTAATTCCTAACTTTAACTGAATACTTTATGTTCTAAACACCAAGTCAAGTACGTGCATAATGGCGTGTTTCCAACGACGTGGCGATTACAATTAAAATAAATAAAAATCAATAAGAAAATAATATTGCTTTATTAAAGTAAAGTATTGTGATTCCTACTTTAAATTTGATTTTTTTTTTTTATTTATTCATATATATCGAAATTCACACAGTAGGATTAGTTGTGAACGATTTAACGTGTATCATACTTTTTCTAATCCAAAGATAAATAATGATTGCACAGTTTATAATGTCAATTATAGACATTTTTAAAGGAATAACCATACCAAATAGTGTTTAGACAGCGACCCATGTAAACATTATTTACTTGCATTTGCTTCGCTTTCCTGCTACAACACTATAATTGCACTGGTGACTCAAACATAAGTTTTAAATCTTAAGACTCGGGAAATATGTCAACATCGAAATAAACCTCTAAAACTATTATACAAGAACTCTAGATATGGAGAAGATGAAAAGATTATTTTAGATTTAGAGAAAATTTCTTTATGACACTTAATCAGAACAAACCTTTTTTCATTGCTCTATGTTACTCTCCATATTTTCAATATGTTGTTTTTTTCCACAGCCTCTGTGGTTTAGTTATAGAGCTAGATAGTTTTATTTCTTAAGTACTCGTTTCAAAGTAAATGTAATGTCCCTCTGAAGAAGGGATTGATCTTTATGACAATAAATATACTCTGCAAAAAAAGAAACGCATAATGATTTTTTAAGATTTTAGTAGATGTATTTTGGATTATGATTTTACAATAAAAAATGTAGATATTCACTAGAATTGTTTCAATTGAAAAAAATTACAGTCCAAACCTTAGATATTGGTGGAAAAAAAGTCAGATCATCACAGTTAAGAACACTTCCTGTCACGTTTAAGTTAGTACCGTGTATGACCACCTCGAGCTGCCAACACAGTTCTGCATCTCCTTGGCATAGAGTCAATCAATGTTCTTACGTTATTGCGTGGAATTGTTCGCCATTCCTGTTGTAACATTTGACGGAGCTGATCGAGGGTCTGAGGCGGAGGTTGGCGCAGGCGCACACGTTTATCCAGTTGGTCCCATAAGTGGTCAATCGGATTCAAATCCGGTGATTTGGAAGGCCATGGTAGCACATTAATGTTGTTCTGCTGAAGGTAGTCAATTGTTAAGCGGGCTGTGTGAGGCCTAGCATTGTCATGTTGGAATAACTCCCTCTGTCGGTCAATTACGCGCATAAGGTGAGGTTGGAGAATTTCGTCTCTGTACCTTTGAGCCGTTAAATTGCCCGGGACATGTACCAGTTCTGTTTTACGGTCATTAGAGATCGCCGCCCACATCATGACGCTACCTCCACCGAAGCTATCCACTTCTTGGACACACGAGGAAGAGAAACGTTCATTCCTGCGCCGGTATACACGGATTCTTCCATCACGTTTCTGTAGCAGAAAACGGGACTCATCGCTGAACCAGATTCTACACCAGTTGCGGAATGTCCAGCCCCTCAATCTGTTGCACCATCGGACTCTTTCTCTTCTGTGTAACGGTGTCAAAACTGCTCCAAAATACGGTCTTCTGGGTCTAATGCCATATTGTCGAAGTCGGTTGCGGACTGTCTGCGAGCTGATTCTTCTCAATCCAGGTATTCCGACTGCAGTAGCTGTTGCAGCAACGGTTCGATTCCGTAGATGAAAGACCCGGATGTAGCGATCTTGTCCAGGAGTCGTAATGCGAGGTCGCCCACTCCTCGGTCGGTCATTAGTAGAGCCAGTCTGCTGGAATCTGTTCCACAGCCGAGAAATTGTGCTCTGATTTACGTTTTCAGTTCGTGCAATCTCACTTTGGGATACTCCGGCCTGGAGACGGCCAAGGACGATATTTCGAGTAGCAGGGTCCAACCTTGGCCTGGCAGCATTTTAACGTTATGATGAATTCAAGCTTCAAACTTCGTCCTTTTATACGCTATAATGTAGTGGTTGAATTAAGCACACAGTTCTCGTGAAAAACGTAAGCCAAATTCCATGGCGATAGAGGTGATGTGCAATTTTAGAGAGTCGCCGAGCTAATTTGGCAGAGAGCCCAATCAAATGAACAGACCTTTAAAGTTTCATACTTACCTGTAAAAAATCAATTACTCAATTGACCATTTCAGTTTACCTGGTAAAATACATAATTTGGATTTTTAAAATTTCAAAAGGGCTATGCGTTTCTTTTTTTGCAGCGTATATATGTATATATATATATATATATATATATATATATATATATATATATATATATGTGTGTGTGTGTGTGTGTGTGTGCGTGTATGTGTGTATGATGTACGTTTGTTGTGTGGAATATGTGTGTGGTTTATGTGTATGTTTGTGTGTATGTGTGAGTGAGTGTGTGAGTGGTATGTGTGTGTTTTATGTTGAGCTTGTGTATGTGTGTGTGTGGTATGTGTGTTTTGTATGTATATGTGTATGTGTCAGGTATGTGTGTGTGGTTTTTTTGTGTGTGTATGTGTGTGTTTGGTATATTGTATGTGTGGTATGTGTGTGATGTTTTTGTATGTATGTGTGTGTAGTGTTTTGTGTGTGTATGTGTGTGTGATATTTGTGTGTTTGGTATTAGTGTCTGTGGTATGTGTATGTGTTGTTTGCGTGTGTGTATGGGTGTGGTATGTGTGTGTGTGTGTGGTGTATGTGTGGTGTTTGTGTGGTATGTGTGCTTGGTGTTTGTGTGTGTGCATGTATGTGTTTATGTATGTGTGCATGTATGCATGTCTGTATGTGGTATGTGTGTCAGTGGTATGTGTCTGTGTGGTGTTATGTAAGTGGATGTGTGTATGTATTTGTGTGTGGTATGTATGTGGTGTTTTTGTATGTATATGTGTGTAATGTTTTGTGTGTGTATGTGTGTGTGAGTGGTATTCGTATGAGTGGTTTGTGGGTGTATATGGTGTTTGTGTTTGCGTGTGTATGTCTTTGTTTGAGTATGTATGTATGTGTGTATGTATGTATGTGTTTGTATAGTATATGTTTGTGTTATGTATGTGTGTGTGGTATGTGTGTTTAGTGTTTGTGTGTATGTATGTATGTGTTTGTATGTGGTATGTGTATGTGTTTGTGTGTGTGTTTATGAGTTTGTGTGTGTATGAATGTGTTTGTGTGTGTGGTATCTGTGTGTATATGGTATGTATATGGTGTTTGTGTGTGTATGTATATGTTTGTGTGTGTGTGGTATGTGTGTGTGGTATGTTTGTTTGGTGTTTGTGTGGTATGTGTGTTTGGCGTTTGTATGTTTGTATGTATGTATGTGTTTGTGTGTTTGTATGTATGTATGGATGTTTGTGTGTGTATGTGTTTGTATGTATGTATACATGTGGTTGTGTGTGTATGTATGTGTTGTGCGCGTATATATGTGTTTGTGTGTGTGTGTGTGTGTATGTGTTTGTGTGTGTGTAGTGTGTGTGTGTGGTGTTTTTTGTGTGTATGTATGTATGTATGTGTGTGCATGTATGTATGTGTGTATGTATGTATGTATGTATGTATGTATGTATGTGTGTGTATATATGTGTTTGTGTGTGTATGTATGTGTGTATTTGTGTGTATGGGTGGGTGTGTTTATGTGTATGTATGTATGTATGTGTTTGTGTGTATGTATGTATGTGTTTGTATGTATGTATGTGTGTGTGTTTGTGTGTGTGTGTGATAGGGATGTAATAGTGTAACTTGTGATATACTTGTAGCACCTGGAATTCTTCAGTGACACACTGATTGTCAGGGTATGGGGTATTCCAAAACCGTTTCCAGGATCACAAATTCCTCGCGGGGGTCAACAAGAAGTAATAGAATTACTGGTGGGTAGTGTTACATTTCATGAAAGCAGTGCTACTCATGGAAATATCTTTATTCTGGAACCAATGCATTTTTGAAAGAACGCAACCTTAGAAGTGAGCAAGAATTGCATATGATCACTTCTTTGTACTATTATTACAGGGAAAAAAGGAAAGTAAAATCAAAGCCCTGACGGAGGACAAACGTAAATTGAAGGAAGAGATAGATAACATGAGGACAATAATTCAAAAAAAAGATATCGTGATAGCGGAATTACGAAGAGACCTGAAAGAAAAATAGAAACATTAACTATGACTTCTGTGTAAAGAACTTCGTTGTTACAATAAACATTTGCAAAACATGTTTTACTCAGATGTATATACACCTGTGGAGATCTCCAAAATAAATATACTTCCCAATAATTGACTATAGCTACCCATAGTTTGTTATATCTAGAGTTTATTATATCTATTGCAGTTTACTATATCTACCTACAATTTACTATACCTTCCTACAAATTACTATACCTAACTAAAGTTTACAATACCTACCTACAGATTATTTTACGTACCGTTTAAAATATCTACCCGCAGTTGCTAGCACACCTGAGGTGAGAGCAATATGTTATACCCCCTAGGATTCACTATACCTACCTGCAGTTTATCATAACTAGAGTTTATTGCATCTACCTACATTTTATTATATGCATCTTTTTATTTATATATATGTACAGGGTATTATACATACTTACAGTTTATTGCACTAATGTTTTCTACACCTACCTATAGTTTACTATATAGGAGAGAGCCCTGATACAATGTACCAGGGAAGAGACCACCGACCTTCCGAAAGGAAGCTGGTAAACTTTCTCACATATATCGGCGCGAGCGAGATTCAAACCCGCGCCGACTAGAGGTGAGAGGCCTTGTGATTTTGAACGCGATGCTCTAACCATTCGGCCACGAACCCCCAACATATGTGGATTACTACATTCATCTGATTAAGATATAGCAATCACGGCGGGTGTGACTGGTCAACAGGGGATGTATACTCCTAATATGCGCCTGATCCCACCTCTGATAATCCAGGGATTAGTGTTTACCAAACTCTTAATTTTGTATTCCTTATAAGAGTTATGAGACTGATCACTGTTCGTCATCTTCACCTTTCCACTTATCGAAGAATAGCCGAAGTCTTCAAGGAGCCTCGAATGGCTGCCTTCAGTCGTCCCAGAAATCTTAAAACTGTTTGTTGCAAAGCAAACTCAAAATTCTTTTGCCCAGTGGGGGATTTAAAACCTGTTCTGATGACAGATGACTGTATGGTAATACATGACAGTGTAGCTCTTGACACTCAAGTGGCTGATGTGACGATGACGAGGACATTCTGAATATATGTACTGAGTTATATGTACTGAGTTATTAATTACCGCCCCAGTGGAAATTAATAACTTAATAACCAGAATGAATGTGACTAGCATCCTCCAGGATTTTGCATAGTGTTACATGTTCTTTTCTTTTTATCATTTCTTTAGACATTATTACCAGCATTCATTTATATTTCTATTTTATCTTTTGGTTTGTTTCTTTATTGATATTTTATTTTACACTATTAATATAGCTTCCCACTTTCAAATACGAAATACCGTTTAAGAACGAATCAAATGACACGTATCATGTTTCTAAACTTTTAAATTGTTTTAGCAAAATTAAATCTTTTCATGCCCAAATTGACTTCAAATGTGTTTTAAATGAAATATTTTGCACAGTTTTCAAGTTTGAAAGCGGCAAAATTCAAATCTTGCGATATGCATATCTACTTTCGATATTTTATGCGCCATTATTTGTGACGTCATATGCTACCTCGATCGAGAAGTTTTGAAAACGATTGTTAGATATTTCATTAACAGACTAAATTTAATCGACATAAAAGCCAAATATCACGTTAATGGCTTGTGGATCGCATTGCATCAGGGTGCTTTGTACCGTTTAAGCGTGTATTAGTCATCAGAAGAAAGGATGTAGACTGAAGGCGTGGGTAATTATTTGTCGGCACAGGGACTTTGCCATATAGAAACAGTTGCCTTCATTGTTCATGTTCGTTCAAAAACAAACAGTTGGACAGAGACACAGTCAAATTCTGAATATATTGAAGCTAGGCATACAGTGTATGCATTTTGTTCTGGTCTTCATCATTTCACAAAATACACGCTGACCTTGTAGTAACATATACTTGTGGTTTCTACCAACTCGGAGATTAACAAAATAATAGAAATCGAAAATGATTGAACTTGCAATTACATAATAAGATATTGTAATTCTTAACTTTAACTGAATACTTTATGTTCTAAAAACCAAATCAAGTACGTGTATAATGGCGTGTTTCCAATGACGTGTCGATTACAATTAAAATAAATAAAAATCAATAAGAAAATAATATTGCTTTATTAAAGTAAAGTATTGTGATTCCTACTTTAAATTTGATTTTTTTTTTTTATTTATTCATATATTTCGAAATTCACACAGTAGGATTACTTGTGAACGATTTAACGTGTATCATACTTTTTCTAATCCAAAGATAAATAATGATTGCACAGTTTATAATGTGAATTATAGACATTTTTAAAGGAATAACCATACCAAATAGTGTTTAGACAGCGACCCATGCAAACACTATTTACTTGCATTTGCTTCGCTTTCCTGCTACATCGCTATAATTGCACTGGTGACTCAAACGTAAGTTTTAAATCTTAAGACTCGGGAAATATGTCAACATCGAAATAAATGTTGTCCATGGTGAATAACGATTCTATTTTCAAATATATCAAACATTGCTTTTACAATCAGCTGATCGAGAAAGAACGCATGTAACGTCACTGAACCACGAGACTACATAACTAATTACCGAGACTTTTTTTTTAAATCGAGGCTTAAATTTAAATCCGTATTGTTGCTAAGTATCGCAATATTTCGGCAAACTAACTATTACAATTGCTATATGCTTAAGGAAGACAAAATACGTATGATTTTGTATACTTTGGAAACATGCGATGTGTCCTTTAACACACCGCTTAGTTATACTCATTAGATAACCCATTTTATGTTCATGACGTCATCCAGCGTAAAAGTTAATGAAGGACATACGCAACGTTTCTCAATAGTATATATTTTTTCGTGAAATACCACGTATAATTCACTCGCATTCTATCTCGTTTCTACAAAAAATAAATAAATAGATAAATAAATAAATAAAAAAGGGGGCATATTACCATGTTCGTTTTAGACTTGGTATATTTTGAGAATTCCTGGTTGTTGCACGAAAAAATGTAAATTCAGCTCTACTGTTTAAGTGGACATTACCGTAATAAAGAAAGAGAGAAAAATCTTTGGAAGAATGATATATCGAACCCGGAACCCTTACATTAGAACTTCGGTGATCTAACCACTGAGCTACCTAGGCTTATTTAAAAGTACTATATGTAGTACATTACAAACTCTAACCCCCCCCCCCCCCGTGTGGATCCGGGTCAGAATAGGTCCCCAGTACCCCCTTTCCTGTCGTAAGAGGCGATTAAATGGGGCGGTTCTTCGGATAAGACCGCAAAATCCGAGATCCCGTGTCACAGAAGTGTGGCACGATAAAGATCCTCCCCTGCTCAAAGGCCATCAGCGCCAAGCACAGGCCTAAAATTTGCAGCCCTTCACCGGCAATGGTGACGTCTCCATATGAGTGAAAAAATGGCAAGCGGGACGTAAACCCCCCCACCCCCCACCCCAAAAAAAGAAAAAAAAACCTCTAAAACTATTATACAAGAACTCTTGATATGGAGGAGATGAAAAGATTATTTTAGAGAAAATTTCTTTATGACAATTAATCAGAACAACCCTTTTTTATTGCTCTATGTTACTCTCCATATTTTCAATATGTTGTTTTTTCCCACAGCCTCTATGGTTTAGTTTTAGAGTTAGAGAGTTTTATTTCTTAAGTACTCATTTCTAAGTAAATGTAATGTCCCTCTGGAGAAGGGACTGATCTTTATGACAATATATATATATATATATATATATATATATATATATATATATATATATCTGTGTGCTTGTATGTGTGTGTGATGTACGTTTGTTGTGTGGAATATGTGTGTGGTTTATGTGTATGTTTGTGTGTATGTGTTCGTGAGTGCGTGTGTGTGTGTGAGTGGTATGTGTGTGTTTTATGTTGAGCTTGTGTATGTGTGTGTGGTATGTGTGTTTTGTGTCTATATGTGTATGCGTCTGGTATGTGTGTGTGGTGTTTTTGTGTGTGTATGTGTGTGTTTGGTATATTGAATGTGTGTGGTATGTGCTTGTGGTGTTTTTGTATGTGTGTATGTATTTGTGTGTGGTATGTGTGTGATGTTTTCGTGTGTATGTGTGTAGTGTTTTGTGTGTGTATGTGTGTGTGATATTTGTGTGTTTGGTATTAGTGTCTGTGGTATGTGTATGTGTTGTTTGCGTGTGTGTATGGGTGTGGTATGTGTGTGTGTGGTGTGTATGTGTGGTGTTTGTGTGGTATGTGTGTTTGTTGGTGTTTGTGTGTTTGCATGTATGTGTTTATGTATGTGTGTATGTATGTATGTCTGTATGTGGTATGTGTGTCAGTGGTATGTGTCTGTGTGGTGTTTTGTAAGTGGATGTATGTATGTATTTGTATGTGGTATGTGTGTGGTGTTTTTGTATGTATGTATGTGTGATGTTTTGTGTGTGTACGTGTGTGTGAGTGGTATTCGTGTGTGTGGTTTGTGTGTGTGTATATGGTGTTTGTGTGTGTATGTGTGTATGTATGTATGTGTTTGTATAGCATATGTGTGTGTTATGTATGTGTGTGTGGTATGTGTTTGGTGTTTGTGTGTATGTATGTATGTGTTTGTGTGTGGTATGTGTATGTGTTTGTGTGTGTATGAATGTGTTTGTGTGTGTGGTATCTGTGTGTATATGGTATGTGTATGATGTTTGTGTGTGTATGTATGTATGTGTTTGTGTGTGTGTGTGTGTGTGTGTGTGGTATGTGTATTTGTGGTATGTGTGTGTGTGGTATGTATGTTTGGTGTGTGTGTGGTATGTGTTTGGCGTTTGTATGTGTGTATGTATGTATGTGTGTGATATATATGTGTGTGGTATGTGTATGTGTTGTATGTATGTATGTGTGTATGTATGTATGTGCTTGTGTGTTTGTACGTATGTATGGATGTTTGTGTGTGTATGTATGTATGTGTTTGTATGTATACATGTGTTTGTGCGCGTATCTATGTGTTTGTGTGTGTGGAGTTTGTGTGTGTATGTATGTATGTGTTTGTGTGTGTGTATGTGTAGTGTAGTGTGTATGTATGTATGTGTGTGCATGTATGTATGTGTATGTATGTGTGTGTATATATGTTTTTGTGTGTGTATGTATGTGTGTGTTTATGTGTATGTATGTATGTGTGTATGTATGTATGTGTTTGTATGTATGTGTGTGTTGTCTGTCTGTGTGTGATAGGGATGTAATAGTGTAACTTGTGATATACTTGTAGCACCTGGATTTCTTCAGTGAAGTACTGATTGTCAGGGTATGGGGTATTCCAAAACCGTTTCCAGGATCACAAATTCCTCGCGGGGGTCTACAAGAAGTAATAGAATTACTGGTGGGTAGTGTTACATTTCATGAAAGCAGTGCTACTCACGAAAATATCTTTATTCTGGAATCACTGCATTTTTGAAAGAACGCAACCTTAGAAGTGAGTAAGAATTGCATATAATCACTTCTTTGTACTATTATTACAGGGAAAAAAGGAAAGTAAAATCAAAGCCCTGACGGAGGACAAACGTAAATTGAAGGAAGAGATAGATAACATGAGGACAATAATTCAAAAAAAAGATATCGTGATATCGGAATTACGAAGAGAATGAAAGAAAAATAGAAACATTAACTATGACTTCTGTGTAAAGAACTTCGTTGTTACAATAAACATTTGCAAAACATGTTTTACTCAGATGTATATACACCTGTTGAGATGTCCAAAATAAATATACTTCCCAATAATTTACTATACCTACCCATATTTTGTTATATCTAGAGTTTATTATATCTATTGCAGTTTACTATATCTACCTACAATTTACTATACCTTCCTACAAATTACTATACCTAACTAAAGTTTACAATACCTACCTACAGATTATTTTACGTACCGTTTAAAATATCTACCCGCAGTTGCTAGCACACCTGAGCTGAGAGCAACATGTTATACCCCCTAGGATTCACTATACCTACCTGCAGTTTATCATAACTAGAGTTTATTGCATCTACCTACATTTTATTATATCCATCTTTTTATTTATATATATGTACAGGGTATTATTCATACTTACAGTTTATTGCAGTAATGTTTTCTACACCTACCTATAGTTTACTATATAGGAGAGAGCCCTGATACAATGTACCAGGGAAGAGACCACCGACCTTCCGAAAGGAAGCTGGCAAACTTTCTCACATATATCGGCGCGAGCGAGATTCGAACCCGCGCCGACTAGAGGTGAGAGGCCTTGTGATTTTGAACGCGATGCTCTAACCATTCGGCCACGAACCACCAACCCCTGTTCTGATTGGAAATCTTCGATTTGTTGCATATGTTCTGATTGGAATTCTTTGATTTGTAGCATATTTGGATAAATTAAGGCATCCTTTAACAGATAAGGCAAGTTTAGAGACGAAATACTGAAGGGAAATCTTTTGGGGCTAAAAAACCATTTATTTATGAAAAATCGTTGAAAAATGGAAATTCCAATTAAAATCTGCGTTACAATTGAAAGTTGGTGTGTATCATATTTGGATACACTAATGTATGTATCTATTAACAGATATGACAAGTTTAGAAACAATATTGAAGGGAAAGTTGTTATTGGGAAGCTAAAAGATTATTTATTGTTGACAAAATCGTCAAAAATTGGAAATCCAGTTTAAATCAATGTTTCAATTGAAATGCTTTGATTTGTATCGGATTTGTATAATTCACCACATCCTGTAACAAAGACTGAATAGGAATAGGAAAGCTATATGCTTTTAAAAAAAAAAACCAAACTAAAATGTCACTCTGGAGCGACAAACCGGCAAAAAAGGAATCTTCATTCTAAAGATGAAAGAGGTCATCCATGTTACGAGAATCCAAATATGCCCCTTTGACAGAATTTTTTCAAAAACATTCTAATTACTTTCACAAGGATAATTTACTCCATGAAACAGGAACAAGGCTTTAACAATACCTCGGTAATGTTTGTAATTATCCGCAATATTTTCTAATTCAAACACTGGCGAAACAGACAACGCCCTCAGAGATCGTATGTTCGAACATTTCGCTGATACCAGAGCTGTCAATCATAGCACTTTTCATCATTAACCACTTCAAAACATCAGCTTATAAACATACATTTTGCCAGTATTGAAAACAGAAAACATCAGCAATCCTGAAAGTCATTTACTATTCGATTAATCATATTAATATTTTATTATTATTATAATTATCATTACTATTTTGTCATATAAAAGTTGGTGAAAATATAAAGTTTGTTCATGCATTTTGTATAAAATAACGCTTACACAAATCCACTATGTACACACCTCCGCATTTTCACATTGTTTATGGCAATGTCAGTCGCCCTTCCATAAACGAAACTTCATGTACGACTGTTCTAAATGACGGCTCCACACGGTCGAAACCGATAAACAAATAAATCTACATCTGCATTCTCACGATGTGTTGATCTTTAGATCCAAATCTTGTGAAAACCCTGTGATGTGCACTCGCGAGAATTTTCTGCATTTTCAATCGTAAGGTTTCAACTTTTTTTATGAGTTACAATAATATATGGAATAATTATATTAGATCTTTTTTTTAAAAAGGAGAAATAAAATGACCTATATGATTGATTGACTGATTGATTATATGATGTCTAACGTCCCGTTCGAGAATTTTTCACTCATATTGAGACGTCACCATTACAGGTGAAGGACTGCAAAATTTAGGCCTATGCTGGGCACTCCGGGCCTTTGAACAGGGAAGGATATTTATCGTGTCACACCTGCTGTGACACGGAACCTTTTTTTGCGATCTCATTTAGTCGCCTCTTACGACAAGCGAGGGGTACTGAGGATCTATTCTAACCCGGATCTCCATGTGGCTACTTAAATTAATTATAAGCAATGTATAATTACTTATAGGTCTTTTAAAATGCATCAAGTGAAAATATAACAAATAATATGAAATTAATTCAAACTGGTTTGTGACTCTTGAAATAGAGAGCAATATACCATCAAATAAAAAGTAATACAAACATAAGTTTTTTGATTGATTGATTGATTGATTATTGTTTTTCGCCACAGTCAACATTTTTTTAGTTATCTGGTGGCGTCCAGTTTTTATTGGCAGAGGAGAGAACCCAGATACTATGTACCCGGGAAGAGACCACCGAAGTTCCGAAAGTAAACTGGCAAACTTTCTCACATATATCGGCGCGAGCGAGAATCGAACCCGCTTCAAACATAAGAAAGAATTATCTAGCTAAAAGTGATTCTTCTATGTGTGGTCGTCATCTTTGCGAAAACTTGAAATAAAATTGTTCCAAAATATTCAAAAGTGAACAAAGTACACAAAATAGCTATCAAGAAATCTATGTGATACAATTTATAGAATTTTAGTATATATGGCGCGCCTTACATGATAATTTCGTGCTAAGTATTGGTTGTTTGATTGTTTGTTTGTTTTACGTCCCGTCAAGAATTTTTCACTCATATTGAGACGTCACCAGCTGTAGGTGAAGTACCACAAATTTAGACCTATGCTTAGCGCTCAGGGCCGTAGCAGTGAGGGTTCTTTAACGTGCCAATGCCTACCGTGACACGGGACCTCCGTTTTTAAGGTCATATCCGAAAGACCCGTGATTCTCACTTCTAAATGCCGAGCGTTTGGCGAAGGAGCAATCACTACCTATTTTTCTTCTTAGGTTTGACGCGGCCATGGCACGAGCGGGGCTCGAACTCACGACCTCCCGGTTACAAATCGAACGCTCTAACCACTGAGCTACCGCGACCGGCTAAGTATTGGTATTGTGTAAGCATATATACGACAGATATCGGTATATATATAACAATAAGATCTATTTATGGCATGCATATATTAATCATTCGTGTTATTTCGCTATTTTGTTTTCATCGTCGTAGCTTGATGTCGGTATCCAGGTAGTATATGGAAGGCCGGCTGGTCATACTCTTGCACATCAAAAATTACCAAATTTTGAATGAATATTTAAAGATTTTCCCCATTACCAATTTTTCTAAACTTTTGGAAGCTTAAATGATATACCAAGATACATTTTCCAGTTAAGATACATTTTGTTGCAAGTAGTTTCCTATGTCTTTCTATTTCTTCTGGACTAACTGTCCAGTTTACCGTTGGCCTTTGACCACTTGAATCCAAAATTAATAGGATTCATGTACTCCTTATGATGTACTGGTGCAACAAGTTTAATGTCTGTCAAGGAAAGGGTTCTCAGATATTGAGAGGACAATATATTTCTATGTCCAGAATAGATTGAACCTTGACCTTTGAAAATGTGACTTCAAAATAAATATAGGTAATTTACTTCTTGTACGAGAGTACCACGTCTGATGTCTGTCAATCAAAGGGATCTTAAGATAATGAGCCAACAAGACTTGATCTACAAACCGACCTACCAACAGACTGACTGACAGGCACAAAACAGTCCCCTCCTACAGACCGACCTACCGACAGACTGATTGACAAGTACAAAATAGTATCCACCTCCTACAGACCGACCTACCGACAGACTGACTAACAGGTACAAAACAGTATCCCCCTCCTACAGACCGATCTACCGACAGACTGACTGACAGGTACAAAACAGTATCCACCTCCTACAGACCGACCTACTGAGAGATTGACTGACAGGTACAAAACAGTATCCACCTCCTACAGACCGACCTACCGACAGACTGAATGACACGTACAAAACAGTATCCACCTCCTACAGACCGACCTACCGACAGACTGACTGACAGGTACAAAACAGTATCCCCCTCCTGCAGACCGACCTACCGAGAGATTGACTGACAGGTACAAAACAGTATCCACCTCCTACAGACCGACCTACCGACAAACTGACTGACAGGTACAACACAATATCCCCCTCCTACAGACCGACCTACCGACAGATTGAATGACACGTACAAAACAGTATCCACCTCCTACAGACCGACCTACCGACAGACTGACTGACAGGTACAAAACAGTATCACCCTCCTACAAAGCGACCTACCGACAGACTGACTGACAGGTACAAAACAGTATCCCCCTCCTACAGACCGACCTACCGACAGACTGAATGACACGTACAAAACAATATCCACCTCCTACAGACCGACCTACCGACAGACTGACTGACAGGTACAAAATAGTATCCCCCTCCTACAGAACGACCTACCGACAGACTGACTAACAGGTACAAAATAGTATCCACCTCCTACAGACCGACCTACCGACAGACTGACTGACAGGTACAAAACTGTATCCCCCTCCTACAGCCCGACCTACCGACAGACTGACTGACAGGTACAAAACAGTATCCCCCTCCTACAGACCGACCTACCGACAGACTGACTGACAGGTACAAAATAGTATCCCCCTCCTATAGACCGACCTACCGACAGACTGACTGACAGGTACAAAACAGTATCCCCCTCCTACAGACCGACCTATCGACAGACTGACTGACGGGTACAAAACAGTATCCCCCTCCTACAGACCGACCTACCGACAGACTGAATGACACGTACAAAACAATATCCACCTCCTACAGACCGACCTACCGAGAGATTGACTGACAGGTACAAAACAGTATCCCCCTCTTACAGACCGACCTACCGAGAGATTGACTGACAGGTACAAAACAGTATCCACCTCCTACAGACCGACCTACCGACAAACTGACTGACAGGTACAACACAATATCCCCCTCCTACAGACCGACCTACCGACAGATTGAATGACACGTACAAAACAGTATCCACCTCCTACAGACCGACCTACCGACAGACTGACTGACAGGTACAAAACAGTATCACCCTCCTACAAAGCGACCTACCGACAGACTGACTGACAGGTACAAAACAGTATCCCCCTCCTACAGACTGACCTACCGACATGCTGACTGACAGGTACAAAACTGTATCCCCCTCCTACAGACCGACCTACCGACAGACTGACTGACAGGTACAAAATAGTATCCCCCTCCTATAGACCGACCTACCGACAGACTGACTGACAGGTACAAAACAGTATCACCCTCCTACAGACCGACCTATCGACAGACTGACTGACGGGTACAAAACAGTATCCCCCTCCTACAGACCGACCTACCGACAGACTGACTGACAGGTACAAAACAGTATTCCCCTCGTTTTCAAAGGGAGGGGGCATAACAAAACCTAACCTCTCCACAATCCCATTCATATATTAGAGTAAATCTAACTGTCTAATACCGATCCATCTATGTGTCATCAATACATAAAAGACAACACATAACACTTATTTGTGTGTTTATAATTTGTTGCTCTGTGATTTAATATAGCATTTCTCTATATATCCATATTAATTAGCATCATACATGTGTGTGGTATTGATCCATTAACGATGATTAATTTCTATAATAAAATTTCCGTAAATGTCTTTCTAAGTATATAATATCACCAAGCATTATGATCGCGCCAAAAATGCATCGGACAAGTCTACTTCCGGTGCCTTTACAGCTGTTTTCGCATGCAATCTAGGCGTTCAAAATATATCCCTGCCACGAGAAAACAAAATAAAACGAAAAAAAAATCCCAAAAAACCCCCCGACATTTCACTGTTATTGTGAGATCTAGGTATCTTACATTAAGTACATGTGTTGGAGAGGCAAAGTCATAGTGTGTTTTTCTTCTTCTTCAAAGCAGTTTTATAAATAGTCAATGTTAACCTTCACCCGAGGGGTCGTAATATTGTTTGATGTTCAGCTAGTCTCACTCCGCCGGCTGAGGAAGGGTGTAATGATGATAGAAAATCATTAACAAACTAGTGAGAAAAAATATATTCTAGTGGTTATACAAAGTCGATTACAGTCCGATAGAAAAATGTTAAATATGTGCTGAGTACATGTAGCAAGATATGATAACACGTGCCGACTTTCCTCCATAAAAACATCTATTTCTATAATCCATGGAAACCTATATAAGCACGTAATTATATCCCAACCTTTACAATGTGTGTGTGTGTGTGTGTGTGTGTGTGTGTGTGCGAAAGAACCGCATTGAACATGACAGAATTGATCCAAAATAAAAACAACAGGTTTTGTTTACCCACGGAATATAAAGCACATTTAAACAGTGTTACAAAATGCACCTATAACATCATACGTATTTTCAACCTCTAGGTATTTAAACGTCATAGTTCCCATGTATAAATATGACAACCATCTAAAATGCAATAATATCTATGGTTTTTTTTTTTATTATTTGATATCTTCAGCAGCATTCAAAACACGTTTACACGCAACTGAAGATATCTAATAATTACATGGGACGGGTTAAATTCCTAGGGTTGTAATGTCTCTTTCAGTGAATCCATTTTTATTATAAAATCTTGTAGTAATACCTATTTTTCCCCTTTTTATGTATGTGAAATTCTTTATCCTCCAAAGTATTGTGGTCTTACGTGGAACGATGATTTCCAAATACTTAGATCCGCTTGCGAAATAGGTCACGAGTAAAGTAACTCATCTATGCAGTATTTATTTCGATTGGCCCAGTTCCGAAGAAAACACACACCTGTACACAGGTAGAAACGAACGAGCAGGTAAGTGGAAAAGAACACCGCGTATTTCATCTTTTGAAAGTCATTTGAATTCACAAATTCTTAAAGTTTAGAGGAAGCCATGATAATTGTGAGGATAATGTACGATATTTTGAACGACTAGGATACAAGGTCAGTCAGGAGAATTATAATCATTAGCATAATGGCTGTTTGGATTGAATATCATGAAGTGAAAGTAGAAAATAGCGTGAGCGTATGGATAGAAAGCTGTTCTAATTAATTAGCATAGATTGAAATAATAATAATAATAATAAATACACAGTCGACAGACGTACACAAAACGTCAACTGAAAGAGATAAAATGCTGATAAAATCTGAAGTTCCTCTGTGAGGAAGTGCGGTCCTCAACACCTAGATTTGTCTGCTATCTTTACCTTTAAAAAGGAATGCTGATTTTATTTTTAAATGATTGAAAACAATCATTCCAAACAAAACACGTATTTCATCTTATACAATGTAGGCACTTATTCTTTTATATATTATTTTTCTTCATAAAATGCTAGAATGATCAAACAGAAGAAGTACGATTGGAAAGACAGCAACCTGGCCTTGTTTGGATCTGATACAGAACGAGAAGTAAAAAGTAAGTAGCATTTTAAACACATTTTTTGCCATGTTGAAGGTTACGTAATTCTTCTAACGAGTGCGTGGAATTGAAGGTCACCTTTTCTTTGTGTATCTCGGGGCTTTCCAGCAGTGTTTTCCACGCTTTCTCCGTAAAGCTTTTAAAATAATAATTTCCGTAATATTATCTTTCTAGGTTATTCAGATATGCACATTATACGAAATAAGAGGCAATTTACACGTACTGAAATAATGCATCAAGAAATGACATTTTTACAGCATTGGGAATATAGGAATTTAAATAATCCTCCACTCTCTACAGATTGGGCGATATATCGCGAGATTTTCTGCGACTGAAAGGCCATGCATCTTCCTAACCTGTACGCTACTGTTCGTTAAAGTACATCCAAGTTAAATAAATATATCAATGTATTGCTGAATTTGAAATTCATTCATGTGTCAAATTAGAAAACATTTGTCAAGCAAGATTTATCTAAGGTTGATATTGTAAACCCTAACTATAACAGAATAATGATAGAAGGCGTTTTAAACGACACTGTCATTAGCTACTCCTATCTACTAGTATAAGAATGACCCCACCCCCATCCCCCTTCTCCCACTTTTTGACAACGTTTATATAATGATAGTCTTAGTGAATGGATAGAATGTTTGGTTTGGGTGTTTGGTTTGAAAAATGTTCACTCGTACTGAGACGGCACTAGCAATATCCATGTAGTTGTACCACAAATTTAGACCTGTGCTAAGCTCCCAGGGCCGTTACTTCACGTGGTAATGCCTATGGCAATAAATCCGAGCGTTTATGCTGATAAGCCATGCGGCTTAAAGCCAATGAACAATACAATACAACACAGCAAAGGAGCAATTACTGCCTAGGTTTGACGCGGCCGTGGCACGACTGAGACTCGAACTCACGACCTTCCGATTACAAAGCAATCCCTATTACCCTGATCTACAATGCCGAGGAGGACTTTGACATTCAAGTTTAAAGTTATGAATATTGAGTTCATGTACTGAAGAACGAGTAATCCCACCTCCTTAACTGCGCAAAAATAATTTTAAGGTAAATTGAGATATTTAGATGATACCCCCACCCACTTTACGATTTAGGAGTTTGAATTGAAGTCTTGTGATAATGTGTGGTTGTTTTTCTAAAATAAATTTTGTGCTTTTTCCTTTTTTCTTTCTTTCTTTTTTTCATTTTGTAAATGATTCTACACAAGTTACAAATTCCTCCAGCTGCCCCCACCCCCACTCCACCCTTTTTCTAAAATACTGATGTTACAAGCCTTACTGATCCATAGTATATAGTACATACAATTAGCAGATACATGAGTCTGGAGTGATACAATGAACCATGCTCCGGTTACATGGACACAAGGTATGTACGTGGATAATGATTATATCGATAATACGACAGTGTAATTTATTGAACTGTTTTAAGATTAAAAAAAAAACTGCCATGGAAATATCGGGGGTAAACGTAACCAATAGCGCCATATGCAGTCTCTCGAAACACCACTGAACGATAGTGTATCGATTTAATGAACGAGATAATTAAGATTTCATCGTAAAGTGGAGACTGTAAGTATTTTATAGCAATATGACTTTCGTATCCCCCCCCCCCCCCCGACTAATCTATATTACATGTACCTTCGTGTAATAGTAATAGCTAATATACATGAAGGATTAGAAAACCTAACCTAAATGTTTAATAGGTATACTGGCAGGTGCGAGAAAGAGGTGATGGAAAGGGGTTAGGGCGGTAACGAGGAGGACGATCATGGGTAGAGTTCCCGATATCACGTGGACATTTCATCGAATTGCCTGTATTTAGACATATAATATGGGCTTAAGTAAGACTAGCTCGGATAGACCAGTAAACAGCCTATGCATATAATTATAACCTTTATTCATGCTCACTTTAAGCTAGTGTTTATTTTCAAACACTAGAATTGTTGTGATAATCATCGTAATTAACAGCGTCATTGAAACCATTCCAACATTAGAATAGTAAAGTCCATTTTTTTCATTTAGAATTTTTTTTTCATTTAAAAAATTAAAATGAATACGTATGACTCATATAAATCATGTTATGTAAACAATAAACAAAATTATTTGCAAGTTTAAAACTTTAAAACTAAAGATTTGAAACTTGGAAACAATTTTGCTATATAAGATGTTAATAGTTGCTAGTGTAACATTTAAAGAATGTACAATCAAATATCATTCATTTATCTTTTTATAATGCTAGAAAGGAATAAGTAAATTTGGGGTGGGTTAAAACAATCACCAGAATGAGCTATCTCATTCAATCAATTTCATAGTAGGTAAACTTGAACAATCTGAAGAGCTCTTAGGGTCTGGCCGCATACACCAGTGATTATTAGTGTGTAACATTCTGGTGGACAAAATATTCCAAAAAAGAAGGTTCTACAGCTTCAATATGTATAATGGGACATTTGCATTTCAGTCAAAATAACAACGCAGTATCATGTGTAAAGTATTTATTATTAAAATATTCTTCTATAGCAAGAAAATGTAAGGGGGGGGGGGGGGGGGGGGGTGTTCCAGACCCGCGCTTGTATTTCGGCCTTTTTATAATTTCATTTAATTCATTTATTTATTATTTAGTTCTGCAAGTCTTTATTATTACAATATATGTAACAGGTTTTACGAAATCATATCTATGTATTATATTATAATTAGTATTATAGTCTATAAGGTTACATAATACATGACGTATAATTAGCAGTACAGGAAATATGTGTAATAATGTTGTCAAATTTAGAAATTTAATTTCAGTAATTTATATAAACAGGAAAAAAAATCGGTGCTTAAGATATTTTCACTCTACACCTATGTCGTGCGCTACGCTATTAGAAGCCAGGATATCTCGAAAAGCATGTTTTTCTAGGTCATATAAAGAAGTTAGTGTTACATATATTACATAGATATTCATAATGTACAGTGATAACGGGCCCTGGGATTGGATATATTCATAATACAATAATTATAAAATCATATATTTCTTATTTATTGGTTATTACAGCCAGAGTTTTCTCTAATTTTGTTGCATAGTTGAATGTATAAACTTTGCAAAAATAGCACATTTCTAATGTTGAAAATTCTTGTTTAAATGCAAAAATGAATAGTTTTTGAGAGCCCTTTTTTAACAACATTGAGACTTCCTCTTTCGGTCCTCGGACGCATGCGCACGGACAGTAAGGTTAAAATAGAACGAGATACAGCTGATATGCAAAATAGAATTTACATGCGGATATTACTATAACCCTCTAACTACGAGACACACACAGGGCTATTAAAGTAAGTGCTATTTCTAACACGTGGCGTGTTTTTTTTTAAAACAATATTTGGTTAAAAGGGACATGAAAGGTTTTCTGTTATAATAATGATTTATGATTACTTAATTATAAGAAGAAATATTACCTTACTAGAGACGCAATTGTGGACCCCTTTAAATTAGATTTTACACAACACGTGTGTTGTCATATCACGTGATGTAAAATGTCCGAGTCAGAATGAAGAAACCATTGAATTTCGGATGATCTTTAAAGCGCAGTTAAGAGCAAATTAATGCATCCCTAATGTTCAAAATTTTCAGTATTGATGTGATTTACTATTTTATCGATACGTGTTTAAAAAAAAAAACCACTCGATTAAAATGGGGAAAACGATTTGTAGTGTCTCTTTAAGAAACGGAGATATGTTTTTACATGTTTTAAGAAGTGCAATACTTGTAGGTTAAAAGTAAAAATAAATTTAAGAAATATAAAATGAATTGTTTAGAAAACTAAGAAATTTAATATTTCTTTAGAATGTGAGGGATATTGAAATTTTACATATACCAATGCAGATTTTATTGAGGCGTTACATATTTCTGAGATTTCTACAAATGAACGAGAATACTTGTGGAGAACACAAGTGAATTTCATGACATCAGATGATATGATACACATGTGTGAGCATTTATCAGGTGACTTAAAATTGTTTTTAAGAAGTATTTAAGAACATTCTTGAAGTTGTTGAGAAATACACATACATGTGATTGAGACGATATGATGAGGCATTTATGACTTTTTATCACATGAATGAGAATTCTTTTGCAATCATTTCAAAATATTCATGAGATTGTTGAGATATAAACATAGGGCATTGCTTTGTAACCGTTTTCCTTTATGACTGATGCTATTGTTTGCCTTACTGGGGTTTGATGTTCCTTTACACTGAGGTAATGTGTGGCAAAATCGAGGAAAAAATAATCATTATTCTTCTTAAATGATTAAGAGTTGAGTTTCGCTCATAACAAAACAAGTTTGCAATTTATTCTAACAAAATGTTTTAATTAAGTATAACGCGTACATCACTGCAAAATATGAGCATTGCATTCACTTAATGAGTTAATTTTACAATTAAGGATATCCCATGAGTATCCGGATTGGAATAGGTTCTTGGTATATGTGGTTTGTCGTAAGAGGCGACTATATGGGTTGGTCCTTAAGATGAGACCGCAAACCCGAGGTCCCGAGACACAGCAGGTGTGGCACGATAAAGTTCCCTCCTTGCTCAAAGGCCCTGAGCGCCGAGCATAGGCCTAAATTTTGCAGCCCTTCAGTGGCAATGGTGACGTCTCCGTGTAAGTGAAAAATTATCGAGCGGGACGTTAGATAATGTACAACATCCAACAATAAATATAAACGATAAAACCAGACCGAACAACGACGTGGACTGTTCATATACAAGATACAAAAGCTTAAAATCGTTTTGTATTTTGATATTTTATTGAATATAGATGTTAACGACAAACTAGCAACTCACCTTTATAACAGACGGGATTATTTCAACGTTTTCATCGTTGATTTCCTTCGATACGCAAAAGCAGGCTAGTGACAAATAAGTTGATGTTACAGGAATATAACGGTCTTGTTTAAAAACAGTATTTTGCGAATTATATGGTTGTGGTACCAATCTAATTTACCTATATAATAACCTATCATAATGGTAAACGCTCTCTGGCGTGTTTGATATCAATTGTTAGTTGTTACATTCTTTCATTTCCTAAAAATCGTATTTCATAAAGAAATCCCCATCTTAAAGGGACTGATTCACGATTACCCCAAAATTTTGTTTTTCACTTTTAATGATAAAAATCTATCATCTAACGTATTTAAAATGTTTCACAGTTCACAGAAATTAAGATTATATCATATTTCAAGTATTCTTTGAGTAAAATGTACCATTTAGAAGTAGAGATTTTATCTGTACAAAATTAGAATGCTCAAATTGCAAAATTAACATTCACTAGTTTGTTTGTTAATCTAAACATAGCTCGAGTCTTGTTTACACAACATAGCCAAAGCAAATAATTGCTTTTATCCTTGTATTAGAAATGTTAAAATTTTGGTTGTCAACTTTAAATGAGCTTTATCTTTAATGTGTAACATTAAAAAAGTATGTTTTTCTAGTTGAAACATGTTCCGATATTTTGCAGTGCTTGCCAGTTGTAGCAAATTATTGAAATCGTGTTTTGATATTGTAGTGATGCTAGTATGGCTTGTAAATCCACCAAGCGCGCCATTACAAACCAAACCTGGTACCTCGTAGTACTTTCAGTACTTTAATTGATACTATTGAGAAGGAAGGGGCGTGGCGTTTCAATTCAACACTGTAAATTTAAAAAAAAAAAATTACGTTAATACACTGCTAATACAAATAGCACATTTTTGAGTTACTACCGTAACACATGTTTATTCTAGATTTTATATACCGTGATCACGTGATTTCAAGACTTGTTTAGCCTTCGATACGTCGATGAAATAGCGTCTATTAGTAACAGTGTTATGAAGAAATGGAGTGATCAAAAGCGAGATACTATTGCTCAGCGGAAGGCTGTATTGGGGGAAAACAGGAATATAGGAAAATATAGTTATAATGGAAACATTACGTTTTACACCTTTCCGACACAGAAAAAGGGATCCGTGGTCAGAAGTTGAAATCACCTTAAGCTTCAGTTTCACTGCAAGCTTGCACAACTTAAGTAAATAAATGTTTTAATAAGAGGAACATGGTGCCCCTCCATCTGAAAGCACTTAAGTTCTCGCAATTTTCTTAAAAATAAATCGATTGAAGAAGTTATTTCCATCAAAATTTGTTTAAAATTCACCACTATATTTTGGTTTTAAAACAGGGAATGTGTAGGGCTAACCAAATCTGAGGGCGCATGTGAAATTCGGGTAAAAAAAGGTTTTTCGGCAGTAACTCAAAAATGCGCTATTAAAGCTGCAGATGCGTTCGAATGATGTTCGTGTTTTGTATTATCTATTTCTATCATTTTCAATGTTCTGCTTTGTATAGAGAAAATAAACAATCCTTTGGTTGATTGGATTCAAAAATAAATTACACACGGTGTTCGAAGTCGAAGTTCCCTTTAAAGCCATTTAATGTGTATGCAATTATTATATTGGCTTCATTAAAAATATTAATTTTATCATGCTTATAATCATAACGTGATTATATAATGCAAAAGTTCAGTATATATATTATTGATAACGTGATTATGTAATGTGGAATTCAATATATATTATTTTCGTTTAAACAGAGGAATCTGCGCAACAGGAAAAGGCGTGGAAAAAAGCGGGTCAGAAATGTGGATTACAAATATGGCGGATAGTGGTAAGAGAGAGAGAGAGAGAGAGAGAGAGAGAGAGAGAGAGAGAGAGAGAGTCACGCACGTGTTCTAGTATGCGTGTTTATTACCTTTCGTAGAGAATCACGTGTTTCTTAACGTAAGCTGTTATGACTCGGTGTATATGGATGTGATTCATTATATGTAATAATAAACCATACCAATAAATATGAACTTCGTGACTTTTGGGTCAGTGAATCTGTTACTAAAACAAAAAAAAAGT
The DNA here is from genome assembly GCA_024699665.1 of Ostrea denselamellosa. Taxonomy (NCBI): domain Eukaryota; kingdom Metazoa; phylum Mollusca; class Bivalvia; order Ostreida; family Ostreidae; genus Ostrea; species Ostrea denselamellosa. The sequence goes on from JAMZEH010000068.1 coordinate 6,254,317, forward strand.
AGAACGATGGTATATGACCCACTTATTGAAAATGCATGATTTTGGTCAAATGTGAACGGGCATGACTCCTTAGACTAGACATTTGAGAACATAATACTTAAAATGATGAGGAGAGAAGTCAATAATAGCCAAATTATATATTTTAATTGGGTTACTGTGATAGATGTACAGATGGTACGGGGTCAAAGGCTCTAGTGCTACAACTGGATTATATAACGTACTCAAAGTTTTCAATTTCTTCGAAAAATTTTCTCTGACTTCTCGACATAAAACTGTGTGCTGGCGAGCAGGATTCCTGTTTCATATATTCTTAATATTTATTAATTAAACATTTAATTAATTTACATTCGGACGAACGAAGTGTGTTATATTCAAGTAACAATAATTAAGGTTCACGGGTCTCATGTATACCATGTCCCTTCAAATTAGTACACAGTTGCATGCACATACCTATCTTCCATTCTCTTTCATGTCCCCTGCAAAAAGAGTCTCTTTTTTCAAAATGTATGGCAGAACACTCGTAAATAATCTGCAAATAATGCAAGGAAATTCATCAACAGGATGATTCGTATTCAGAATGAAGTAAATTCGGTCGGAGTGATTCTTTTATATAGGAGCCACAGGTTTTGTTGACAAAATGTAAGAGGAACACATCTTCATGCATCATGGTATGTGAATACTATCAATATTTTTTGTAGAAATTTAAAGTGACGGAATGGCCCGTTGAGGATTATGGGAAATTTTTTAATGGTGACTCCTACATCATTCTCAATGTAAGTTTTCTCTTTCCTGTGTAACCAATCATCTTATTGCTTATATCATTTTCTGTTTTCAGTGTAACCAATCATTATATTGCTTACATCATTCTCTGTTTCCATTGTAACCAATCACTATATTGCTAGCATCATGCGCAATAGATACACCTGTACGTGCAAGGAGAATTAATGTTCATTTAAGATTACTGATAGCTGATGTCAAACTTTCATAAAGATAAAATGGTTTTGTTTATTGGTTTATGATACAAAATAATAAACTGATCATCATTTAACCTGTGCTGGAATTGAATGCTATGAAGATATAATTTCAATGCGTTATATCTACAAAATCTACATAATGAAATGTCTTTGATAATGATTGTGAGAAAACAAATCTAACGTAATTCGTGACCAACATTTAGGACTCAATATCAGCATATTTAAGATAGTGATAGGAAATCGGAATATCAAGAAAGATATAGTATTACCCCTGTCTGAAACCTTTAAATGTGTAGTAGTTATGAATATCAATCGGACAAAAATACAAAAATAACATAGTGAAAGAAAATGGGAATTTATAATGAACATCACTGACATCGATGAAAACCCATGCATCCATAATTTGCATTGGGAGATTATTACATGTATTTATTGTTTTCGGGGTATGTTCGTACTAGCGAATCCGAATCTTAATTTCGTTTGTCCTCACGAACGTATCATTCGCGATACATCACCTACAGTAGCTGACCTCTCAGGATGAGTAAACAATTCTGGAAGGGAAGAAAAACAAACCAGAAAAAGAAACAAACAACTGAAATTTGATTGCATGACAATAAGCGTTCATACAATTTAAACACAATTTTCAAAAACATACCAGGTTGTACGAAATAGGCCACTCTAACAAACATGGTCGTTGGTAGATTTGTATTAAACAATCGTAGACTCTAATGTAAGTATTCTTCTTGAGACGTATTTTTTTATGGAGACTACATTATGATGTTACATTTACGAATTCAATTTCATTCTGGAAAACGCATTAGGGTGTTAACTGTGACGCGTTACGCCCGGGCACTCGACGAAACCTCTCGGAGGGAGTATGCCGGTGTGAAGCGGTGCAGTCCATACCCTGATGCGTTTTCAGAATTGGAATTTGTTTGTTTTTACCTACATTTACTTTTATTTATGTCGGCATTCCCAGCCGCTAAAACTTAAAACGTAAAATGTAAAATATTACTAGATATGTACTATAATATGTACTTTCATATTTTAATCTTAATTCAGTACTTTGCTGTCATTATAGACACATCAAAATAGTTTATTTCATATATATATATATATATAATATATATATATATATATATATATATATATATATATATATATACACTTGCGAAAATTACGCTTCAAGGGACATTCATTATTTCACACTTTATCTTAGTATTCGATGTTGATCTTGATGTGCAGACTTGTAGTCTTTTGTAATGGCCAGGGAGGGATCTGAAGTTTTGAGGAATGAAATGCGAATTAATTTGAAAAAAAAATACCATAATACACCAAACACCGTAATACTTAAATCATTCATCTTTGGTGGTACTTGGAAATTAAAAACAAAAGTTGACGTTAAGAGATCTTAGGGTCACCCACATATAACAACAGTCAAATTTCATAATTTTTTTATGTTGTTCATCTACTGAAGGATTCAAAGACGACCACATTGTGCATATATCACTTGTTCCAAACTATTCGTGAATGATATCAAAATCTGCCTTTTACATTTGAATGTTAATGTTGTAACTGTTTTAACTATGTTTGAATTAAAGTGGACCATGAAAACACCATTTGATGATCAATAATAACACTTTTCAAAACTTGAAACATCAGAACATTTATACAGTTAAAAAATACTTCTGATGTATCCCTTCTAACCACACCCCTTACGACCACACCCCTTCCTGCCACACCCCTTTTAGTCAGTTTCTGCTGACGTTTGCTCTTACCTGTAACTTTGAATGCACCCTATATTATATGATAGAAAAAAAACTCTGGAAATCTTCTTCGTTTATAAGAGGTGCAATATTTCTTACCCTTAAGCTGGATCTAAAACAATCGACATCTTGACACAAAGTGCCTTTAGCCACTGTCTGTTCATTATCTTGATTATAGGGTTTTGACTATAATAAGTCTAATCATTGGTATTTGTTTATTTATACGGTGCTATATTTATACGGTCAACGGTGCTATATTTATATCAGTTTGTTGAAAACACATTTGTGTTGATAGTCACATATCCATCAGGGAGTGCCATTGAAAGATGGAGCCTTTCAGCTGTTCCCATTATTGGAAGTACCAGACAGGGTTATTGGTTTAGTTTAGACATCTCTAGTAGCTCCATACATCTATTAAGGAATTTTATTTCAGTAATGATCGTTTGATTACATCACTAGTGTACCGGAAGTAATGTTGATAAAGAGGAGTTATAGTTCTTGACGCAATGCATTGTTTTAGATCGCTGATCGCACTTGAAGTCAGCATTTCGATAAGTTCAGATCTGCACCTTTAACTCACCTTTTGTAATTTAGGTTCACGTTTGACAGAGAGATTCTATGATTTTTCGATTAACAGACATTCTGGGGATGCTACTGAAAGACATATTAATGTCAGGATTTCATGTCTATTCACATTTCATTTTTGAAACTTTAAAAAAGAAAATGTGGTGATGGGCACATAATACTTCTCCTAGCCGCCTAGCCCCCCCCCCCCCCCCCCCCCCCCCCCCCCACACACACACACACTTTTGATCTCTAACTTTCAATATTGTTGTGACATTTCATATTTAATTGTATTATGAACTATGATCATCATTTAAAAATTCATTTAAGGGTCACGTGGTACACATTTTGTGCATAATATAAATAATGTAACAGTTATATTTTAATTAATGAACTGTCAAACTGTTATAATCAGGTATTAGAATTATTTAACGAAATCATATATAAATTTTGTATGCTCCCGTAATCAGAGATTTGGGAGCATGTGAGTTTTGGTTTGTTCGTCTGTCTGTTTTTAGTTTGTTTTTGTCCGCCGTAAGTTTTAAGTCAGTGATGCTAGCTGTGGGTGATATCTTAACTATGGGTGATGTCAGTGATGCTAGCTGTGGGTGATGTTAGCTATGGGTGATGTCAGTGATGATAGCTATGGGTGATGTCAGTGATAGTAGCTGTGGGTGATGTCAGTGATGTTAGTGATATTAGCTATGGGTGATGTCAGTGATGATAGCTATGGGTGATGTTAGTGATGTTAGCTATGGGTGATGTTAGTGATGTTAGCTATGGGTGATGTCAGTGATGTTAACTATGGGTGATGGCAGTGGTGTTAGCTGTGGGTGATGTTAGTGATGTTAGCTATGGGTGATGTCAGTGATGATAGCTATGGGTGATGTCAGTGATCTTATCTTAACTATGGGTGATGTCAGTGATGTTAGCTATGGGTGATGTCAGTGATGTTAGCTATGGGTGGTGTCAGTGATGTTAGCTGTGAGTGATGTTAGTGATGTTAGCTATGGGTGATGTTAGCTATGGGTGATGTTAGCTATGGGTAATGTTAGCTATGGGTGATGTTAGTGATGTTAGCTATGGGTGATGTCAGTGATGATAGCTATGGGTGATGTTAGTGATGTTACGTGGGTGTGATGTCAGTGATGTTAGGTATGGGTGACGTCAGTGATGCTAGCTATGGGTGACGTCAGTGATGCTAGCTGTGGGTGATGTCAGTGATCTTATCTTAACTATGGGTGATGTCAGTGATGTTAGCTATGGGTGATGTCAGTGATGCTAGCTATGGGTGATGTCAATGATGTTAGCTATGGGTGATGTTAGTGATGTTAGCTATGGGTGATGTCAGTGATGCTAGCTGTGGGTGATGTAAGTGATCTTATCTTAACTATGGGTGATGTCAGTGATGTTAGCTATGGGTGATGTCAGTGATGCTAGCTATGGGTGATGTCAATGATGTTAACTATGGGTGATGTCAGTGATGCTAGCTATGGGTGATGTCAGTGATGTTAGCTATGGGTGATGTCAGTGATGATAGCTATGGGTGATGTTAGTGATGTTACGTGGGTGTGATGTCAGTGATGTTAGGTATGGGTGACGTCAGTGATGCTAGCTATGGGTGACGTCAGTGATGCTAGCTGTGGGTGATGTAAGTGATCTTATCTTAACTATGGGTGATGTCAGTGATGTTAGCTATGGGTGATGTCAGTGATGCTAGCTATGAGTGATGTCAATGATGTTAACTATGGGTGATGTCAGTGATGCTAGCTATGGGTGATGTCAGTGATAGTAGCTATTGGTGATGTCAGTGATGTTAGCTATGGGTGATGGCAGTGATGTTAGCTATGGGTGACGTCAGTGATGCTAGCTATGGGTGATGTAAGCTACGATTAATTTCTGTGTTTACTGTTACATCTCTATAGCTTTGTCAGATTGTCATACGTCATAGTTCTATCAGATTTTCATACGTCATAGTTCTATCAGATTGTCATACGTCATAGTTCTATCAGATTGTCATACGTCATAGTTCTATCAGATTGTCATACATCATAGTTCTATCAGACTGTTACACCTACACTCTATTATTCATTATATATGATACTGTTATATGATCTCTTACTGTGCTATGTTTTTGAATTAACAGACTTATAAAGACGAGTTATCAGAGGCACTTCTCTACGACGTACACTTCTGGATCGGAATGTACAGCACACAGGTAACGTTATCGAACCTACCACAGAATTGATTCTGATTTCATCATAATTACGTGGTGTCCTTTATGGCAGCTGTGCGGTCTGTACTTGGAATGTCGCATAAATTCAGAGTAATAATAGTTTTTTATGTTGTGTTATTTAGTTGTTGTACGATTATAAAGAGGGTCTTAGGTAGTATATATTAGAAACATTGTTTGTTAGAGGCCGTGTATGAAAATATACGGGACAAAATGATTCCCCTTAAACTTTACGCTCCACTTACCATGAGTATTGGCCTGTTCCATGCATTTCCATAGTTCAAATAAACTATGTACATGAACCTAACAATCTTCTCCAATGTTTGTCGAGGCCAGCAACTTGTTCCCATTATGATTGTATCAAAACACATAGGTATTGACTACTATTACATGCCATTGAAATACATTTCTACAAGACGCCAATTCCAACATTACAATGGTCTCACTGGTTAGTAGTGTCATCGTCTCACTGGTCAGTAGTGTCATTGTCTAACCGGTTAATAGTTTTATCGTTTCACTGATTAATAGTGCCGTCGCCCCACTAATTAATAATGTTGTCGTTTCATTGGCCGAGTGGTTAGAGCATCGGGCTCAAAATTACAAAGCCTCTCACCTCTGTCGGCGCGTATTCGAATCTCGGTCGCGACGTTATGTGAGCAAGTTTGCCAGTTTACTTGCGGAAGGTCGGTGGTCTCTTCCCAGGTACATTGTATCTGGGTATTCCCCTCCACCAACAAAAACAGGACGCCACCAGATAACTGAAAAATTGTAGAATGTGGCGGAAAGCAATAAATAATCAATCAATCAATCACTGGTTAGTAGTGTCGTTGCCCCACTAATTGATAGAGTTATCGTTTCACTGGTTAGTAGTGCCGTCGCCCCACTAATTAATAGAGTTATCGTTTCACTGATTAGTATTCTCATTGTCCTGTTGATTAGATATTATTTGGGTATGCTCTACTTGTTAATTGGATGAAGTCCGTAATCGTTTGAAACTTGTTAGATTTTTATTAACTTCTTAATGATATCAGATTGATTAGATCTTTTACATCTATATACATGTAACTCATTTGCTTATTACAATAAAATGTTCTACAGATTCAGATGTTTTGCACTTCGTTTTCATATGATATATCAATAAATGTTTAATGTGATATATTAGTAAACCATTACATTGATTATTACTTTGTTAGTATGATATGTGATTGGATCCTCATTGATTAGGATGAGTATGGAACTGCGGCCTACAAAACAGTTGAACTGGATACCTTTCTAAATGATGTTCCCATACAACACCGAGAGGTTCAGAACAACGAGTCCGAGTTGTTCCGATCATATTTCAAAGAAATCACGTAGGTTTAATCATGACTAAAGGGTACAATATTTTTGATGATTTACAGTCGGATGATAGTATAGTTGTCGTTTACTTCACTGTTTACTGTATCTTAAAACCGGTCGCGGTAGCTCAGTGGTTAGAGCGTTCGCTTCTTAACCGGGAGGTCGTGAGTTCGAGCCCCGCTCGTGCCATGGCCGCGTCAAACCTAAGACGAAAAATAGGTAGTGATTGCTCCTTCGCCAAACGCTCGGCATTTAGAAGTGAGAGTCACGGGTCTTTCGGATATGACCTTAAAAACGGAGGTCCCGTGTTATGGTAGCGTTGGCACGTTAACGAACCCTCACTGCTACGGCCCTGAGCGCTAAGCATAGGTCTAAATTTGTGCTACTTCACCTACAGCTGGTGACGTCTCAATATGAGAGAAAAATTCTGGACGGGACGTAAAACAAACAAAGAATCAATCAATCATTCTGTATCTTAAATCAATTTAACAGTTATCTTCATGGCGGGGCAGAAAGTGGATTCCGACAAGTGAAACCGGAAGAATATACACCACGTTTGTTTCATTTCCATGGCGACAAACTTGGTATCAAAGTTAAAGAGGTAACATACACTCACGTACGGATTAAAAGTGATATGAATGTTAGTTTTAAATGTTTTCTATAAACAAAATACTAAATATTGTTCAAATATTATCATTCATAGTTAACGATTCAACGACATGATAATTTTATACAGGTTGTCCGCAACAAGAGTCGATTGGATGACACAGACGTTTACATCCTAGACGAGGGTCTGACTATTTACCAATGGAATGGGCAAGGATGCAACAAAGACGAGAAATTCAAGGTGCATTCCACGTAATAGTTACACTTATTACACACACTTTTTTCCCTAATAAGTAATGAATCATTTCAAGCTGCGATCTTTTCCAAATTAGAAATAGATCTAGATCTCCACTTTGAAAACCTGATTGAATCTGCCATAGTTTATCTGTGTGCTGCTAAAATCTAAAATGCATAGTTATTTTGTTATCTCTCAAGGCTTTGCAGTACGTTAATAAATTGAAAGGAGAAAGAAGTGGGAAAAGCGTAAAAGTGGAAGTAATTGACCAGAACGCAAGTGGTCAGGACGAGGTGAGGCGAAACATAGTGTAGATAAAGGACTATTTTGTTTTGTGTATACTTTTGATGAACAGCAGGTTAGTTTGAAAATATATGTACATGACAGGTGTGATTGATCACTTAATCCCATGCCTGGTATATCCAGGGGTCCGTACTTGTCCTGCTCTTAATTTTGTATTCTTTATAGGAATTATGAGATTGATCATTGTTCGTTATCACCTTTTCATTTCATCACTATTTGTTATCGTTACTTTTTTCACGTATTGATATGTTTTATGTTGGTTAAATTGCTTAAAGGTTTTAGATATTTCGTTCATCTCTAGCATTGTCTGTAGACATCACTGATCCCCAAATATATGTTATATGTTTCATCATTTAGATAATAAACGTTGAATATCGTGCATTAAGAAGAGCAGATAACGAACTGTGATCAATCTCATAAGTCCTATAAGGAATACAAAATAAAGAACTGGACTAACACAGACCCTTGGACATACCAGAGGTGGGATCAAGTGTCTAGGAGGAGTAAGCATTCCCTGTCGACATGCATGTATTTTTATGGATTTACTAAGTTTCCCTAGATCGTGCTTTAGATCTATGACAGTCCACACTTATCATGCTTCAATATAATTCCGTCTTGGTCGTTTTAAATTCCCCTACAGTGCTAAACAGATGCTAACATGCTATATTTTTCGTTTGAGCCGGATTCTAAACAGGACAATTTGGAAATTACATTATTGTAATTTTGTTTGTTTGTTTGTTTATAGCCGCCTGAGCAATTTTTCAGCTATCCGGCGGCTGTCACCATTACCGGTGACAGGGCTGCAAATTTAGGCCTATGCTCGGCACTCAGGGCCTTTGAGCAGGGAGGGATCTTTATCGTGCCACACCTAGTGCGACACGGGACCTCGGTTTATACGGTCTCATCCGAAAGACCGGCACCCACGTCCCACAGTGGGATTCGAACCCCCGACTCAAGGATCATCAGATCTTTGAGCCCGACGTTCTAACCACTGCGCCACGCGGGCGGCTTGCAATTTTGTAGATTATTTTTTTTATTTCTGACATAAAATCATACTGTCCCATATAAAGATAGTAAGAATGACTGTAATTTTCGATATTGATATATTTGATACAATAGGTACATGCATCTATGTCATATTTTTGAAATTTCATTGCCTTTGATGCTCTGAATTCCGAGGAAATCTTGCTGTGTTGGTGGGGTATTGTTAAATATATCTTTTATAGCTAATTTGCGTTTCATATAGTTTGAACCTTTAGTTTGATAACATAGCTTAAACTTTAGTTTCATATCATAGTTTAATATTTTTTCGTTTAATAATTTACTTATGACTCTTTACGGATGCTATTTGAGAGGTATTATTTTAAAAATAAATTTCAGGAAGAATTTATGCGTCTTGTGGGTGGCGGAAAAGAAGAAGATGACTTTGACAGTTCGTCAGACTTTGAAGCAGTCGACAAAACAAAGGAACTTTTCCGGTATGCACCATATTCAGTCATGTGTTTTGTACAATGACAATTAACTTTAAAACCAAAAATGATTCACAGCGAGTTAGATATCAATCTAACTCCCCTTTTACATAGAGAGTTTGTTTAAGAACTAAATCTCAGTTATATACGCTCGTTCATAAACGGTATGCATAATGAAACAAGAAGTTTTACATGCTCATTGGCCCGTCCGTCACGAGAGTTCTGTTTCTATCTTCATTTTTGTCACACATCAAGGTTCAAGCTGAACATTATTGTGTAGTTTCTTTATGGATCACTCTGTGTCTTGTTGCAATTTTGATCCATTTCAATCTGTCTTACAGGAGTTTTGCCCCTTTATTTTATGCTATATATGTTGTTTGTATGGGTAATGAAGGGGTGCATGTGGCAATTATCATGATTTTCTACAGGGTTTGACAAAATTACAGGATGGCGATAGTCGGTAATATTACAAAGTGGTTTTTCCACTTCTCTTGGACTTCTCAACAGTTTTCTAATATTCTTTCATGTCTATAAAATACAGGTTGTTGAACTTAGTTGGAGAATATTTTACACACAGAGTCCTTCTAATGAATGATGCTAAGTTTGACCTATGTGTTAAGCAGTATTGTTGAACTTAGTTGGAGAATATTTTACACACAGAGTCCTTCTAATGAATGATGCTAAGTTTGACCTATGTGTTAAGCAGTATTATCTAACTCGATGCAGGGGAATTCATGGCCGAGTGGTTAGTGCATCGCGCTCAAAATCACAAGGCCTCTAACCTCTAGTCGGCGCGGGTTCGTTTGTCTCTTGCGCCGATATATGTGAGAAAGTTTGCCAATTTACTTTCGGAGGTATAGCGGTCTCTCCCCGGTACGTTGTATCTGGGTTCTCTCCTCCACCTTAAAAACTGGACGCGACTAGATAACTGAAAAATTGTTGAGTGTGACAGAAAACAACAAACAAGCAATCAATCAATCAGACATTAAGCTTTAGATTAATCGAAACGTAAACTGCTCAAAGTTAGATGGTAGCGTATCGTATAGGTCAAAATTAGCGTCATTCCATATAATTTATAGTCTCCATATGAGTGGACAATCCTCGGGTGGGGCGCTAAACAATATATAAAATCAATCAACTTCATGATTTAATGCACAAAGAGACAACTACATAGTGTATACAAATGCAAACGAACGCAATAAATAAGAATTACTTTCACCGCGGAAGGATTCGCTTAGCAACACAGCGATAAAGTGCCAAACGTAAAAGAAGTTGTCATGGTCTTTCGCATAATTGGATTTCGTATTTACTTTATCAGATTTGAAAATACTCGTACAAGGAATCGTGACAACAGAAGATACGTGTTGGCTACATATCTACAGTCTAATGTTCACTTCCCAGCGCAAGGTCGACTTTGAAGTCGCTTCGATTGATTGAAAGTACCAAGAACTTTCGATCTGATATCCCACGAAATTGTCATGTATCAGAGAATGCTATATAATTTTCGATTTTTGCATTTGATAAAATTTTAAACTACGTGTGTTTTTTTTATGTTACCATAACTTGTAGCAGAGCCACCAAATAATATCGATGCAGTAAAATATGTAAGCAATTCACCGATAACGATCCACGTGTCAATGGATGTAAAGTGCCGTCATATGGTACACTTTGCAAGCTACATTTGCAAGATATAACCATTTTATGCTTTTGATAGGCGGATCAAGCAATCTCCCCAGAAAACATATTTGATGATCAGATGGCATGATTTGTTAATACTTGATATACCATTATTTAACATTTGATATCAGTGGAACAGAGATTGTATGGGATTTGTACCTCAATTGATTTTGTGTTAGGTTATTTTGTAACAAAATATACGCCTTGTTTGACATTATGTAGAAAATTGTCTAGCAAAATGTATTTTTAGGTCCACGTTTAATTCTGTTCATTTCAAATTTCATAGAAAACCTAAAAACTTAACAGGGCTGCAATGTAAATTAATTAAGAAAAGGTAGTCAGGGTGGCGTGCCCACATAACAAATTACGTTATATAATATAAACTATTTTTCATTGTGCTCAGCCAGATCGTATTGCGCGTTACAACAAAATTTAATTGCTTTAGTATAATTTAATTTAACACGAATTAAGACAATATACTAATACCTTGTCAGGCAAAGCCTAGGGACATTATTAATGAATATATATTTTTTTGTTTTAAAACCGTCCTAAAACATAATTAAAAGTGTACTTACCAAGTGATAAATTGACTAAACAAGATGTGACCAAAACATAATATTGAGTTACACCACAACTTGGAAAAAGGTTTTGTTATCATTGACATACTTTCCTGTTACACGTACTTTCATTTCGTGATGATTAATGATATGATTGATCAAATATTTGATTATGAAGTTGGCGATGTGTGTATTCTATTTCGGGAATTTTGTTGGATTAGCACATTTTTCAGAAGAAGAAAACGTGTTTATTATGACGTTACAATTGTCAAGAAAACAGTACGCTGGTACAACGATATACTTTTTTTCTGTAACCTTTTGTGAAAAAACCCCCCAATAAATTACAGGTTTTCAAGGACAGGTTTGCAATACATCCTAAAGGCGTACATAATGGGAATTAAGAAGATATAAAACGAGGATCAAGTTGTATCATGTTAACAATCGTTTCTTGTCTTTAAGGTTGTCAGATGCTGGCGGATCAATGAAATTCACAGAGGAAAAGAAAGGTCAAATAACCATGGGCGACTTTGACAGCAAAGTAAGTCAATAATTCTCAAACATGTACTGATGTTCTATCACCCAAACATAGATTAATATTCTACCATTAATTAAAAGCGATACACCTTCAAGCAAACAAAAAATGCTAACCCTTGATTCAGATAGATTTCCTGAGTACTCGTTAAGACGTCGAGCTTGCTTGAAAGCCTTAAAGCGATCATGCAGAATGCACCGCCTCTCAGCTAATATGATTGGGCGACATCAAAATAGTGCCAAGTGTTTTTGAAGGTTTCTTTCGATTCAAGACTTTGAAACCCCGTGGGGATCCGGGTTGTTAGAATAGATCCTCAGTGCCCCTTACTTGTCGTAAGAGGCGACTAAATGGGGCGATCCTTCGGATGAGACTGCAAAAACCGAGGCCCCGTGTCACAGCAGGTGTGGCACGATAAAGATCCTTCCCTGTTCGAAGGCCATAAGCGCCGTGCATAGGCCTAAATTTTGCAGCCCTTCACCGGCAATAGTAAAGTCTCCATATGAGTAAAAAATTCTCCAGCGGGACGTTAAACAACATATAATCAATCAATCAATCAAGACTTTGTAACATTAGATATATTTGATATTCTAAAGGCAGAATAGCAGTTCCGTTGTTGATGTTGTTTATATGATTTTCCAATAATTAAATAACAATTATTTGGCAATCGAAGTTCATTATTGATATACGGATAAACTGACTACAAAACAGATCAGTGAGTAGTCTGGTTCCTTTCCCACAATTTCGTTCGCTAATGTAGAGAGTGCGCGCACGGGATATAGTGGGGGTATAATCAATGGGGAATTATCACTGCACCGCAGTTCCCTGTACAGAGAATATAAAAAAATTAAACCTGGGAATGTTCATTAAAGTTGACATTTTTAATCATTAATTGTTGATGTTGTTGAACAGGACGTATTCATATTTGACACAAAAGAGGAACTCTTTGTTTGGGTTGGAAAGGGTACAACTCCAGCGGAACGCAAGAATGCCATGACGTACGCACATGTAAGTGCCCAATCTCAGATTTATTGAAATAACAAAAAAAAATAGTAAATAAATAAATAAAAAAAAAATAAAAAATAAATAAATAAAAAAAATTCACCAATATACGATTCTATGAACTACATTTCAGGATTTTCTTCAGTTACTTAACGATTTTGGTCTCCTGCAAATTAGAATCCCCTCATCTAGTCCATCCTTCGACGATCTGTAAAGTAATTTAACATTACCAAAGTTTTATCTCAATCTCTATATTCGGCATTATCTTTACGTTATGATTCTGGAATAAAGTATCATGCAATGTAATGTATATTAATGTTCATTTCAATCAAGATTCCGCATGCCAGAGTCCGTGTAAGGCCACCAACAAAATTTAGGATTAGGCTATGTAGAAAAATTCCACTCAACAGACACAATGATACAATTTGTGAAATCGATGTTTTGTTCATTCAAACTCTAGGTGGGGGGGGGGGGGGGGGGGGGTAACACTGAAATTTCAATTTCTATAGAGACCCCAAAATTACGAAAACAATTCGTCTGTATGTTAGTTTAGCAAGTTGACTCTTGTGGCACGTTATTCAGAGGTCTTATCTCATATATGCAATGTTCATACCACATGTTGCACTGTGCCACCACCGTGGATTTAATTGACAGTTCTCTAGGAATTACGAGATTTCAGTATTCTTTGTTATCTAAGCCTTATTTCTTTAATTGAAATTAATTGTCGTATTTATACAGTAAACCTTACACACTTTCTGTGCATCATAGTATTTATAACCAGAAATTATAGTAATATTCTTGATTTTATAGAACTACCTGATGAAGAGTGATCACCCTTTACTGCCTATCAGCTGCCTGAAAGAGGGTCGTCTAACACCAAACTTTACGTCCGCACTAGCAGCGTGATCTATACGTAACACTGATTCGTTGTTAGAGGTGTATACCCCGATAATGCATACATCTGAACTTTTTTTTTACTTGTCTTAGCGTTCTGTAATATTTGTACTAGTTTATCTATGAAAGTTTCTTTATTTTTTTTATATACTTTGAGATATCATACTTTCATCCGTTTTTGATATTGCTGTTGTCTATTTGACCTGTGCTGATTGATATTCGCGAGAGGACAATATAGTTAAATTATCCATTAATACAACACCTTTGTAATGATAATCTTATTGCAAAAAATAAAATGTCATTTAAGAAGATCCTTAGTCCTTAATGCAGTAATGAAGCATAAATGCAATTAGTGGCTTGTCTCCGACGCTACAGCTGTGGACATTGCAATACTTCACGGAGAAGTCTTGAAATCGTGTTTATTGTATTCAACTATCAACTGTAATCAGACCTTGTGTTATCTGATTGGAGTACGGGAACTTCTAGTCCATACGATTTAATACACGGAATATCAGGACGCCATGAGAAATGAGTGTCGATGATCACATGCCCATCACCATCACGTGACAATTAAGGACACCCAGTAACACCAATCTCTATAGTGGCAACTAACGTATGAATAGTACATTGGTTTTATCTTTTCAAGTTTGCTTTATAAATGTTTGCACAGCTTGCTAGATTTTGAGTGTACGACATCAAAACGAAGTGAGGTTTTTTTTTTTTTAATTTTTGCAAACTTTGACGATACAGCAGTCATTTCATTTAAGTCAGCTGTTGGGCTTTTCACATTTTTATGATGTTACAGCGACCTTCATTGATGCAAATACATTTGAGCAAACGTCGCCTTCTAAACATTTTACTTGCTAGGTAGATGCAAATGTACTACAGTAAACATATTTGCACTTAGTTTGAGGAAGGTGCAAATATGTGTACTTGCAGGAAAAATAAATTGTAGTTAATCAGGTTTAATTTCTTCCATTAAACAAACTTATATATGAAAATTGGAAAAGTTATTTGTCAATGTTTTTCTTTAATCTACGGCTACAATTTTCGAAAACATGTGAGTTAAAAACATGCATCCCGAGTGTTCTGCAGGTAATGCAAAGTCCACTACCAAGTACAATAATTCAGTTAACAGCAGGTCAAGCGTGACGGAACTCGTACGTGATCTGTGACTCTCCAAGGCAAAGTCATATTTCAAATATCAATTGAATATCTTCATCCAATGCGAATCAATGTTTGGAAAATTCATCAAGGGACATAATTCAGCCAAAAGTAGGTCAAGCATAACAAACCTCAACCCTGATATGTAACTATCAAAAACAAAGCCACATATAAAATTTTAATGGGATATATTCATCCATTACGGAGAAAAGTCAGGAAAACAGATACGGAATGACAGACATACAGACAGATCTAGGGAAATTCAATAGTCCCCTTCTGCAAAGTCGATAGGGGACTATAACGGTAGATCGTACAAATGTGTTTTAGAAAGAAATAGGGGCTGTAAGCCTCGTTTTGTGTCACGTCCAGCGAATCGTTCCCGGTGACAAAAAAAAAAAAAAAAAAAAAAAAATGGCGACTCCTAGGGTATACTACTGGACACTGGAAGAAATGGGACCTTTGGATTAAAACTGAAATGCACCATTCAGTAGTATTTCAAGATATTTAGTCGATTGAATGGAGGCACATTTCAGTGACCATTCAGTCAGTATAATGCTAGGGAACATCACAGCCCTCTGATTGGGCGCCTTTTGGAAAACAAACTCAAAAGAGTTATTTGTCGGAAGAAGGCCGAAGGACTATGTCGCATAAGTACTACTTGTTGGTATATTAAAAAAAAATTCACATCTCATAGAAGATTTGATATCAAAATAAAAGAGGTGTTCATAAAATAACGTATTTATTCCAAATATAACTGTATGATAATACTGTAAATATGCGAAATATTTTTTTAACTTAATGAATGAGAAATTAATTTATATACTGACGGATTTTAAAAACACAACACTTGATAATTTTATATATTATAAATGTGTCCCTATATCTAATAAGCAGATTCATAGTGGTATATTATAAACCATGTTTACAGAACACTATTCTTTGATTTTGAACATCATTTTATTCACAAAGAGATTACAGTTGAAATAAATGTCAATAAGGTGTGCGTCAAAAATGTGGCATGGTTCACTAGTATCAGGTATAACCTCCATTAGCAGTGATGACGGCGCGAAGGGAACGTGACATATATTGACAAACATTTCGGATGGTCCTCTGAAGAATATTCTACCATTCCTCCAACAAGACTCTCCCTAATTCTTGCGGATTATGAGGTTAAGACTGGCGGTTGCGCTTATGTCTCCCCAGCTCGTCCCACAAATGCTGGATTGGATACAAGTCTGGGGACATAACGGGTCAATCAAGAACGTCAATGGCATTCGTTTGAAAAAAAAAGCTTTGTGTCAATCTTGCCATATTTGCGCACGCATTGTCCTGTTGGAAAATTAATCCATTTCCTTGCCTATGCTGCTGCATTAATGGTGCTAAAACAGGCTACAGAATTTCGTCCACATACCTCCTAGCAGTGAGGGTTCCATTCAAAACGATCAGTAGTGACCGAACATTGTGGTTAAACGCACCCCCAGACCATGACGCCTCCCCCTCCAAACCTGTCGCGCTCGAAGACACAATTGTCTGCAAAACAATCGTGTAATTGTTGGTAAACTCGACATCTGCCGTCTGCGTTGCTAACGTTAACTCTAGACGCATCTGAGAATATAACATGTGACCAATTTTGACGTTGAGTCAGATGCTGTCTTGCCCATTGCAATCTGTACCGTCGGTGATACGGTTTAAGCTGTAGCCCCTTATTAGGTCTTTTGCAGCGGATCCCATGGCGCTTCAAAATTCTGGAAACGGTTCTAGGATGAATAGGCTTTCCATGACGTCCAATGGTTTCTCTCGCCGTGGTCGCAGCGACCGCAAACCTATTGCGCAGATGACGTTGCCGTATGAACGCGTTTTGCCATGGCTTTGTCACAGACGGTTGACCAGGTCTTGAGCGATCATTTAGGGATCCTGTCTGATGGAATCGTGACAAGAACCGGCTAACTGTACAAGAATAGACATTAAAACGCCTTCCAAACTCACGCTGACTAACGCCTGCTTGCAGCATACCAAGTGCTTAAGCGCGGCATAGTCTTCGGTTTGAATTTTTTTCTGTTAGTGGTGTCTATGCTGTCACCAACAACGTTGCTTTATTGTGAAAGAATCTCCTATTACCTTTCCACGTGTTTGAAAAAAAGCCCTGACGATTTCGTGCGATGCTACTCACAACGCGCAAGCAATGAACACAGATCAATCGAGAGATGGGTTTTAAAAATGAATACCATGTTTGTTGGGTAAATTTTGCAATAAAAGTTTTATATGTAATGTTTTAAATGAATGAATTAAAAAAAAAAAAACAAACGTGTGTTGCGTGTCTAAAGTCCGTCAGTATATCTGTATCACAAACGTAGGACATGGCATTGTATAAATTTTCAATATACCCGGTATTAGATTTATTTCATTTCATTTTATTTTTTACAAAAATAGCAACAATTTCAGGCGGTGTTTGCTTATGGCAGAGTAGTTGTTTATAACAGGGCGAAAGAAATTCAAAAAATATCGAACATTATATTTTAATTGAATCTTTTGTATGTTTATGTGTTGATTCAAATAGAATCCGTTTTCGTTTAATGTTTATTTGTTTATCCCGTCAGGCTTTGCTTGCTTTCTCTTTGATGCTGACGACGTCAGACCCTGCTTATGTAGTCAGACATCTCCGCGTCGGTATTGTGTATTATGTACGTGGTTTTGTTGATATGGTTGGAAATAAGGGCCTGGAATCAATCTCGGTCTTTCAATTGGTCACAGAACTTCATCTCTATTATAAATTCTGTCGAAGCTAATGACAGATGTAGCCAGATGACGATGTGCAGGGAAGTCTGATTTTGTTTCACTTATCGGTTATGTTATTGTACAAGTGCCTAGTTTGCTGTTGCTTTGATAATTTTATCTTTATATGAAGAGACGCGGAAATTTGAAACTCTAAGTTTGTAATTTTCAATTCTTACATTGGTATTTCTAATTATCCGTTATGCTATTATAAAATTTCTTGTCACATCCGCATTAGTTTTGATAGGTAGTGTTAGAAATTAAAAAAAAGTGATTTCATTATTCATTGCTCCATTGAGAATACACCATGTTAATATTTTTTTGTTTTAAGTGAGGGGGTCATACTTTCATTTCTTTTATGTCCCAGTAATCTCGCACTTGTTCGCAGAGCTTTCATTTTCTTAACAATGACGGACAAGAGTCATCAAAGCGCGATGCTTCTGACGGACTGGTAATAGGTATATATTTTTGAATTTACATTCTCTCTCTCTCTCTCTCTCTCTCTCTCTCTCTCTCTCTCTCTCTCTGTGTTTAAACGAGACTGGTAATAAGTACACTCGTGTATAACACGAGTATCCATTCACGCCTTGGATCTACATTTTTGGTTTTATATACGCGATTGATGCATATATCTCCAAATTCTTTTGTATTTGCTCTCTCTCTCTCTCTCTCTCTCTCTCTCTCTCTGTGTGTGTGTGTGTGTGTGTGTGATAACCTTTTGAATCTTTAGTATCATGATATCCCTCCCCATAAACACCATCTTGTAGATCACGCGTGATTACTGAAATGGGATTTCATGTGTATTTTAAATCTTTATAAATATATACCTTAGTTATATTCAAAATGAATTAAACATTAGTAATCAATGTCAAGAGTTTTTGGTATCCGATTCCTTAAGTAGACTAGAAAAGGTACTACTTTATGTACAACGATGAATATTTCATATTGGAAGAAATCTCAAGTCTAGAGGAATGTAAATTAAGTCTCCAGTTTTTGGAAGAGTATTGTCAATGCATTCAAATGTATATTTAATATTACATCTGTAAAAGATTATATCATTTATAAAGCAAAGACCAAGATACCAAACATTATTCAATTTCTATAGAAAATAAAAATCAGACAGATGGGCAAACTCGGATTCCTAGATATACGAGAGGTGGGATCAAGTGCCTAGGAGGAGTAAGCATCCCCTGTCGACAGGTCACACCCACCGTGAGCTCTATATCTTGATCAGGTAAACGGAGTAATCCACAGTCAGTGTGCCAGGAACGGTCTAACAATTGGTATGAAATACGTCAGATATCATTTGACCTAATGGAAGGTTGTACTGATAAACTAAATAGTTATAACGACCACAAAATTTCCGAAATTCTGAATTTAGACGATACTGTACAAACCCCTGTAATATCAACTTGTTTGTCAATAGCCTGCCTTGATTTAAAACCGATCATATGTAGAACATGCTCTTGCGTATCGAACCAGTTGGAAGATATAAACGCCACATGCAGATGATAATGGAATATTGTCACATAGATAAGGGAAGGTGACGATGGAGAAATTGAAATCAACCCGTTTTTTCAAAAACTTGAGCTGCTAGTTTGCCGCCAAGATCTATTTTCAATAAAATATCTAAGTACGAAGCAGATGTGGAATATTCTGTGGTGTCTTTTATTTTAAGTTTACTGGTGTACATCGAATTGACATAATAATGAAATTGACAATTGTTGATAAATAAAACGTCATCGATATATCGAAATATCTAGTTGAAGGGTACAATAATTTTTTTCTTCTCATTTAGCTTTGGAATGAATTCTGCTTTATAAGAATATAAAAACAGGTCAGCTAACAAAGGGACATAATTTGTGCTCATGGGAATTCCAACAGGCTGTTAAACGACATGGTTACCAAAGTCTACGACGATATTGTCAATATGGAACTCTAGCATCTTTTTAATACCAACTTCTGAGTACTTGTGCGTGGAGTCGGAATGATGTATAACAAAATTATCTGTTGGATGACTGATCATTCGATAAGAATAATTATTTTCACCATTTGTGTTGAAGAAGTGACTGTCCATGATGTCAACAAGTTTAGTCTTTACTTTGTCGTGGGGTATGGTCGTGTAAAGTGTTGTAAAATCATACGTGTTAATGTTGTTGATTTGAGAAAAGTTTTCTTATTTCAAATTTCCGAAAAATGCTTTAGAATTTTTAAAAATTCACATTTGATTTTCACCATTTCTGTCATATGTATTGGCACAGTGCGTATGAAGTTTCTCCTTCACAGCAGTTGATATTTTTGGTGAGGAGCAAAGATAGGGACTTGGTAGAACATTTACTGGCTCCAGCAATGTATCTTTCTTTGTACGGGTTTTGTGTAGTTTGGGTATCCAGTATAGGTGATAATGTAGTATGATAAATTAAAGTTGTGATTTTATGTATCTAACCAAAGAGGAGAACCTGATTCACTCTATAGATGTAGCTGCATATCAAATTCTGTTGCGCTCTAGGAAAATATTGGACAGACCAAAGAGCTGCGGATCCACCTATGATAAAAACCTACAAAAATTTACAGCGCAGAACAAATCTACATAACTCCCCATTATACTTGTGTCCAACATTACTTAAACTTCCTGTGAACCGAAAACTCGTCGGTGTCGTCATCATCAACGCTGGGAGGATCACCGATTGAACCACGTAATGTTCTCAGATGAGTCGATGTTCACTGTGGACTTCCTGGACAGATGTAGTAGAGTTTGGCGCCGACGTAACGAACGTTTCCATGACGTTAACGTCATTAGACATAATCGGTATGGGGGTGGATCTGGTGTTGGGATGCATCACTGTTGTCGGCGGAACAGACTTGCATGTTCTTGCTGGACGTGTCACAGGGCAGTACTACCGGGACAATATCTTGGCACCTCCTGTTGTGCCCGTTTGGATGTCGTTATGGCCGCCGTTTCATTTTTCAAGATGGCAATGCCAGATGCCATAGGGCCAGGATCGTTACAAATTACATCCAATAGCAGAATATCACCACATTACCATGACCCGCACTCAGTCCGGACCTTTCCCCCGTCGATCATGTCTGGGACATGCTTGAACAGCGACTACGCCAACGTCAACAACCTCCTGTCATTGTCCAAGTACGTGCTGCAGCATTGCAACAGGAATGGAATAACCTTCCCCAAAATGACCTGGGACGTCTCGTTAGGAGTATGCCACGCCGAATCCGAGCTTGTCTGGCCAACCGAGGGGGTTTGTTGGTGTCGACCCTTATTTTGGAGAATCTGTCCTTTTCTGACTGTACACAGGGTTTCGAATAAATTGAGAAATGTATCCTTAATGTTTTTCTGTCATTTGTTTCCTTCCTGACCCCATGAACTGCATTACATTGTCCTTGTAAATCCAGTATCCCCTATTTTTTTAATAGTATATTTCCGGCATTCTCTCCAATTGCACGCACCAACTGAACCCGAGATACGCATCATTCCATTTGACATACTTCAATCACTAACACTGCTGTAAGAAACACAACCACATCAAACACTGAAAGTTCCACGACAGTCAATGTCAGGAGGCATACAGAATTTCCTGAATGGCGATATATATCGTGGGAAATTTATTGTCAACGTCCAAACATGTGAAAACAAATTCAAAACAAGACCGCGCGTCATCTCTGACACCGATTCTAATGACTGATAATTTTCATAAATAATCATATAATTTCAATGCAAAACGTTCTAAAATGCAATTCTTATCTCATATTATATCGGTCTTTCATTAATTAAATATTGTGATGATCAATACATATCTTTTCATATTTTCTGAACGAACTATTTGTAGCGGCGTAATGTTGACGTCACTATTGCAGTTCCGCTTGAGGTAAATAAAAGAAAATTTCGAATTTTAAATTTAATTGTCGGTAAGGATTAAATATGTGATAAAAATAATGTTCCATGGTTTGTGGTTGGATATGAGCCAAGGCTCGGGGATAGAAAACACACAATCACAAACCATGGGAGACCCTATATATATATATATATATATATATATATATATATATATATATACATACATATATATATATATATATATATATATATATATATATATATATATATAAAGAGCAAATAAAATAGTAATTAAAGTAACATTTTATGTACATAGGTCAAATTTGCAAGCTATTTGCCGTACTTGGTACTGTTTAAAAAAGAATCCATAATTCAATTTTAAAGAAAAACTAATAAATGACATTTTAGACATATAGATTTATAAGAAGAATTTTAGAAAAATACGCCGGTTTCGAGGTAAGAGCTCTTCTGTGTAGGAGGTGCATTTAGTGGAACTTTGAGTGTCTAAGTAAGACATAATGGACTTGCAGTTAGTGAGAGAGACAATAAAATGTATTAAAGCAATATAAGCTGTCAAAATTGTTATTTTGGGGTCCTAAAATTTAATCGAAAATTTTGTAAACATCTACCTTCTAATACCTGATTTTATCGATTAAACTTTTCACATGTTGTATTTTTTGCATTAAATGCAAAAATGTACGACAGTTGAAATTGGGTCTTCCCGTACCTTAATTTTCCCGACATTATTTCCGTATGCAATGACCTAAAGTTGAACTCATTCGGCAAAATCAAATGCACAAGCGCAATATTTCCGGTAAGCACGAAAGATGTCTGACACGAAAGGTTCAAAGCGAGGGAGAAAGCCGACTTTGGAATTTTGCGTAATGTTTCGAGCGATCCCTTAAAACTATCATAACTAAAAAACATACTATCATAACTTAAAAACATATAACATCGTTAACAATGCCAAAATAATGATGGTAACTAGAATTTTATCTCACCTCGCCGTCCATATTTTAATGACCCGGATACAACCCGATCCACCCCGATCAGCATCAGAATCATTCGTGTCAACATCGGTTATCTTCGGGATTGTCGCCGACGATTAATCAGCTGCCATTGTTAGGGTCAAACGGAATGTCGAGGAATATATTTTTCATCACGAAAAGGTGTGTAAACGATGCATAAGAGAGGAAATTCGATGCAGTTCTTTTTTTCAATCATATCAACGTTCATTTAACCTCTTTTAATGCCACTATAAAAAATTGCAATTTTGGCAGCTTATATTGCTTTAAAGCACCTTCTCTTTCAATATGTAAATTGTCCAAAATACAAAATACTATCAAATTAAATATTTTACTATTGCGGAAATATTAAACCAATTTCATATTTGTAAGTAATATCCTGGATATGATTCGTCCGAGCAACGAAATAACTTGATATAAAAAAAAAATCATGTATTTAATTACTCCTTGAATACTTATCATTCATCTAGTCTGTATCAGTCGAACTCGGGTGATGCAACCGCCTATAAGAAACTTACTGAGCACAGGCGCAGTGGTTAGAGCGTCGAGCTCAAGGATCTGATGATCCTTGAGTCGGGGGTTCGAATCCCACTGTGGTACGTGGGTGCCGGTCTTTCGGATGAGACCGTATAAACCGAGGTCTCGTGTCGCAGTAGGTGTGGCACGATAAAGATCTCTCCCTGCTCAAAGGCCCTGAGTACCGAGCATAGGCCTAAATTTGCAGCCCTGTCACCGGTAATGGTGACAGCCGCCGGATAGCTGAAAAATTGCTCAGGCGGCTATAAACAAACAAACAAACAAACTTATGCAGTGATGAATATTTGTCCCACTCTCGCAAGTAAACAAATTGCTTCGCGCCTTACTATGCACACTAGTTCTCGAAAGGGAAACAACTACGACGTATCTCGAAACCGGCGTATTTAACCTAGGGATTTCACTTTAGCAGGTATTTTACTACCCATCACCCCTAAGGGGCCTCCGTGGCCGAGTGGTTAGAGCATCGGGCTCAAAATCACAAAGCCTCTCACTTCTGTCGGCGCGTGTTCGAATCTCGGCCGCGGCGTAATGTGAGCAAGTTTGCCAGTTTACTTGCGGAAGGTCGGTGGTCTCTTCCCAGGTACATTGTATCTGGGTTCTCTCCTCCACCAACAAAAACTGGACGCCACCAGATAACTGAAAAATTGTTGAGTGTGGCGGAAAGCAATAAATAATCAATCAATAACCCCCCCCTTTTTTTTATCAATGAGAAATGATCAGCAAACTTTTAAAACTATCTGTTAATGAGTTGCTATAAATAGAATTCCTTATTTTACTTTTCAAATTTAATTGATTGTCCTTTGATGTGTTAATTTTCTTCTCTTTTCTATTATAAATTCATATTTTGATACTATTTATAAATACTAATTTTATGTTTGTATATGTGCTCTAAAGCAGGACCACAGTGAAAACTAGCTGTATGCTAATTTGTGTCATCCTGGGCAGATAAAGGATATTATTATTATTACTATTATTGACCTAGTATTTATAGATTTATTTACCTCCTTTCCACCTATGTAAGTTCTTTTAAAATCAACCTGTGAAGTAAACTACCCCCCCCCCTTTTATATCTATATTTGGTATTCAATAACAAGTTTTACACGTAGCACATAAACTCACTAAATTCTCGTTGAGTGTATATATTGAAGAATTGTATATAAATGTACAAAATCATGACATACCTATAATTCATTTATACGATAATATAATATAATACGATATATATAATTCATTTATTGTAATGATCCGCAAGGCCATGTCGTGTTTCTGTCACCGTGTATGTGAGGTGATGCGAGGAGGTTTTTTTATGTAGCAAATTAACAAACAATCAAGCAATCAATCGAATATTATTGCGTACGGCCTTAATTTGAACCTCAGTTCGTTTCCTTATTCATGCACTTTCTGAAACAGTAAAGTTTATGCGAATTTACACCAGCAGTTAAGCTACTGGCTTCCATAGCGAGATGTACTATAATTTTAGTTTGAAATTACACCTCTAATTCATAACTATGATCATATCTGTTACGGTTAAACTCGTAAACAACATTACCCTGTTGACTGCTAGCGAGGTACCATGCAATTCCCACATAGTAATTTCCCCGACCTCAGCATATTATCACGTAACACGTTAATTTTCGACGGAAAACATCAAAAGGCCCTATTAATGAGCAGAAGTCCAGGTGTATGCGGGTTACAAACTGATCTTTTAATGACAGATGTAGAAAGATATAAAAAAAACCTTTAAAAGTAAATGCCAGAGCAGGTGCATACTTCAACTAAACATGCTATAATTTAACAACATACTGACACTCACCAGCGAACTGCCCGGGTTGTCTGCATTTCTTTTTATTCTATATTATTTATGTACCTTAATCAATATGATGATGCCACATATTCTTTGTTCTTTACTTGATAAAGGCAGTGAAAACAGTTAAGTAATGTAAATTGAAAAAAAAGTCATTTATTTTGAAAATGACGATGTTATATAACAGAATAAGCTAGTGGGGTTAGAATTACATATCGATATAGAGATCTGAAGTTGGTCGCACCACTTTTCAGTCATATCAATATGATTTAGAAGTGTGGGTTACTGGCCCATAGCATATGCAGCTGACCATTTGCACTGCTTATATAAATATACGTTGCTATTATTTTAGGATATGAGTCCATTTTAAAGGGTACCACATATACAAATTTCAGACGATTTCAGTCACAATATCATATCAAATTTTTGTTCGCGTATAATATATCTTAAAAATGGGAGATATGTTATGTCATTGTACATGGAAATCATTGATTATAAAGACTGATTGATTGATTGTATATTATTTAACGTCCCTCGAGAAAACTTTTCACTCGTATGGAGATATCACTACTGCCAGTGAAGCACTGCAGAATTTAGGTCTATGCTCGGCGCTTAGGATCTTTGAGCAGGGAGGGATCTTTATCGTGCCACACCTGCTGTGACAGGAGGCCTCGGATTTTGCGGTCCCATCTGAAGGACCGCCACAGTTAGTCGCCTTTAACGACAAGCATGGGAGTACTGAGGACGTATTCTAACCCAGATTCTCACGTGCCATATGTAATACCAAGACACATGGCATAATCATTTGTCGAGGATCTTTACAGAAATACAGTTTATTACTTGATAGAGATAATAGATAATGACGAAATATCATGATAATTTCGTAATCTTTTGTAATCAGATATTCGAACAATCTGCTTGAATTCCCAGGGCACTGATTGTGCTCCTTTGTTATATTAGATGATTTTTCACAAGACAGAATTCATTTAAAGGCTTATAAATGAGAAAGCAAATATATTGCTGTGTACCTCACCTCGACATTTAAATATATGGAAGACATTTTATTTATCAATAATGATCATTTTCATCCATATGTCGATTCAATATACCCCAGTGAACTTGAAATAAAAAATCCTATTGAGCCCTACACATCTGATTCGAACTTAGATAATTTTGGGAAAGAGATGGTAACGGCAAGCTAGCAACTCACTCCATACATGTGTGACAAACGGGATGACTTTAGATTCTCCATCGTCAACTTCCCATATTCCATCATCGCCTGCATATAGTGTTCATACCAGCTGATTCGATGCGCAATAGCTTGATCAGCGTATGATCAGTTTTTAAATCGAGACGGGCTACTAACAAACAAATTGATGTTAAACAAGTTGATGTTACTGACATTTCAACAGTGTCGTTTAAAATCAGCACTTCACAACCGGGATGATTTCAATTTCTCCATCGTCAACGTCCCTTATTTATGTGGCAATATTCCATCATCACCAGTTCTGCATATGATCACTTTTAAAATCGATTCGGGCTACTGTACAGTCTCGTCTAATGTCAGCATTTCACAAATTTATGGTCGTTATAGCGATTTAGTTTGCCAGTAAAACCTGTCATTGGGTCAAATGATGCTGACGTGTTTCATACCAATTATTAGGGCATTCTGTACATACTGATTCTGACTAAGGATTGCTTAATTTACATGATCAAGTTATAGGGTATGGCAGGTTGACATGGGATGCTTGCTCCTCTTAGGCACCTGATCCCACCACTGATATCCAGGGATTCGTGCTTGCCCAACTCTGTATTCTACATTCTACATTTCTTACAGGAGTTAAGAAATTTCTCTCTGTTCGTTATCTTCATATTTAGATAACAACAACTTTGTCCTTAGTAGTAGCTAGACGTTCCTAAGTTTACCAATGCAAGATAAACTAATGGATTCGACGTTATCGCCGAAGAGAGTCTATAAATGATCGCCCAAGACATGGTCGACCACGTCTGACAATACAACGTCAACAGGTATTCATATGATAACGTCATTTGCGGAATAGGTTTGCGGTTGCCGCAAGAATGGTGCGCAAGCAAATAGGTATAGGGCAATTCACCGTAGAACAGATTTTCGAATATTGAAATATCGTGGGGAACTCTGCCGAAGACCTAACAAGGGTTTGCAATCTAAACCCATTTATCGACATTACAGAGTACAGTGTGCCAGACAGTTGTTAAATCAACATCAGAATTGAACACGTTTGAAAAAACAAATAAAAATACAAAGTAAGCAAGGCAGACGTACATGGACGCTATGCAGGCTATTGCGTGCTTGAGAGATATAGGTGGCGGAGAACACCAGTGTTCGAAGTGCAACAAACATAATTCATTGCTTCTAATCGGTCGTTTTGCACGGAAACTTAACTTCTCAGCTGTATATAAACGATTTTCTGCAACGTGTATTAGCAGCATTGAGAAAGCAGCACAACATATAGTAAGATTTTTTTTTCACAGGACAATGCTTGTTCACATATTTTGCGAATTTGACGAGGAGCTTCCCTGGAAGAAATGACATCAATGCCCATCATTTTCCTGGGTCTTAACCCACTTTAGGACAAGCTTGATGGATGCACGAGCAGCCAACAGCCGCAAAATCCAACAGAACTGGCAAGGGTGTTGTTGGAAGAATACTAGAAAATTCCTCAAAGAACAATTCGGACCATTTGTCATTGAAATGTTGCCTACGCCCCGTCACAAACGCTTACAGTGGACATGCAAATACCTGGTATCTGAGCGAAGCCACAATTTTTGCCCTCTCTTACGGCCTTTGACCTCGTTTGTAGCCTCTCAGAGAATAGCAATGACATTTTAAATTGATGGAAAAACGATTTTATTCATCAAAGATTATAAACCAGAAATTCGATGTTTATAATTAATGAAATAAAAATGAAACAAAGAATAACCTGTTGTGTGTTTAGTATATAATGATCCAAAATTAAAAACATAATAAAATATTTCAAAATAATTTAATTCTTTTTGTATTCTAGTTTCTCAGATTTGTCAGATTCAAACTGAGGAACACGTGTTATTTTTGTATATCCTGGTTTGGTATGGGGCCCCCACCCCTTTGACAACCAGCTGCCGGAACTACTCCCCCTCTTAATCACTGCATGAGTCTTCTACGGAATATAAAGTCAACGTGTGCAATAAGATACTTCTCTCTACCATACATTTTATTTTCATTATTTCTCTTTTCAAGCAGGAGGTATACATGTAGAATCTATTTAGTACATAAACCACTGTTGTAAAAGATCAATATATTTTCTGCATATGATGTTCAACTCGATTGCATCGGAATTGGTATAATTTATGTTTTATATTACAACCACTGGGTTGATGCCTCAGCTGTTGGACTGCTAGTCCCGGAGGGTATTCACCAGTCCAT
Source organism: Ostrea denselamellosa (assembly GCA_024699665.1). Taxonomy (NCBI): domain Eukaryota; kingdom Metazoa; phylum Mollusca; class Bivalvia; order Ostreida; family Ostreidae; genus Ostrea; species Ostrea denselamellosa. The sequence goes on from JAMZEH010000068.1 coordinate 6,283,061, forward strand.
TTGCTAAGTACTTCGGCACTAGCATGATTGATTGATTGATTATTTATTGCTTTCACACTCAACAATTTTTCAGTTATCTGGTGGCGTCCAGTTTTTGTTGCTGGAGGAGAGAACCCAGATACAATGTACCTGGGAAAAGATCACCGACCTTCCGCAAGTAAACTGGCAAACCTGCTCACATAACTCCGCGGCCGAGATTCGAACACGCGCCGACAGAGGTGAGAGGCCTTGTGATTTTGACCCCGATACTTTAACCACTCGGCCACGGAGGCCCCTAGATACTAGCATGAATCAAGGATAAAAATTTGCTATCATAAAATTAAGTTGATTGATTGATTATATATATATTCTTTAACGTCCGCTCGAGAAATTTTCACTCATATGGAGACGACACTATTACCTGTGAATGGCTGCAAAATTTAGGCCTATGTTCGGCTCTCAGGGTCTTTGAGCAGGGAGGGATCTGTAACGTGCCACACCTGCTGTGACCTCGGTTTTTGCGGTCTCATCCGAAGGACACGGGTAGCGCAGTAGGTAGCGCGTCAGTCTCATAAAATTAAGAAATTCATTTGAAAATTAAGAATTATCTCCCTCATGCATACCTCTGGTCATTTGTTGGATTTGGCTCCACTGTTTGGTAATATTTGTTCATTGAACTCTTCCAAGTTTGTTCTTATTTCGGATTTCCAGCATATTGGACTTAAGCATTGCTGAAGAGACATTAAATGCGCATCTGGTGCATCAAGATTGGCACCCTTTATGTTTTATACTGACATGATTACCGCCACTTGACTATGCATTATTACGTATCGGATTTAATATCAGCGGTAATGGTGCATGCAAGGGTAAGTTTTCATTTATTAAAAATTTTGACATAAGTTTAAAAGCTGTAAATTATTGCATTGAAAACTTCCTTTGGGTAGACAGTCAACAGTGCAATTTCCCGTATTTTCTCAATCTGTCGGAACGACTTTAAAGTCGATCTTTAAAGGGCAACAAAATATGCATTACATCCATAGTCTATACATATTTTCAGTTATGTAGCACAAGTAACCTTCAACAACTACGTTTACAAGTTTAAGAAATAGGCTCCGTAGAATTAAGATGTCTGCCTTGAACACAGCTAGACGCTAGTTCGTAGTGCTTGCTAAGTTAATCATTACACGACTCAAATGATTTGTATTTTTCAATAATTATGTACATTTTAATGAACAAATATTAGTACTTTCGTCTTGTTGCATTGAATTATAAGGAATGCCTTTAATTTTGGGGCAAATTATATGAGTATAACCTGGGTTGGATAAATTTACGCTGTTGTGCAATCCGCTTCGCGAATTATCCAGCATAAACGTACCCAACCCTGGTTATTCGCAAAAAATATGCTCCAAAATTAATGTCATTCCTTAAATAAAATTGCTAAACAAATCGTCTACTTAAACATTCTAAACATGGATACAGATACGTTTGATTCTTTAAACATTCTATGAAAACAAAAACAAATACTGAATAAATTGCAGGTTCTCAGGGGCATGCTTACAATCAATCCTAAAGGCGTACGTAATGGAAATTAAGAGGATAAAAAGCAGGAAACAAATTGCCCGTGGTTATCAATCTCTACGTTTATTATTTCTTGTGTTTAAGGTTCTTAGATGCTGGTGCATCAATGGAATTCACAGAGGAAAAGAAAGGTCAAATAACCATGGGCGACTTGTCCAGTAAAGTAAGTCAAATACTGTAATATATATACTAATGTCCTTACACCCAGACATGTACTAATGTTCTACCATTTATTAAAAGAGATACGCTTCCAAACGCGCAGAAAATTCATCTAAGTCTATACTTAAATATTAATTTCTGTCACATAATTTACAACAAAAATATTGATGGAGACATATACTGTAAACAAACTTTAATTCAAGACATTAGATTTACCAGTGATGGACTTGTTCGCAACGACTGATATTCACGACTGAGATAATCTTACGCAAATGAAAAGGTGAAGATAAAAAAAAAGAACAGCGAGAATCTAATAACTCTAACAAGGTATGCAAAATTAAGAATTGAGCAAATACAGACCACTGGATATACCAGAGGTGGGATCAGGTGCCCAGGAGCAAATATCTTCTATCACCACAGAGTCTTCCATACCTGCTTCGTGCTTAAATATTTTATTGAATATAGATGTTAACGGTAAACTAACTCCTCGACTTCATGACAAACGGGATGACTTCAGCTTCATATACAAGAACTTGATCTGCGTATAATAAGTTTTTAGATCGAGACAGCTTACGGACAAACAATTTGATGTTACTCTGGTTTCAATAGTCGTTTAAAGTCAGTATTTCGCAAATTCTATGGTCGTTACAACCATCTGGTTTCTTTACACATTGAAGGTAACTACGAATTTTGCCGTTTACTTAATCAGGGTATATGGCTCACTGCTAGTGCGACCAGTGGACAGGTGATGCTTACTCACCCTAGGCATTCAATCGCATCTCTGGTAAACCCAGGGAGCCGTGTTTGCCAATCTCTGTTTTTTATTTTCTATTGAAATTGCGAGATTTAATATTGTTAGTTACCGTAGCATTTGCATGCTTTTGGAGAGAAATAAAAAAAAAATTATCAAATTGTAAATTTAACTCGTTTTCTGTGCCTTTCCTTGGTTATTGAAATCACGAAAATGCTGAGATAACTAACATTACTCAATCTCGTAAAATCTGTTGAAAATTCAAATCAGAGAGATTCACAAACGCTGACTTCTGGAAATACCAGAGGTGGAATCAGGTGCCTAGGAGGAGGAAGCATCTCCTATCGGTCATACTGGTCGCGAGCCCTACATCCTGATTAAGTAAACGGAGCAATTCGCAGTTAGAATTAGTGTGCCAAACAACGCTAAATGTTCCAATTTAGTATCAACAGAACATCACGGATGCCTGTAAGTATGCTTACAGTTTAATTTTCAATCGATTTCAGAAAATACGCTCTTTGATAAAGTTAACTGGTGATTCAGTCGGAATTAGTTGCAGTTAACCCACTGACAATTTTGTATTCAATATTCACTTCTATCCGTTTTATCTTTAAATGTGTTTAGCAAAACAGAACGTATTCATATTTGACAAACACAAAATACTACTTTGCTTGGATTGGCACTGCTCCAGTAGAACGTAAGAATGGCATGACGTGTGCACTTCTAAGTGACCAATCTCAAATATAATAATATGATTCATTTATAAACGATCAAAGGAGTCGCAGTTCGGGTTTATCTTTGAATTCAAGTTGGAGTCTTACATTTTGAAAGAGCTGGGAACATTTAAATCGTTCTCCCGCAATCTATGATGTAACCTGACAAAAGGTGTACTTTAATTCAGTTTCCATATTGGGCATAGTTTGTGACAATTGATGACAGTATGAACAAATATTCTATATAGTCCATAGAAATATTAATGCTCATCACTACGGTTTATCGAATTTATTGCTATATTTTGATTTGCCTTAGCTTACCTGAGGTGGAAGCTAATTTGATTAAAGTTTATCCGTCGTGATCGTCTGACTTTTCGTCATTTGTTAGCTTAAATTCCACTTCTCTCTCTTTTGAACCACAAATCAATCTAATTCTTAATTAGCTTCATGTTTGCTGAGTGTCCCTAGATGCATAGACATCCTAATTTGTTTTTTTATTGAAGGGAAGGCAATTAGAAAGAACTAAATATAACGCCGATTGCTTAAAATTATTCTCAGATCCACTGGTCGTATGTAGAAGTTTCCTTATATGACAATTTCCAAGTCAGAACTCCAGGTCAGGTAGCATCCAAACTAGTGTTCAAAATCACCACCAAGTAACATAAAAAGAATTCCAAAACAGATCAATTGATTTTTTTTTCACGCAGATTACAATTTGTCAATTTGATATAATGCAAGCGTTATATCGTTTTGCACTTTCAAATTTATTTAAAGAAAAAATATCACTTTTATAAAGGTTATAAACTGTTTAAGACTGTCCAGAAACAATGGAGATCGCTCGTACCTTATATATTTTCTTTAGAAAATATGGCTAATCTTTTTAAACTTGAATATCAAGATTCTTAACTGTCTTTTACAGTGTATGGATTACTATTAAAACGCATGTTATGACTATGTTTTACATGTATCGGACATTTTGTTTTTGTATAAAAGTATAAGGAAAAAAACCCAATATATATATATATATATATATATATTAAAAATGTGATGTGTGTTGTATATATGTGCAATTGAAAGAATGTTTAAATGAATCATGTTAGTCATCTTGTTTATCTTTGTGATATTAAATTTGATAATATATTTAAAATACCCTTTTCAGCATTTTACGTGTAACTTTGCTTTGTTTTATGTGATATATTATGTTTATGTATGTTGTAAAGCATTTAGTAATAATTGTAATGTTATATAATGCGCCATATAAATTCTTTGTAATAATAATAATAGTAATAACAATATTTCTTTGTTTATAATTATATTGTTTAACGTCCCGCTGGAGAATCTTTCACTCATATGGAGACGTCACCATTGTAACATAGATGAGCTAGGCCATCTCCAAATAACACTCAAGACTGTTTTAATTTATAATTTATTTACAAAAAAAAATAATTATAGAAAAAAAATATATATACACTTACTCACTCGCAAGTACTCACTCTCACACACACTTTCTTTCAACTTAAAAAAAAATACTATCTACCTAAACAAAATAAACTTTACGACAGACAGACGGATCTTCGTGACAATCTAAATCAACAAAGTGTTGCCTAAATGTATAAACCTCACTAAATGACCATATGAATCAGTGTTCAAAGGTTTGCACTGAGAATATCCACTTAGTTATCCTGGGAACTTCTCTCTCGATTATGGACTCTTGTCCTAGGTGACTGTGCTCTAGTGATCCACCATTCCTCTGGGGCTGCAATCCCGGACTTTCTCACAGTGGTGTCACACACGGCGTAGTCCTTCACAGATCCTTGTGATCCTTACTTCTGACTCCAAGACATATCGCTACAATTTGGAATGAATATAATAATATCCGTTGACAATATAAAATGTATAGGCAACCTAGCTCGATAAGCAACAGTAAAATGTCACTTGAATAATAACAATGTGTCTGTCCATATACATTAACAATGGATAGCATGGTAACATGTAAACAATGACAAAACCAATATGGCGTCAACTTCCGGATACTCACTTCCGCTCAAGACATTTAAACAATTTTACAAAAGTTCCAAGTACAAGAAAAAAAACCACGCTTACAAAGGAGCAACAACAAAAAAGAATTATACTGCAATAGAAATTCAATACTATCGATTGAAATTTAGGGCATTTAAACGTTCTCACTGCTGCCACACCTGACTGACCACACACAGGTAAGGCAGGTGAATGTTGGCCAAGGTTATATTTAAGTCACCGATATATGACATTTCAACAAACATTGGCAAAATATATAATAAAATAAACTAAATTATACTCACCACGGTCTGTTTTCCGTGCCCTTAATGAAATGGTTCAGTAAGATGCAGATACCCAAGACAGCCTCAAACTTGCTGCTTGTAAAGAAACGTGCCTATTTGCACGATAGCACACCCGGGAATGGCTCAATACTCATGCCTCACGCCAGACCACGTGAGTATAGAATTATCGGTAATGCTGACACATAGAAATTTGGGAAATAAACAACACAACAAGACCGTGTAGCTAGCCTGATATACATGTGATTGTTACAACCATTTCCGATGAAGGGCTGCAAAATTTAGACCTATGTTCGGCGCTTATGGCCTTTGAGCAGGGAGGGAAAGATTCTCGAGCGGGACGTTAAACAATATATAATCAATCGATCAATCAATCGACATATAGAGTAGATAATAGTTGTGCAAACTATAATACTAGTGATAAAGTTGGAACTACAATGAGGAGTTAAAATTTCGAATATGTAGGACAGTCTTGTTCACATATCCTATGTTCACATGCGGAAAACACATTTTCTTTGTACAAATGTAGTGGAATGAACGTACAATGACTTTTTGCTACCCAAATATATCGTATCACCCTTATTGGTAGCATTACCAATGTTAGCCATGTGTTTATGAAAAATTGTGAAGCCACTCTATATTAATAGCCTTAAATATCACAGACGACATATTGTTATAAAGCTTTCTTCAACTGTGATTATCATCTTGGCCGACAAATTACAATAGTAAATTTTTTTTTGCTTTGAATATCAACTTTGTAAATTAGACTCGTCATTCAAAATTTTAATTATTAATAATATTAACATTAAAATAGTCCAAGCAGGAGGTATTTAGTAAAGAAAGTCACTCCATTTTTATCGTTTTCAATTTCCAGTTTTTTTTCGCATGACAATAGCCCACTTTCGGGTTTTGAAACAGAACTAAGTGTAGGTCACGTATCTATCGAGTGATTGGGCTTGTCTGTGGAAGAGGGTTATGAATGAAAATCATTTTAAAAGGATGTGGACCTACTTACATACTTTCCAAACAAATATTTGTTATTGTGTATGAAGAGTTTAAGCAAATTTGTTATTTGCCTTGTTACAACAAAATAACATGTCTCCGTTATGTTACTCGTACTTTAATGTTTTACTTCCTATTCCTTTAATGTTTTACTTCCTATTCCTTTAATGTTTTACTTCCTATTCCTTTAATGTTTTATTTCGTTGTTATTTTTTGCCTATTTTCATTGTTCATTACAGATTTTATTTCGGTACTGTTTACCAAAACGTGATTATAGTGACAGGGATCTTGCATTACAACTTCGAATTCTTTTCGACAAATACTTCCCAAGTCAATTTTCATTTCAACTTTAACAAGGTACCAAACCCATTTTACAGACCAAACAATATCTTAAGGAATCGATAGAGATTTCCATTTAATGATCCATCGATCTCTTTCCCAATCTTTACCTTCAGTCGTTTTCAAATTGAACAATCTTAAAACGATGCACTTCAAATCTAGTCTCGTGTTTACTGTATGACCTTAAATGCATTTTTGAGGTTAACCTAAGTGATTTGAAAGGCTTTGCTATAGTTGATACATTTACATTTGTACAAAATTCTCACAGGTTTTCATCCTCCGTAAGATCAATGCTCTACTTTATCTTGATGAAGTTATTGTTGAAAAACATTTTGCCATGCTTTTAATTGACAGAGACCGCAATAGAGGCTAAAAGTGGATTAAACTTCAATTAGCAAACTGAAATTCAATCTTATGATTCCAGTGGCGTAAATGCAGGTAAACACAGGATTGTCTCTCACGATATTATATCTATTATCATTCCTATGAAACTTAATATTCATTTCACAAACTACAATTTCAATTCAACGTCCTTGCTGTCGTTCGTTCTGAATTGTACCCCCCCCCCCCCCTTTTTAATTGTGACATTAAATACCTTAATAATCACGAACAATCTTGCTACTTCATGTTTTGTAGTCTTTATGATCTCCTCAAAAACCTGTTTTTATTCTTTTCAATGTGGCATACATCAATCTTTACGAGGGTTATGATATCCAAATATATGTTTTAAAATTTATTTAAAATTTATTAAAGTATTTAATGATCACCAATACATTTCCAAATATAGCATGCTTCTGACTGATAATTGATAACCATTCTACTTGCTATTATAAATGAAAAGTCGAAGATAACGAGCAGTGATGAGTCCCATAGATCCCATATGAAATACAAATTAGAGAGTTGGTTAAACAGTAAATAAACCAGAGGTAGGATCAGGTGTCTAGGAGGAGTAAGAATCCCCTGTGAATGGGTCACAGCCGCGGTGACCCTGTATCTTGATCAGATAATAAAAAATATGACTAGGCGTCAAAGCATTGTAAAGCAATTAAATGGTATAAGTGGCGAATAGCCTGACGGAACGTTTTAAGGGATTCACATCATATATTGACGACGAAAGGATCCACTTTGAAAAGACACAGTACTCAATATCGCAATTTCCATATAAAATACATATTAGAGAGATTAGTAAAACACGGGCCCCTGGACATACCAGGAGTGGGATCAGGCGCCTAGAAGAAGTACACATCGTCTATCGATTTGTCACACCCGCCGTGAGCCCTATATCTTGATCAGGTAAATGGAGTAATCCGCAGTCAGAATCAGTGTGCCAAGAACAACATAACAATTGGCATGAATCACGTCAGACAGCATTTGACCTAATGGAAGGTTTTACCGGCGAATTATATCGTTATAAACGATCCTAAAATTTGCAAAATGCTGACTTTAAACGCGACCGTACAAACCCCTGTAATATCGACTTGTTTTTCAGTACCCTGCCTCGATTACAAACTGATCATAAGTAGAACATGCTCTGACGTATAGAGTAAGACCGTGTAGCTAGCCTGATATACATGTGATTGTTACAACCATTTCCGATGAAGGGCTGCAAAATTTAGACCTATGTTCGGCGCTTATGGCCTTTGAGCAGGGAGGGAAAGATTCTGGAGCGGGACGTTAAACAATATATAATCAATCGATCAATCAATCGACATATAGAGTAGATAATAGTTGTGCAAACTATAATACTAGTGATAAAGTTGGAACTACAATGAGGAGTTAAAATTTCGAATATGTAGGACAGTCTTGTTCACATATCCTATGTTCACATGCGGAAAACACATTTTCTTTGTACAAATGTAGTGGAATGAACGTACAATGACTTTTGCTACCCAAATATATCGTATCACCCTTATTGGTAGCATTACCAATGTTAGCCATGTGTTTATGAAAAATTGTGAAGCCACTCTATATTAATAGCCTTAATTATCACAGACGACATATTGTTAGAAAGCTTTCTTCAACTGTGATTATCATCTTGGCCGACAAATTACAATAGTAGATTTTTTTTTACTTTGAATATCAACTTTGTAAATTAGACTTGTCATTCAAAATTTTAATTATTAATAATATCAACATTAAAATAGTCCAAGCAGGAGGTATTTAGTAAAGAAAGTCACTCCATTTTTATCGTTTTCAATTTCCAGTTTTTTGGCATGACAATAGCCCACTTTCGGGTTTTGAAACAGAACTGAGTGTAGGTCACGTATCTATCGAGTGATTGGGCTTGTCTGTGGAAGAGGGTTATGAATGCAAATCATTTTAAAAGGATGTGGACCTACTTACATACTTTCCAAACAAATATTTGTTATTGTGTATGAAGAGTTTAAGCAAATTTGTTATTTGCCTTGTTACAACAAAATAACATGGCTCCGTTATGTTACTCGTACTTTAATGTTTTACTTCCTATTCCTTTAATGTTTTACTTCGTTGTTATTTTTTGCCTATTTTCATTGTTCATTACAGATTTTATTTCGGTACTGTTTACCAAAACGTGATTATAGTGACAGGGGTCTTGCATTACAACTTCGAATTCTTTTCGACAAATACTTCCCAAGTCAATTTTCATTTCAACTTTAACAAGGTACCAAACCCATTTTACAGACCAAACAATATCTTAAGGAATCGATAGAGATTTTTATTTAATGATCCATCGATCTCTTTCCCAATCTTTACCTTCAGTCGTTTTCAAATTGAACAATCTTAAAACGATGCACTTCAAATCTAGTCTCGTGTTTACTGTATGACCTTAAATGCATTTTTGAGGTTAGCCTAAGTGATTTGAAAGGCTTTGCTATAGTTGATACATTTACATTTGTACAAAATTCTCACAGGTTTTCATCCTCCGTAAGATCAATGCTCTACTTTATCTTGATGAAGTTATTGTTGAAAAACATTTTGCCATGCTTTTAATTGACAGAGACCGCAGTAGAGGCTAAAGGTGGATTAAACTTCAATTAGCAAACTGAAATTCAATCTTATGATTCCAGTGACGTAAATGCAGGTAAACACAGGATTGTCTCTCACGATATTATATCTATTATCATTCTTATGAAACTTAATATTCATTTCACAAACTACAATTTCAATTCAACGTTCTTGCTGTCGTTCGTTCTGAATTGTACCCCCCCCCTTTTTAATTGTGACATTAAATACCTTAATAATCACGAACAATCTTGCTACTTCATGTTTTGTAGTCTTTATGATCTCCTCAAAAACCTGTTTTTATTCTTTTCAATGGGGCATACATCAATCTTTACGAGGGTTATGATATCCAAATATATGTTTTAAAATTTATTAAAGTATTTAATGATCACCAATACATTTCCAAATATAGCATGCTTCTGACTGATAATTGATAACCATTCTACTTGCTATTATAAATGAAAAATCGAAGATAACGAGCAGTGATCAGTCCCATAGATCCCATATGAAATACAAATTAGAGAGTTGCGTAAACAGTAAATATACCAGAGGTAGGATCAGGTGTCTAGGAGGAGTAAGCATCCCCTGTGAATGGGTCACAGCCGCGGTGACCCTGTATCTTGATCAGATAATAAAAAATATGACTAGGCGTCAAAGCATTGTAAAGCAATTAAATGGTATAAGTGGCGAATAGCCTGACGGAACGTTTTAAGGGATTCACATCATATATTGACGACGAAAGGATCCACTTTGAAAAGACACAGTACTCAATATCGCAATTTCCATATAAAATACATATTAGAGAGATTAGTAAAACACGGGCCCCTGGACATACCAGGAGTGGGATCAGGCGCCTAGAAGAAGTACACATCGTCTATCGATTTGTCACACCCGCCGTGAGCCCTATATCTTGATCAGGTAAATGGAGTAATCCGCAGTCAGAATCAGTGTGCCAAGAACAACATAACAATTGGCATGAATCACGTCAGACAGCATTTGACCTAATGGAAGGTTTTACCGGCGAATTATATCGTTATAAACGATCCTAAAATTTGCAAAATGCTGACTTTAAACGCGACCGTACAAACCCCTGTAATATCGCCTTGTTTTTCAGTACCCTGCCTCGATTACAAACTGATCATAAGTAGAACATGCTCTGACGTATAGAGTAAGTTGAGAGATAAAACGCCATGTGCAGTTCATAATGAATGTTGCTACACAGATAAGAGAAGTTGACGATGGAAAATTTGTCATAAACTTGAATTGTTAGTATGCCGTGAGCATCTATACTCTGCAAAAAAAGAAACGCATAGCCCTTTTGAAATTTTAAAAATGCAAATTATGTATTTTACCAGGTAAACTGAAATGGTCAATTGAGTAATTGATTTTTTACAGGTAAGTATGAAACTTTAAAGGTCTGTTCATTTGATTTGGCTCTCTGCCAAATTAGCTCGGCGACTCTCTAAAATTGCACATCACCTCTATCGCCATGGAATTTGGCTTACGTTTTTCACGAGAACTTTGTGCTTAATTCAACCACTATATTAAAGCGTATAAAAGGACGAAGTTTGAAGCTTGAATTCATCATAACGTTAAAATGCTGCCATGCAAAGGTTGGACCCTGCTACTCGAAATATCGTCATTGGCCGTCTCCAGGCCGGAGTATCCCAAAGTGATATTGCACGAACTGAAAACGTAAATCAGAGCACAATTTCTCGGCTGTGGAACAGATTCCAGCAGACTGGCTCTACTAATGACCGACCGAGGAGTGGGCGACCTCGCATTACGACTCCTGGACAAGATCGCTACATCCGGGTCTTTCATCTACGGAATCGAACCGTTGCTGCATTAGCTACTGCAGTCGGAATACCTGGATTGAGAAGAATCAGCTCGCAGACAGTCCGCAACCGACTTCGACAATATGGCATTAGACCCAGAAGACCGTATTTTGGAGCAGTTTTGACACCGTTACACAGACGAGAAAGAGTCCGATGGTGCAACAGATTGAGGGGCTGGACATTCCGCAACTGGCGTAGAATCTGGTTCAGCGATGAGTCCCGTTTTCTGCTACAGAAACGTGATGGAAGAATCCGTGTATACCGGCGCAGGAATGAACGTTTCTCTTCCTCGTGTGTCCAAGAAGTGGATAGCTTCGGTGGAGGTAGCGTCATAATGTGGGCGGCGATCTCTAATGACCGTAAAACAGAACTGGTACATGTCCCGGGCAATTTAAACGGCTCAAAGGTACAGAGACGAAATTCTCCAACCTCACCTGATGCGCGTAATTGACCGACAGAGGGAGTTATTCCAACATGACAATGCTAGGCCTCACACAGCCCGCTTAACAATTGACTACCTTCAGCAGAACAACATTAATGTGCTACCATGGCCTTCCAAATCACCGGATTTGAATCCGATTGAACACTTATGGGACCAACTGGATAAACGTGTGCGCCTGCGCCAACCTCCGCCTCAGACCCTCGATCAGCTCCGTCAAATGTTACAACAGGAATGGCGAACAATTCCACGCAATAACGTAAGAACATTGATTGACTCTATGCCAAGGAGATGCAGAACTGTGTTGGCAGCTCGAGGTGGTCATACACGGTACTAACTTAAACGTGACAGGAAGTGTTCTTAACTGTAATGATCTGACTTTTTTTTCACCAATATCTAAGGTTTGGACTGTAATTTTTTTCAATTGAAACAATTCTAGTGAATATCTACATTTTTTATTGTAAAATCATAATCCAAAATACATCTACTAAATCTTAAAAAATCCATTATGCGTTTCTTTTTTTGCAGAGTATATTTTCAATAAAACATCTAGGTATGAAGCAGATATGGAAGACTCTGTGGTGTATTCAATAATGATTATTGTTAGTAAATAAACATCGATATATTTAAATGTCGAATTGAAGGTCACAGCAAGAAAGAACAAGGGGCACTAAGGGCCAAAATATGCCCAATGTCAAAACATCATAATTTACTGTTATTCTGATTAACTGGAACTTGTATCACCAATTTCAGCCATTATTAGGTTGATTATTTAATATTTTGTGAATTTTGGGGTAAAATATTGGAAAAACAACAAAAAATCACAGATTTCTGGAAACAATTAATAACTTTTTTAATAAACAAGAAATGAAAATACAAACAGATCAAAATTTTAGAATTCATCATACAAAATTACAAAATAAACAATTGGTAATAATTGGTGGGCCTAAATTCCCAATATTTGGGGTAAAACGACCGATTTTTGCGAAAAAAATCAGAGATTTCTGGAAATAATTAATAACTATGAAGTGAAACAAGAAATAACAAAACAAATATTTCCTTATTTAAGAATTCATCATACTAAATCAGACTGAAAAAGAAATTACACTGTAAGTATGTCCAAATTCCTTATTTTGGGGAAAAATGACCATTTTTTACCCAAAAATCACCGATTTCTGGAAACAATTAATAACTTTTACATTTATCGAGATCTGGTGATATAAGCAATTACACAGTTTAGAACCTACAACAAAAAATTAAATGAAAAATAAAATTGATCTATTAACTATGTCCGAATTCCTCATTTTGGGGGAAAATGGCCATTTTTTACCCAAAAATCACCGATTTCTGGAAACAATTAATAACTTTTACATTTATCGAGATCTGGTGATATAAGCAATTCCACAGTTTAGAACCCACCACACAAAATTAAATTAAAAATAGAATTGATCTATTAACTATGTCTGAATTCCTGATTTTGGGGGAAAATGGCCATTTTTTACCCAAAAATCACCGATTTCTGGAAAGAATTGATAACATTTACATTTATGAGATCTGGTGATATAAACAATTCCATAGTTTAGAACCTACAACACAAAATTAAATTAAAAATAAAATTGAATAGTTAATTATGTACAAATTCTTCATTTTGGGGCAAAATGACCAATATTTACACTAAAATACCAGATTTCTGAAACAATTTATATTTGATATTTTAAACAAGAAGTAACAAAACAAAGAATTCCATGTATTAAAATTCATCATCAGAATTGCACGAAAAATGTTTTAAAACATTAATATGTCCAAATTCCTTATTTTGGGGCAAAATGAAAACATTTTATACAAAAATCACAGATTTCTACAGATAATCTGTGAGTCCTTTGCTGGTATCAAAGTCTAGTCTGCATTTTTCATTTCTGAGAGCAAAAGACCTGATGGATGATAAAAGTGAATATATGTCACTTTTGTTGAAAAATGTTTGACAGTCACTCGAAGCAGCCTCCAGACACTTGATTGCATCTTCTCTTAGGAAGGCATCTGATGTCACATGTGTGTGGCAGCACCTTGCCCCAGACAGTAGCAGGCGACCTGTTGCAATAAATATTCTGTGTCTGCATTCGGTAGACAATGAGAACAGCTTTGAATCTCTCTTCTTACATATCACACAACTGGAATGACTCTTTCCTGAAGACTGTATAGGAAGGGGAATCACTTTTGGACTTTTAATATTCACTGTCTTCCTTGCCTTTACTGCTGGTTCATAATCTGGATCATTGTTATAGGATGAATCTGAAACACAACTCGTAGTTTTCTTAACAGATTTGCAAGGACGGGTGGATTTATAAAACTTAGAGGAACAGTTGGTACATGTTACATCTGTCGCCTGGCAGGTGGTAAGACCTAGATACTGTCTGTAACTGTCATAGGCAGAACCCAATATGAATCGCCTTTGGTCTGGTTTTGTTCTTTTACCACAAGAGACACATGGGTATGCTTTTGGCCCACCTCTAGGCATATTCTTAAAAAAAATTGAAAATATGTCTTAGATTTACACTACAGTACAAACTACATGAACTAATACCGCAACATAATACAAAAGATACACAACTGATTCAGATCAAGGCATAATATCAGTCTGACAATTTTACGGTAGACCGATAGAAGAATTTTCCTATACAAACATGTGAAAAAATGAATTCCCCTATTGTGGATCCACCCGACCACCAGGGGCCATATGGTTTTATCAAACTTGAATCTGCATAATATCTGGAAGCTTCCATGTAAAATTGAATTTTTCTGGCCTTGTGGTTCTTGAGAAGAAGATCTTTAAAGATTCTTATATAAACGCATGTAAAAATGATTTTCACTACTGTGGCCCCACTCAACTCCCGGGGGTGGGGGGGGGGGGGTTCATGATTTTTACAAACTTAAATTTGCACTGTATCAGGAAGCTCCCTTGTATGTTTGAACTTTTTTGGCCTTGTTGTTCTTGAGAAGATTTTTATATGACACAATCTTATTTTTCTTTTTTCCATTTTTGTGATTATTTCCCCTTAGAAATGGACCTGGCCCTTCATTTGAACAAACTTGAATTCTCTTTACCTAAGGATAATTTGTACCAGGTTTGATTGAAATTGGCCAACTGTTCTGCATGGAGAAGATTATTTTGTGTTTTTACTCTTTTGCTATTATCTCCCCTTGGAGAAGGATTTCGCCCTTCATTTAAACAAACTTGATTCCCCTCAACCCAAGGATGATTTGTGCCAAGTCTGATTAAAATTGGTCCAGTGGTTCTGGAGTAGGAGTCGAAAATGTAAAATTAAGTTTAGGCTGCCTAAAGTTAATTCTACATTTAACGTCACCACCGCGCGTAAAATTGCCGTTTTAAAAAACAAACAAATCCGGATTTAAAGAAGTCGTTCATTTTGTTTTAATCTACAAATCGGGGAGGATGCTCATAAACCTCATAATAACCCTACCAATCATAAATCTTAGCCACAAAGCTCCAAACCTATCATCACACACTTTTAAACAATATGCTGCTGAATTATATGGGATAATTGAGTGATTTCAATTTACTTGAATTTGAATATAAAATCCGACAAATTGATGTTTATTTCACAGAATAGATAATTTTCAATAAATACACATCATTTGTTTAAAACTTTTGTTTGTTTAATTTTCGATCTCCTCCCTCCCTCATAGGTTTTGAATTTTGAAGGTGACGTTAAACGGAAAATTAATTTTGAATCGCCTTACAGACAAACATTATAACAGACGGACAACGGGCGATCAGAATAGTTCACTTGAGCTTTCAGCTCAGGTTAGCTAAAATACACACATACACACAAAACCAAATGTAAGTTCAAGTTCAAGGTCATAACTCCTTAAAATATTGGGAATAACATTCCCATTTTCATCTACACTACTATATTTTTATCGTTGTTTTATACACTGTAATACACATTAATTTGAAATCCCTAAGAGGTATGAGGAGTTGCAAATGGAGTTGCAAAAAAAAAACAATTTGAATTAAAGAGCTAATATTGCCTTCATTGAAGAAAATTTATAAACAATATTTGATTTTAATTTGTACAGGAATTGTGTTGGGGTCGAATTCACCGCACACCCATACAATGAAAGGGCAAGGTCATTTAAAAATATCACACCAGCTGTCAAAATCATCTTGGGGTATCATTGCCTGTAATTTGTATTGCATCTGTACATTTTTGGTCATATATTCACTTTGATGTGAGATCGGCGATGGACATATGCACATTAATATGAAAACTTATGCAGAGAGGGAGACTGGATAATGCCTATCGCAATTTCTAGACCAAGCTAAAGCCCGGCCTTGCAAAGCAAAGTTCATTTTGTTACCAAGCCTATCTTAATAAATATCATTTTTTTCAATGTTATCTAAGGTGTTTTACGGTATAGCTAATATGCAATACATAAATACTAGCTACTGCACTGTGCGTCTTGAACAAATAGAATCATCATAAGCCTACATGTGCGTGAAATCGTGATGTCGCACTGTCAACATCTTATTAGTTGTTTCATGAAAAATCGTGTGTTCTGTAATTTGCCTATCATCCCACATCTATTAGATGTTAACTTACCAGTTTCTTTGTCTTGGGGATTTGAATCACATGTTTTCTCACTTGCTGACATGAACCAGGTCGATCTCGGCTATATTATTGTTTACAAAATGACGTCTGCTCCAGATCCGGGTTAATAAAATCACCGAAATTACACCCAAACACCGCAATTACAAATTTTGATTTGCGGCGATGAGCTTCCAACTTCCTGGTTGTGTATAACATAAAAAACCGAACTGGAAATTCGCGTTAAAAAAAACCCGTTAATTTTTAAGGTATTTGTGGTGGGCACGTGAAAACCACGGTAAGAAATTTTTATGAAAGATTTATCCATAGACCACTGTCTTTTTGTTAAAATCTCATTCCGTGGTTTTGGTGCGGACATACATAAAATTCGTAATGAAAGTGACATTTTGACGGAAAATTACGGATTCCGGGAAAATATGGCGGATTCAATCTACGATATCTTGGTTACCAATGCAAAATTAAAATGAATTTGATTATTTATAGGAAGTTAAAAACTTGTATTTCAATGTTATAAAAATTCATATGAATTTAGTTTGTTTGAAATATGAAAGATATGTTGGGCATATATGAGTGCTTACTGCCCCTGGCTCTTTCTTTGTCTCATGTAGAAGCTTTTGAGTTAAGTCTGCTTCATAAGAACATCAAAACAGGTCAACTAACAAAGGAGCACAATTCGTGCCCATGGGAAAAGACCCTTTCATCAACGACTTTGGAGATATTGTCAAATAGGAACTCTAGCATCTTTTTAATATCGACTTCAAAGCATTTGTGCGTGGAGTCAAGAGTTGTATGTAACAAAATTATTTTTGGATGACATCACTAAATATGAATATTTCCTTTCACCATTTTTGTTGACGAAGCAACTGTCTATGATGTCAACAAGTGTAGGCTTTAATTTATTGTGAGGTATGGTCGTATAAAGCATTGTAATGTCATACGTTTTGGGGCTTTGTACAACATTTCCTGGATTCAGCAATATATCTTTGTAAGGGTTTTTTGTGGCGTTCGAGAATCCAGTATAGGTACAGTTACTATTATCCATCCAATCCATTGACTAAAATATTAAATGTGTTAAAACGGAATCATAATTACGAAGAATTACATCTGTTGGAAAGGCAGTTGGAGTATTTATGTGCGATTACTAAATGTGGAATTGATGTCATTTCGTTTAAACGGCAGTTGTAATAATGAGCCTTACAAATACAATGTTGCTGCAAGCTTTGTCAGTTGGAACCAAAACAAATTCCTTATAAACCTACCAAACTCTTTTATCACTTCTGGTTTACGACACACATAAGGATAGATGGTACGCATATTTGTTTAGTCACGTCTGGTACGGGATTTTTATATCCCTCTTATACATTTTATGAATATTCATTGTTGAACAGTCACATTCATAAAGCCAACCATAAACTGCGTCGGATGTCGCCCAATTGTTTGATTTAATATCGGTCTCGCAACAACACATACAATATTATTTGAAAACTTTAATTTAGGAACACATCTGTGCTCTCCGCAGTACTCGATTTGATTTTCATCATTTAGAGTGTTTTAATTCGTACGAAAGTCAATTCCAAAAGGACGACATGTTTGCTGTAATTGCATTGTATGTCTTCCACGACATGGAATGACGTTTCAATAATATTGCCGGAGAACTCGATGTCGAATGACGTAGCGATAATATTACAGGGATACTCTTGGTGAATCAGTTTGATTATAAGTGGACAAAGGGCTTCCTCCACTAATGCTAGTCATACGAGTTCACTCATGTAATAACCCTGCACGAAATCTTTTCCATAACTTTACCAACTATTTACAAAAAATAATGCTTTAATAATTTTCGGATTTAATCCATAAAGGTTATGAATCTAAAATTTTGATTAATATAAAATGCTGTCTTTGTGAAACACGTCGGACAAATGAATTTCGAATATATCGTTAAATATATTTTGAAATCGTTGTAAACAGGGGAGGAATAGTTTGTATTGATTAATTAAATAAATTAAATAAAACGTCTAGATCTGTAAGGGAGATTCACCCCTTTCAGTATGGGAAGACGGTGAGTTATCTAGCTCATGAGTCACGACGTATCTCAGCATAGACATCCTCTTAACAAAGACCCATGTGGATTATATTTTAAGCATACAATGTAGCTAAGTCATTAAAATGATCAACTTATCGATCAATCTGCACGTTTTACTGAAGAATCCTTTTCAATGACGACACTTTAACAACAGGGGAATACTCTGTTGTTGACTGTTTCTCCAATCAATACCTTGTATACCTGTGGCCAACTTCCATCTTTCGAGAAACATTTAGGCATAATAATTGGTATGGAGAACGTGAACATAACGAACAGTGATATATCATATACATGCTGAAATGAATCGAGAAACACGGACCCCTAGACACGTTAGTGGTACCGGTTAGAAAAACACGGACCCTAGACATGTTAGTGGTACTGCTTAGAAAAACACAGACCTCTAGACACGTTAGTGGTACCGGTTAGAAAAACACGGACCCCTAGACACATTAGTGGTACCGGTTAGAAAAATACGGACCCCTAGACACGTTAGTGGTACCAGTTAGAACTATACGGACCCCTAGACACGTTAGTGGTACCGGTTAGAAAAACACGGACCCCTAGACACATTAGTGGTACCTATTAGAAAAACACGTACCCCTAGACATATTAGTGGTACCGGTTAGAAAAACAAGTACCCCTAGACACGTTAGTGGTACCGGTTAGAAAAACACGGACCCCTAGACATATTAGTGGTACCGGTTAGAAAAACAAGTACCCCTAGACATATTAGTGGTACCGGTTAGAAAAACAAGTACCCCTAGACACGTTAGTGGTACCGGTTAGAAAAACACGGACCCCTAGACACATTAGTGGTACCTATTAGAAAAACACGTACCCCTAGACACGTTAGTGGTACCGGTTAGAAAAACACGGACCCCTAGACATATGAGTGGTACCGGTTAGAAAAACAAGTACCCCTAGACACGTTAGTGGTACCGGTTAGAAAAACACGGACCCCTAGACACCTTAGTGGTACCGATTATAATCAGGTAGGTAGGAACGGGCTCCTTTTGATCGAACACACCGGCCATGAACTCTTTACCGTGATCAATCCAGATCCACGAAACACGTCATAGATAACTCAACATAATGGTGGCTGTATTTGCCAAAATAGATCATTGTTACTGAATGTAATATCCGAAATTACAGTTATGGACATCCAAGGCAGAGGACACTAATTATACTAAATATTATTGTCGATTTCTGATAACGTATCATTCTTCCAATGTTCCATGTTTAAATGAATGCTTTATTTGCTGGAGAAACAAAATATAGAGAAACTACAGAGTTTAATTCCTAAATGAAACGATCAACTGAACAAAAAATGCAAATGTGATATATGCAACTGCAAAAATAAATAAATAATTAAATAAAAAATACTAAAAATAAGAAAAAAATATTAAAGAAAAAAAACACACTATAGTCCACGTTTGTAATATAAAATCCATGTTATTCCCAATTAAGGAAACAGTTTAGTATTTTTATTTGGCTTTGAAATCCACAGTTTATAAAGACAAAAGTCAATTCCATTTTTTGAAAATATCTTGGAGTATGAACTACAATGCTTCACAGCAGCGTACTTGATGCCGTTTATACTCTCGTGTATTTTCAAAACTGATATTATTTTTATATTAACATTTTATTTTTATTTCTATCGCAATTTTCAACCGTTAAAACGAGCATTATATATTTATCAAACTTGATATCCACATCGGTGACTACTGTATCACGTCTATGAAGAAATGTCTATTTTTTATGAATACAGTTGCTAAAAATATCGAATTGAAAACACCTGAAATATACAGTTATATGAAATGACAGTGTTTGATCAGGTCCGTTTTTAATCAAACCCTAGAGTGTTCATAAAAGTCTTTAAAGATAGACGAGGCTGGATAATATCTGCAGAGTGTGGTCAGTGAAGATTCCCGTGATGAAAATGCACTCGCCATTTAAGACAAATATGAAAAATACAGTATTTTCTTCTCGAAAGTACTTACTGACCGTGTTTTTCAATTTACTACGAAAAGAGTTTTCTACTGGGAATATATCACGTTACGGATTCTGTGTTTTTTATATACCCAATGTGTGCCTAGTGGACAAAAGAATGAGAAAAACTAGGTCTTGCAAAGTACTAACATAATCTGATGCTGTTTTACATTTGATATTTACCGAAGACCAGGTTTCACTCGAGCCTTTGATCCCCGGAGAAACAAGAGATTCATATCCACGAAATGGCGACATTGCATTTATTTGTATAAATCCTAGTGGTGGAAGCATTGTAGCACATAATCGTAATAGAAATCAAAATACGAAGTACATTTTATTTCATTGTAGACAAGGTGTCGGCGTTAGAAAGCCTAGTAGATGTCAAACAAAGTGATAACAAAATGAACTCAGATCCCTATATTATTCATACTACTGTCAAAAGTGTGTTGCCTTATAACAAGATGATGCTTTTTTTCAATATTTGTTTAAACTTATTTTGAGTACCTATTCATATTTTTGACGTATTATAAAAGATATGATACATAACTTACCTCACTTTATGCTCCAGTAAAGATGTTTATTTTGGAGCATTATGACAACTTACAAGGAACGAAAAGAAAGAAAAAAAAATAGAGATGTTTTGCAAATGAACCTGTATGGGTAGGTTTACTCCTAAGCTTCACGTCCACATGCACGTTCCCATTACTACCAGTTTTAACATTATCAGTGCATAATAAGACATAGCTAAATGTAACGTAAAAGTGGAGGTCATTGGTTAAAATTTAGTCTTGAAATACGTAAATATAGACATGATAAACGAACAAAAAAGATTAACTGTTATTGTCAGCGGTTGAAAGTGTATGACTTTTTATTTTCTTTAGAAGACTTGACGACAGATGATTTTAAAAAATGATATAGCAAAATGTTACTTCAAAGGAACTTCACTTCAATTAGCGATCATATTGCATCGAGCTTTAAAACAAATATATTGCCGTGACCTTCAATATAAAGATCTAAATCTGCACAGAATTAGGACATTTAATTGGAATAGGTGTATTTTGTCCTTTGTAAAAACATTTTCCTATGTTGCTTTGTTCAGATCTAGATCTGTGATGAGTATGACAAGTTCATACATTGCCAGGATATTTCACGTTATATTGAGATGATATGAACATGAAGCATTACATGTTGCACATACAAAAGCGGTTTGGAATGACGCCATTTTTCCTTGGTTTAGTTTGGAACTCCTTATGGATTTAAAAATATGTAAATATACTCCTCACATCAAATGAGCATGATCTACTTGATTAATCATATATATTTGAATATATCTCAATGTATCATTGCCAAAAAAAGAGAAGGGGGTTCCTCTCTTGTATAAAACCTGAATATGCATTTATTTATCAGATGTAGATGTTGAAATTAATGTATTTAACAGATTATGTTTCAGATTTAAAATAAGACAAAAACAACATACTTCAGCATCCTTATCTACAATTTCCTATCAGTTACCGACATCATGTATTACAATTACCCGACATCGTGTGTAACCGTTACCCGACATCGTGTGTTACTATTACCCGACATCGTGTGTTACAGTTACCCGATATCGTGTGTTACCGTTACCCGACATCGTGTGTTACTATTACCCGACATCTTGTGTTACAGTTACCCGATATCGTGTGTTACCGTTACCCGACATCGTGTGTTACCGTTACCCGATATCGTGTGTTACAGTTACCCGACATCATGTGTTACTATTACCCGACATCTTGTGTTACAGTTACCCGATATCGTGTGTTACCGTTACCCGATATCGTGTGTTACAGTTACCCGATATCGTGTGTTACCGTTACACGACATCGTGTGTTACTATTACCCGACATCGTGTGTTACAGTTACCCGACATCTTGTGTTACAGTTACCCGACATCGTGTGTTACCGTTACCCGACATCGTGTGTAACCGTTACCCGACATCATGTGTTACTATTACCCGACATCTTGTGTTACAGTTACTCGATATCGTGTGTTACCGTTACCCGACATCGTGTGTTACAGTTACCCGATATCGTGCGTTACAGTTACCCGACAACGTGTCTTACCGTTACCCGATATCATGTGTTACAGTTACCCTACATCGTGTGTTACCGTTACCCGACATCGTGTGTTACAGTTACCCGATATCGTGTATTACGCTTACGGATACCGTGTGTTTCATTTACTCAACATTTTGTGTTACATTTGCTCCAGTTATCTAATATCTTGTGTTACAATTGCCCGAATTTGTACGCTACAGTTACGGATTTTGTGTTACAGTTACCCGATATCATGTGTTACAGTTACGGATGTCGTGTGTTACAATTACGCGAAATTCGTGTGCTACAGTTAGTGTTACAGTTTTTCGGCATCGTTTGTTACAGTTACCGACATTATGTGTTACAAAAAACCACATTGTCTCATTTTAGACATGGTTAACTTATTCAAGGATTAAACTACGAAAAATGCATTTGTATGTCAGTTCTGAATCTATTAGTACATCCATTAAATCATAAAAGAAGAATAATCCTTTTTATTATAAAATTGACCGTTACGATTTTAGCAGAGTCAGCGTAAAACGTCTTGGAAAATTCACAATTGCAGTTAGAGACTTAACATTAATATCAGTGATTACAGGAGCCGTAATATTTGCGAGATATTCACTTCAAACGAGACTGTTGTTCTAGGTGCAGAGGAATTCTTGCTGACATTGACATCTCAAGTTAGATGATATTATCTTACCTTAAGATGAACCATCAATCTTCAGGAAAACTGTTACCTTAGGACGGATTGACCCGTCAGAATTCATTTGCGATCACTCAACCGTAACGATTCTAAATTCATGACTAAGTTGATTGATTGATTGATTATTGTTTTCCGCCACGCTCAACAATTTTTCAGTTATCTGGTGGCGTCCAGTTTTTATTGACGGAAGAGAGAAGCCAGATATAATGTACCCGGGAAGAGACCGCCGACCTTCCGAAAGTAAACTGGCAAACTTTCTCACATATATCGGCGCGAGCGAGAGTCGAACCCGTGCCGACTAGAGGTGAGAGGCCTTGTGATTTTGAGCGTGATGCTCTAACCACTCGTCCATGTAGGCCCTCATGACTAAGTAAAATGGACCGAGTACAAAGACTCCAAAAGCCAAGAAGATGGATGTGCTTATCTTGTACGGAAGCTTTGATACAAATATGGAAATGATAATGCCTCGAAATGTTTGGTGGCAGCTTATGACCAAGATACGAGACTTGAATTCTAAAACAATCGTGTCTTACAGTCGCACTCGGTAGACTAAACATATGAAACATGATATAATACAGCTGAAAAAAGCAATTTCTGTTATTGATAAATCATCCGCGAAACCATTTCTCTCATTGACTTTCCAACTAGCGATGGCAATGATATACTTGATGGCATTTTCATTAATGACATCGGAGTCGGGAATGTTCTTTTTATCCCTAGCTGCCTAAAAAGCAAAGAGTTCCATTTGCCCTATTTCAAGGATTTATCAAAAAATAGTGTCCGTACGAAAAGTAAGACTGTATTTTTGTAAATCTGTTAGGGAAGCCATTTTGTTTTTAAAAAGTATTGAAATATGCACTGCAATCCACCGAAAGATCTACTTAAATCACACATCCAACTACATACTGCCATCGTCGTTACTGGGAAATTTACAGAAAGACACACATACTGCAAAATCTTCTTTTATCTACATTATATCACTCCATTGTTAAAACAAAATTATGGAAATATTCATCAATACCGCCAAAACAGTAGATTGTATTCGGTAGACTGTAGTCAGACGGTAATCGGTAGATAGTAATCAGTAGACTGTATTCAGACTGTAATCCGTAGACTAGTCAGTAAGTAGACTGCAGTCAGTTGACTGTATTCAGACTGTAATCCGTAGACTAGTCAGTAAGTAGACTGCAGTCAGTTGACTGTATTCAGACTGTAATCCGTAGACTAGTCAGTAAGTAGACTGCAGTCAGTTGACTGTATTCAGACTGTAATCCGTGGACTAGTCAGTAAGTAGACTGCAGTCAGTTGACTGTATTCAGACTGTAATCCGTGGACTAGTCAGTAAGTAGACTGCAGTCAGTTGACTGTATTCAGACTGTAATCCGTGGACTAGTCAGTAAGTAGACTGCAGTCAGTTGACTGTATTCAGACTGTAATCCGTGGACTAGTCAGTAAGTAGACTGCAGTCAGTTGACTGTATTCAGACTGTAATCCGTGGACTAGTCAGTAAGTAGACTGCAGTCAGTTGACTGTATTCAGACTGTAATTCGTGGACTAGTCAGTAAGTAGACTGCAGTCAGTTGACTGTATTCAGACTGTAATCCGTAGACTAGTCAGTAAGTAGACTGCAGTCAGTAGACTGTATTCAGACTGTAATCCGTAGACTAGTCAGTAAGTAGACTGCAGTCAGTTGACTGTATTCAGACTGTAATCCGTAGACTAGTCAGTAAGTAGACTGCAGTCAGTTGACTGTATTCAGACTGTAATCCGTAGACTAGTCAGTAAGTAGACTGCAGTCAGTTGACTGTATTCAGACTGTAATCCGTAGACTAGTCAGTTAGTAGACTGCAGTCAGTTGACTGTATTCAGACTGTAATCAGTAGACTGTTGTCAGACTGTAATTAGCAGACTGTAGGCAGTGATCTTTAGTCAGTAGGCTGTGATCAGTAGACTTTAATCAGTAGACTGTACTCGGAAAGTTGGATGTTTAATTTACTGTTAGTGAAATATATATATAAGGGTATGGCGAAGTGACAAGTCTAACATTGATTGGGGTAGGTCTGAGATATGTTGAATACGCCAGTCTATGTTATATTCATCAATTCATCACCGACATTATATAGGACATCAATTGTTTAATAAACCTATTTTTATGAAAATCCCTCTACATAATTGTTGAAATCGCCTTTCTGCAGGGCAAACCTTCAATGATGGTCAAATAGAAAATGAACAATTGTACAAAGCAATGGTCAGTTCGTTTTAAGCCATATAAAACTTTTTTTCTTTCCAAGTTTTTGTATTAAGCGTATCAACATGGCTCACACATTCTTTTAGTTTATGTATAAGCATGCATAGAAAAAGAGTAATAAACATTTTGTTGGTTTTTTTTTTTTTCAAGTCGGCCTCTGGGATCCCTATATCAATTCAATTCTTTCAAAAGCCCCTCAACGTCTTCATATGAAAAGAAAATTCCAAATTATAGAAATTTATAGTCAGTTTTAGAATCGCATTTCTCAAATGGCATTCCAGAGTATCATATAGTCAAGAGTATACTCAACTACTCGGTAACATACCCGAGTAAATTAATGTGGAGACTACATATAATGACTGATGCAAACAAACTAGTTAGCAACATTATCTGTAGACGAGACAAGATAGAAACTGTTCCACACAAAAAAGCATTAACCTCAGAATTTTTATATTTTTTTTCAAATCTTTCCAGGGTCTTTCTCCTGATCAGTTTTCCACAAGGTGAAGGGTTGCAAAACTTTGCTCTATTATCTGGGCTTATGACCTTTCAGCTCGTATGATTTTGCGGTCTCATCCGAAAGACCACCCCATTTAGTCGCCTCTTACGATAAACAAAGGGTACATAAGGCCTGTTCTAACCCGGATTCCCACAGGATCAAGCCAAAACGAAATCTGCCACTAAATCACATGTACGTATAGAGCCAGTGGGTACCACAAAACCTCCGCCTTACCTTGAGGACTAAAACAGTTGAATAGACTGATATTTAACAATATATTTCTATCAAATAAAAAAAACATCGTTTTCTAACAAACGTTTAAATTATTATTAACAACAATAAAACCGTTGCCATAGTACATAGGCAATCGCTAAGATCGAACTGTAGTTCAAGTATTACCTAATAAGAATTTTGACAATCCTAATTTCCATTGTGGAAAGGCTGATTGTTTGTTTTACGCCCCGTCGAGAATTTTTCACTCATATTGAGACGTCACCAGCTGTAGGTGAAGTACCACCAATTTAGACCTATGCTTAGCGCTCAGGGCCGTAGCAGTGATGGTTCTTTAACGCGCCAACGCCTACCGTGACACGGGACCTCCGTTTTTAAGGTCATATCCGAAAGACCGGTGATTCTCACTTGTAAATGCCGAGCGTTTGGCGAAGGAGCAATCACTACCTATTTTTCGTCTTAGGTTTGGCATGAGCGGGACTCGAACTCACGACCTCCCGGTTACGAAGCGAACGCTCTAACCATTGAACTGTTTTATCGTAAATACCGTCTGCACTTCTGAAGTATGGCGAATTCATAAGACGACTTTCAAATTTTCTTTATGATGATAGTAACCCGTTGTTTCCAGGCAATAGCCATCACAGCCACCAGCGAGTTTGGTTTTGAGCTCGAAAAAATATGTTTTGTTCAAGTCAGGGCACCGTTGCAAGTTTTCATTTAAATCCTACTACAGCAATCTCGCGAGTGAACAAAAATCTTTTTAAGTTCATGTTTATCTTTTCTTACACATCCTACAAGTACAAAATACAACTTACCTGCACGTTGTCTAAATTTGTCAGTATAATGCTACAAACACGAGTCCAAACCATGACCATGCAGTTATTCCCTTCCTATACTTGAAAAACATGACCTAAAGCTGAACGTCAATTTGATCTATTTATCCTCCGTCAGTTCTAATAGATCCTCTGAATTTCTGTTGAAATCTGCGTTCAACAACTGAGTATTCAACTTCAGGTAAAGTACGTTACTACCACCGCTTCCCCATCACCGATTGACCTGATGTAGTTTACTCCGCTTTTCTCGTCTTCAGTTGAGTTGAACTGACGCTTTAAATTATCTTTATTTTACACTTGTTTCATTTTTTTTATTATAGGATTTGATCACGTGATAACTTCCATGTCATATCCCAATAACACTCAAAAATGATACATTATTCCTTACTATTATCCCATAACAATCAAGTACATGTCAATACATGGTCTTTTATTTACATTTCCGATGTTTTTGCTTCTGATATCTTTACAAATTGTAACGATATTGTTTCCTCAGTACCCTTTGCTTGTCGTAAGAGGCGATTAAATTGGGTGGTTCTTAAGATGTGAATCCCGTGGCCCGGGTTAGAATAGGTCCACAGAACCCCCTTGCTTGTCATAAGAGGCGACCAAATGGGGCAGTTGAGTCCGCAAAAAGCGAGGTCTTGTGTCACAGCAGGTGTGACACGATAAAGACCTCTCCCTGCTCAAAGGCCTGAGCGCCGAGCATAGGCCTACATTTTGCAGTTTTCATCGGCAATGATGACGTCTCTATGAGTGAAAAATTCTCGAGCGGGACGTTAAAGAATATATAATAAATCAATCTTCGGATGAGATCTCAAACACCAAAAACCTTCGTGTCACAGCTGGTGTGGCATGATGACAAATATCCCTCCCTGCTCAAAGGTTGTTATCGACGCGCTTTTGTAGCCCTTCACCAGCAATTGCGATGAATCTATGTAAGTGAAAGAGTTTTGAGCAGGATTTTAAACTATATACAAACAACCAAACCTTTCCTCGTGAATGTGTTTCTGTTTTAATGTCTATTTCAACGGCTGGGAATTCCGATAGCAATGAAAGTACAATATGAATAACTGTCCTAAATGAAGAACTATTTAGTATAAAAATAGAAAAAAAAAATCACCATGTTACGGCTGTCACTTTTGCGGCTGTCCGGGGTTGAACTCACGACCTGCGGTACCAAATCTCCTAATAGCGTGTGCTAGACCGCTCTACCATTTAGGCAGTCATTAACCTTGCTTTTGATGACGATGGAATTCTAGCTACGCTGACACACGCTACACAATCATTGAGAATGGTTGGTTGGTTGTATGTAGTTTAATGCCCTGTTCGAGAATTTTTCACTAATATGGAGACGTCAGCATTACCGGTGAATGGCTGCAAAATGTATGCCTTTTTATCGATGCTTACGGCCTTTAAGCAGGGAGGGGTCTTTATCGATTTACACCTACTGTGGCACGGAACCTCGGATTCTGCGGTCTCTATCGTGGACCGCCCATTTACGACCGGTCAAACACGCTGTGATCCCTTTATCTTCAGGTAAACGGAGTAATCTGCTGTCACAATCAGCGTGTCTATAACGGCCTAACATTTGGTATGAAACACGTCAGACGCCACTTGACCTAATGGAAAGTTGTACTGGCAAACTAGATCATTATAACGAGCATAGAATCATATGAAGAAGAGCATGTTAATTATCGAACCAGTTGGGATATATAACCACCATATGCAGGTGATGATGGAATATTACCATATAGATAAGAGAAGTTGAAGACGGAGAATTTCAAATCATCCCGTTTTTCATAAAGATGAGTTGTTAGTTTGCCGTCAGCATCTATTTGCAGTAAAATATTTAAGTACGAAGCAGATGTGTTGTCTTTTATTTTAAGTTCACTGGGACATATCGAATCGGCATGTGAATGAATATGAACATTGTTAATAGATAAAACGTAAAAAAGGCCACAGAAAGATATTTTTTCTTCGCATATACAAGCTATTGAATGAATTATGCTTCATAAGAATATAAAAACACTTCAGCTAACAAAGGAACACCATTCGTGCCCATGGGAAATCCACTAGACTGTTGGAAGACCCGATCACCAAAGACTACGAAGATATTGTCAATGAAGAACTCTAGCATCTATTTAATATCAACTTCATAGTACTTGCGCGTGGAGTCAGAGTGGTGTTTAACAAAATAATTTTTGAACTGACCGATCACTAGATGAAATATTTCATTTTACCATTTTTGTTGATAAAGCAACTGCCTATGATGTTAAATAGTGTAGTCTTTAATTTATCGTGGGATATGGTCGTGTAAAGTGTTGTAAAGTCATACGTATTAATGCTGTGAATTTGAGAAATCACAGCAGTTAATAGTTTCGTGAGGGGATAAGTACTCCACGATTTATGGGTTTTGGTATTAATTTACACAACTACCGAAAGAGAACATTTTACTATTTGCAGAAGAGTTGAACACCTGTTTAAGTACACTGTAAATGTGCAAATATGGTAACACCAGTGCATCTAAAGAAACAGAGTTCACAACAAATAAGCCTGCATCGATAAAGAAAAATCTGCAGTCAGTGGGAAGAAAATAAAATTGATTACAGGAGTAAATTACAACAACTTGCTCTTGCGTTGCAACACGTGCAACACAGAAAATCTGACTGAGCTGAAAGATTGGACCTTCTTGAATGAAAAATAGACTCAAATAACTAACAGTATCAAATATCGTAGCTGAATACATCACCGCATGGAAGGAAAACATATTCTCGCTAATGAACTTAAGAACATCCGTTACTTTCTTTATGTTTCAGAACTTTATTAATACTTAGCATTAATAAGCATGAATGATCCGTGGCGTCTCAGTTCCTGTGAGGAATCGTGCCCTTCAAATTGGAATCTTGTCGATACAAAAACAAACGAATGTGTATCTTGAAAAGGTGTTGATACGAACAGTAATCGCTCTGTATTCCGAAGTCACACAAAGACGCCCACGGACAGATATATATTGCTGGATCCAGTGTATGTTTTCTAACTTTTCTCATCACAAAAATATTATTGGAAATGCTAAGACAACGAACAATACTCAATCTTGTAATTCCTATAGAAAATAAAAATCAGACAGATAGGCAAACACGGAACCCTGGGCATACCAGAGGTGGGATCATCATATGTGTAAATAGAATGGATTCTAAAAACAACCTTCCGAAGAACGTTTAGTGAAGAAGTAGAATCACGAAAGTTCAAGATTGGTTCTATAAAAAAAAATTAATGAAAATGATCTAATATAATATTGAACTATATTACAATAATTAAGTGAATTACCACAAAATAATTTAAAAATATGCCTTTACAGGGGATCAACTGGCCGTAAATTAGAATACACTTTCTGCAAACCTTAACAAGGATAGGCAAAAAAAATGTTTTATGTGCTATATGTACATCTATATCTCATACAAAATTAAATTCACAATAAATATATCACATAAACGTTTTTGAACATACAAAATAAATTTCATTATGAAACTAAATATACTCCTCCTAGGTACCTGATACCACCTCTGGTATGTCCAGGGGTCTGTGTTTGTCCATCTATTTGTATTTGCTATAAGAATTAGAGATTGAGTACTGTTCGTTATCTTAGCCTTTTCATGGGGTATGAAATGCAATGCTTCAAGCCGACAAATTTGTCATGAAGTGATATTTTATGTGCTTAGGTGTAAACTGGTTAATGTGCGAAAAGGTAAAGTGACAAACATATTGGGTACTGAAACACCATTATATTTAAGTATTTACTCATGAAATATTGATCCCATGTTGAACAATTGTCACATGCGTCGTATGTCAAATGATGATAGTGGTGAAATAATGATACTTTAAAAAGAAAACACAAAACTTCACAGTCTATGATACAAGATCAAACTGAAATCAGAATTCAAAGCACAAGGTACAAAGTCTGAAGGCATGATGACACAACACCAAACATGTCACTCGGCAGGCATATCTAACTGTTATCCAATAATGTATCATGTTTTAAAAAACTATTTTGACTAACATTGCTCTTCATAAGAAAAGGGAAAACAGTATGGTAGAGGATCAGAATGTGTTCGAAAGTGAATGTGGCGTTGAAATGCATAACTGTCATTCAACATTTCGGGGAGATAGAGGAACCGAGACCAATTTCAGTGAAGTTGAAAAACAAAATAAAATACCCAGGAATAGCACAATGTGACAGGGTTTGTCATCAAACACAACTGCCAAGAGGTGCACTGGTTGTAAGATAACGTTAATAGGTTCAACACATTTTCCTTTTCAGATTAAAGGAACATTCAAAAACCATGTATTAGTTATCTCTCGACTGATTTTCCCCCGTGGGGAACAGGGTTGTTAGAATAGATCCTCAGTACCCCTTGCTAGTCGTGAGAGGCGACTAATTGGGGTGGTCCTTCGGATGAGACCGCAAAAACTGAGGTCCCGTGTCACAGCAGGTGTGGCACGTAAAATATTCCTCCCTGCTCAAGGGCCGTGGGCGCCGAGCATAGGCCTAAATTTGCAGCCCTTCGCCGGCAATGGTGACGTCTCCATGTGAGTGAAAGATTCTCGAGCGGGACGTTAAACAATATTTAATCTATCAATCGACTGATTTTATACGCATGAACATGTTTTGCGTATGATCAGTTTTTAAATCGGGTAGGCTACTAACAAATAAGTTTATGATTCATGGTTTTCAAAGGTCTCGTTTAAAGTCAGCATTTCACAAATTCTATGGTTTTAATAACGAACTAATTTCTAACACAACCTGGCATTTAAACCAACATATCGGAGGGGCCAATAATGTTGAACTATGTGGACGTCCTTTCATTACCATCATTTGAACAGAATTTTCTCTGTACCCAAGTTGTAGGGTTCGAGACCACCAAAGATTCGTAAGGTATAGCCGACAGTTTGGTAGGGTGGACCGTCGATCAACTTCAGTTTGCTAGTGCTGTCAACTACATTGTTTACTCTCTGTGAAAACATACATAAGATATGGTTCTATTATCCCTAAATCTCCCCCATGTGAATTATGTAGCAGCACTACCAATATAATTCATTTTTAAAACACTCCTAAAACATAACCATTTTTTTTCAAAAATTCGATTTTCCTCAATTTATCTTTTATGATTAATACGTGTTATAATGTAGATTCACTTATTGTATCCACTTCCTTAAACAACTTGAAAGTTATTAGATAAGGGGAATGTGTTATTTCATATAAACAAAATACATTTTCAACGCCTTTTTGTGAAAATAAATCTTTGAAGCTGTACACTTCTTGTGAGGAGTCTAATCACCAGAAATGGGAAAATTTGTAAACTGTCTTATGAAAAGCCAAAGATAACTAACAGTATTCAATCTCGCAATTCCTATAGAAACTACAAATCAATTTTTTTTTGCAGTTACTCTCTTGCATACTAAAATCATGCCTGCCCCAGACACATTTGACAATGCATTGTCATGAAATCCAAAATGAGACCACAATGACCTACTTTGGATTATCACTCACCTTTCCCCAAAGATGTATCACTTTGCAACTGATCAAGTTTGATAGCATGAGCACTTGATAAAAATTTAGAGGAAGGAGAAATTTTCAATGTATTAACGAATATGAAAAATAACAATTCATCGAGAAGTGATGGACTACTGAATTTTATATTTTATATGGGGGGGGGGGGGGGGGGGGTGATTTTAAAACTTAAATTATGAAGTCAATAAATCAAGTATTTCTACAGAAACAATTCTCAATACCTCAGAGACGTAGCATAATATCCTGTTTGCTTAAAGGCTATAAATCAAGACATTTCTTTGAAATTTGGCGACCAGTTACCCTACTGAATGTATTCTACAAACTGATAACTCGGTGTATTAGCCAAAGAATAAATCCACAATGGATTATCTCATTTCAGATACACAAACAGGCTTTACTAAAGGTAAATATATCGAGAGAGAGAAAAAAACATTCGGTTTATTTATGATTTGTGTCTTACACTAAAAAATTAATATACCCGGATTACTAGTTCTTATTGACTATTGGCTACTGGTTGTATTACATTGTCTTTTTATAACGATTTACATTTTGTTGGCTTATCCACACATTTTCTGTCCTGAAATCATTGCAATTTTTATTAAACACAATCGTGATATAAAGGGTGTTCTATTAATGATAAAGAACACAAAATATATCAATATTCTGCTCAGCCGAGTTAACGATTCCCAAACAAATATCACCTACTGTATTTAGATGTACCTCTGTGCACTTCGCATCATATGACAATGAAAAGGTACGTTATGATATATATGTTCTAATAGTTTGTCTATATTTACTTCCGTTCACATATATATATATATATATATATATATATATATATATATATATATCAATTTACTCCCCATTTTTATTTTTATATAAATTGCTCAGGCGACTATAAATAAAAACAAACAAAATATTTTTATATATTGTATGCAATATGATGTGATATTCATATTATATTGTGACCCTGAAATCAACCCTATATATTTTCCTGCTCCCGATTATCACTGCGTTTTAACAGGATATAATTTGCATATTTATTATAACCAGCTGCAATAATGAATACGTACAACAAAATATAGTTTATAGTGGTGTTTGAAATTTATGCTCCTACTACATTGATACACAAGAAAACAATTGGGGGCAAATTCTGACACAAAAATAAATCCCTTCCCGCATCCGATAATTTCTTGCATACCTTCGAAAATTGAAAGGTATATTGCATTAGCTGCATTTTAAAGGTCCTTTCTTTTATCGGAGAAGTTGCATCCACGATTTTCAATTAATGTAAAGTAAGCTTTGTTTTTCAATATAAAAAAGGGTCGGCCTGCATAAATCAGATATTATTGCACT
Source organism: Ostrea denselamellosa (assembly GCA_024699665.1). Classification (NCBI taxonomy): domain Eukaryota; kingdom Metazoa; phylum Mollusca; class Bivalvia; order Ostreida; family Ostreidae; genus Ostrea; species Ostrea denselamellosa. The sequence continues at coordinate 6,317,380 of JAMZEH010000068.1, forward strand.
TTTGTGATTATTGAAATCAGTTTTGTTCGTTCTAAATTTATTATGTCACATCATAGTCACGTAATGATAAACACCTGCCTCTGTGAAAATGTATAGAAGTTTACCAGGTACCGGTATGAATTATTCATTGAATATTATCCATGTAAATTATTTATGACTGTTTTATGTATGTATATTACATTATTTCTGTATGGTGCGGCTAAATTCAATTGCGTGATGACATCAGCCTTGTCCTTAACGGTTACGCTAGTTTTTTTATATGCTGTCCTTGATATTGGAAATGTATGCAATTTTTTTTTCTGGTTTGAAATCAAAAGTGTTAAAACAAAAATTGGAATCTAGATTGTGGGGGTGGGCATCTCTGTTAGGAATAAATTTCTCGGTACAGAAGATGATATTTTGGACATGAATTTTAAAGTAGAGTTACCAAATATCTTTGCAACGATTTGGCGATGGAAAAGGCGTGTTCTTATGCCTGTTGCATGAGTAACTGTTGTAAAAACTTGAATGATCCCAAACCGTAATCATCTACGTATCTCATTACCAAATGCCAGTCAAGGAATAGTTTTTGATTTAACACAACAATTATTTAAATTTATATTGGGACAAACTGTAATAAAATAAACGTACATTGCAATTGCAATTGCAATGCAATTCTGGTGGTTTCAATATGGTAAATCTTAAGAGTATTATACTTTCTCTTATCGGTAAATGTCCATGGATCCAAGAGATAATTAAAGGAAGCAACAAATGGCTACGTATTTTTGAACAAAAAGTTACATAAAGGATGCTATAAATAAACTGTTTGATATGTGAGCGATTGTCTGCTGGAATTTTTGAAATGTACTACAAACAAATTTTGGAAAGACGTGTTTGTAACTTCGGACCAGGCCTGTCTTACACATTCTGACATTTTATAAAATTTTATCAAAATTTTATCAAAAATTCATGTTACAGTCCATAAAAAGTGTCTGTTGATGAAGGAATCTAGTAAAATAAAGGTGTAAAAATTATAGATGATTGATTATACAACAATGGTCTTTTTGTACTCAAGACAAAAATGTAGCAAAATATAAGGTTCAGCGTATTTGTTTTATGAAACATAACAGTATTATCATTGCAATTTTACATTTTCTAAGATAGAAACTCTTCTAGGGATTGTTTTATAAAGTTACAATTCCTGTATTTACCAATGTTATACAAAACACTGTTGACTGAAATGCACTAAATCTATTTATAATAATATCAATACAACGAAGTGCTTTTTTCAAACTGGAGTGATCAAATACGATTGAAAGGACATCCCGAACTATGTTTAAAGTGTGCATTAAAATAACGACCAACTCCTCTATCCAGTGGTTACAGTATAGAATTTAGCATTGAATAGTCATATTAACAGACCTTGATGCTTGATGAGCGGACATTTATTGTTGCATAATGCTGTAATACCAAATCTTGACCAGATGCAGCAAATCTTTAAGATCATCTATCCAAGATATTTATCACATATACACAGAACAATGCTGTAAAGAAAACACAAAAGGATTATCATTTTGGGGTTAAATTTAAATTCCAAGTAAATTACCGGGTGTGTTATGAGTCTGACATGAAATGACACGTTTGAATTGAAAATGAGCTCAAAGAGTTAACCCAGTTTGAGTGTTTTATAATATGAAAAGGCTAAGATATCTAACAGTATTCATTTTCATAATTCTTATAGAAAATACAAATCAGAAAGATGGGCAAACACGCATCCTTGGTCATATCATAGTTGGGATCAGGTACCTAGGAGGAGTAAGCATTCCCTGGCAACCGGTCAAATCCGCCGTGAGCCCTATATTCCGATCAGGTAAACGGAGCAATCCGTATTCAGAATTAGTGTGCCAAGAACGGCCTAACAATTGGTATGGAACACATCAGACAACATTTGCGAGATATCAACACCATATGCAGGTGATGATGGAATATTGCCACATAGATAAGGGAAGTTGACGATGGAGAAATTGAAATCATCCCTTTTGTCATAAAGTTGAATTGTTAGTTTGTCGCCGGCATCTATTTTCAGTAAAATATCTTAGTACGAAGCAGAAGTGAAAGACTCTGTGGTGTCTTTTATTTCAAGTTCTCTGGGATATATCGAATCGAAATGTGAATGAAAATGATCATCGTTAATAGACGAACGTCATCGATATATCTAAATGTCAAATCAAAGGCCACAGCAAGAGTTTTTCCTTTTCATGTAGAACCTTTTGAATGAATTCTGCTTCGTAAGAATATAAAAATAGGGCAACTAACAAAGGAACACAATTCATATTCATTGTAATTCCAACAGCTGTTGAAAGACCCGATCACCAAAGACTACGATAATAATGTTAATGAAGAACTCTAGCATCTTTTTAATATCAACTTCAGAGTATTTGTGTCTGTAGTCAGAGTGATGTTTAACAAAATAATTTTTGGGATGATCAACCACTAAATATTAGTATTTCCTTTTACCATTTTTGTTCACGAAACAACTGTTTATGATGTCAAAAAGTCTAGTCTTTAATTTATCGTGAGGTATGGTCGTGTAAAGCGTTGTAAAATCGTACGTTTTAATGTTGTGAATTCGAGAAGTTTTGTGATTTCAAATTCACTAAAAGGTCTTTAGAATGTTTAAGAATCTACATTTGATTAACACCACTTCTGGCATATGTAGCGGCATAGTACGTTTGAAGTTTCTCCTTCACAGCATTTAGTATTTTCGTAAGGAGCAAAGATAGGGGCTTGGTAGAACATTTACTGGATCCAATAATGTATATTTCTTTGTAAGGGTTTTTCTAGAATTTGGGGATCCAGTATTGGTACGGTAACTCATATTCATCCGCTTCATTGACTGGGGCATTAAATGTATTTAAAACTGATGCATGATTTTGAAGAATTTCATCTTTTGAAAGGGCAGTTGGATTGTACGTGCGATTAATAAATGTGGAATCAATGCCAAGTTCGTTTAGAATGCAGTTGTAATAATGAACCTTACAAACAAATACAATGTTGTTGCCTGCTTTGTCATCTGGAACCAAAACATATTCCTCATGTAACCTGTCTAACTCTTTTATCACTTCTGATTACTAAACACAGAAGGATAGATGGTACGCATTTTTGTTTTGACATGTCTGATACGGGATTTTAATATTCCCCTTTTACTTTTTATCCATTCTGATAAGGTATCAAGTTCATCTTTTCAGATTTAGCCCATCGTCTGACATAATCTTCGACAGAATACATAATAGAGATGAAGTTCTGTCGCCAATGGAAAAACCAAGGTTCTCTGCATTTAGGACCTTTTAAGATAAGTGGTTTTAGATCTTCATTTTTATCTCTATCAACATTACCAATAATGACATTTCCAGCTGGACTATAGTTAAAAGAAGACGAAGAAGAAGAGCACGAAGGTGGATTGAGTATGATATGGTCTATATCTAGGCACTGTAAAGTTTGTTTGTAGCTAAAAAGTTTCGATGCAATAGTGGAAGTATATATGTAGGAAATACAAGTTGTTGACCACAACTTCAAATACTCTGTTTTGTTTGTTTGTTTGTTTGTTTATAGCCTGAGCAATTTTTCAGCTATCCGGCGGCTGTCACCATTACCGGTGACAGGGCTGCAAATTTAGGCCTATGCTCGGCACTCAGGGCCTTTGAGCAGGGAGGGATCTTTATCGTGCCACACCTACTGCGACACGGGACCTCGGTTTATACGGTCTCATCCGAAAGACCGGCACCCACGTCCCACAGTGGGATTCGAACCCCCGACTCAAGGATCATCAGATCTTTGAGTCCGACGCTCTAACCACTGCGCCACGCGGGCGGCTTCACATATTCTGAAATACAAGACTTAACTTTTTTATGAGGAAGAATGTTGCTTATATTGACGGCCCCAATCCCTTTGTTAGTAAATTTGAGTTTTTGCTGTCGTATGGAGGCAATGATGGCTTGCAAACACAACTTGTATACTGGAAATAACATTACATATTACGTGAAATTCATTATATTCTAAGTAGACATATTGACTGATGAGCGCATTCAAGTGGCTCAGAACTCAAAGTCAAATACTGATACTGGGAAATAAAGACTTGAAGGCTTCATATCAAAATTAGAAGGGCATCGCATGTTGATTTTTAGGAGATAATAGAGAAAATGTGATTTAATATATTGTTAAACGAAAAACAACCCGATCTGTCTGTAGAGGTAAAAGCCCTAGAGTTACAATAATATATGCACATGAGAAATGGCAATGCAACACAGTTTGTTGGGGCCTCCGTGACCGAGTGGTTAGAGCATCGGGCTCAAAATCACAAGGCCTCCCAACTCTGTCGTGTTCGAATCTCATCCGCGGCGTTATGTGAGCAAGTTTGCCAGCTTAGTCAGTGGTCTCTTCCCAGGTATACAACAATCAATCAAACAACAAATCTAGCTAAACAAAATAAAATAGTTGAGTTCTGCTGGATTCCTAGTCATATTTGTATCCATATGCAGACAAAGAGGCAAACAAATGCACTACAAAATGATATTGTACATTTTAAAATTCCAGATTTGAAATATAACAAACTATATGTAAATGCTCTTTGGCAAATATATCGGGATATTTGCGACAGAAGCAATCTGTATTCTTTTCAAAATAAAGTAAACAAATCGTGTAATATCGTAAGGAAACGCCAGGACGAAGTTATTATTTCACGAATTCACATCGGACATTGAAAATTTGATCCTTTACGATATAATCTATTCATATACACAGATGTGTATTTTTACCTGTTTACGTATTTTTAACTTTTAAGTCCGTCGGATGGGACGTTAAAGGGTGAACCGTGTCAAGGATTACAACCCTCTTGGCACATAAACGATCGTTTCCTTGATTTTCGAAAAAGAGTAGGCTCACTGGGAACCGTCAGGGAAACTTCAACTTTCATAACTAACCATAAGGCAGTTGCCTAACCGTAAAATGGCTGAAATATTGCCAACACGGCGTAAAACCCGAATTAATCAATCAATCCATCGTCAACTTCCCTTATCTATGTAGCAATACCCCATTATCACCTGCATATGGTGTTTATATCTCCCAATTGATTCGATACGCAAGAGTTTTCTGCATATGATCAGATTTTAAGTCGAGGCAGGCTACTGACAGAGAAGTTGATGTTACAAGGGTTTTTACATTCTCGTCTAAAGTCAGCATTTCGCAAATTTTATGGTCGTTGTAACGATCTAGTTTGCCAGTACAACCTCCATTATGTCAAATACTATCTGGCGTGTTTCATACAATGGTTAGATCGTTCTTTACATACTAATTCTGACTGCGGATTAATCCGTTTACCTGATCAAGATACAGGGTTCATGGCGGGTGTGACGCGTCGACAGCGGATGCTTACTTCTCAAGGCACATGATCCCACATCTGGTATGTCCAGGGGTCCGTGTTTGCCCAACTCTCTCATTGGTATTTTCTGTTGGAATTAGAAGATCGAATACTGTTCGTTATTGTAGACTTTTCATCTCTGTGTGGGCAAAGACCCCTTTTGCAATTCGAGAATAAAAAGGGTTACCAACTATAATTCAGAGACTTAAACCACTGACTCCCTTCAGTCGATTGAGGAATAAAACACTTTAACATGTAAACTGTCCGTGTTAGGGAGGTTATAGCTTCTTTCATGGACAGTTAAGGTAGATCACTACACCAAGGCTTACACGCGTTATGACACTTCGTCACAAGATGGCGATTTTAATTCTTAATGTGAAATTGGTTGTATTGATCGACTTTGTTGTCTATCATCAAAGCGCAATGGTTAAAGCGTCAGACTGGTGAACTGCAGATTTCGATTTCAAATCAGCGAGAGACGTTTGTTGATATTTGATTACATGAATTTTCAAAATCATTTTTTTTTAAATCCGAAATTACATATTTTCTGCCTTTTGAAATATGTACGTATATAATTTCGCGTTGGTTTGAGAGACGCATTCAAGGTATAGTGAGCCACCTTAAGGATCTTCAAAGTAAAATCCTCTTTTCCGTTGGTGAGCAATTTATAAATCAAATTCAATTTGATTCAGCTCTAAGAAACATTTTGGTACAATATTGCGGTAATTACAAGCAAAGTGGACAAATATTCAAAAGACAAATTGAATTTTTCTGTTATCTCTGTTATAAAGAGTATAATAGATTGTCCTAGATGCAAAGACGATGGTGTTCGATATAGCTTCGTTATGGAAATGTACTGGATAAGGAATTTATTGAAACATGTCATTTTAATTCATTCACAGATGACACAGAATTTAGATTCTGATGTTATTTTTCACTTTTATCTTCATCTCATTCACACAATCTCTCTCTCTCTCTCTCTCTCTCTCTCTCTCTCTCTGTGTGTGTGTGTGTGTGTGTGTATGTGTGTGTGCTTTCTTGTAATATACACTGTAAAATGTGTGGCGCTTATTTTGACAAACTTACTCTCTGACAGGCTTTCACATATTTTTAAAGGGAAAATGCAAAACAAAAGTTAACACGGGTCAAAGAAGTTCACAGTATACAGTATACATCCAGAATATTGAAAGATATTTAAAACGGTCAAAGATTATTTGACTTCTTTATTGAACATCAAAGACTTCACAAGTTTTACAAATTTCATTATCACTGAAGTAGTTGTCAACAGAAATTTCATAATCAGCAGTGTCACTTCGCTGGAACGATCAGAATTCAAATATTTGCTATATAACTTTTATAATTGCAAAAAAGAATACTCATTAAGCTTGCACGCATCTGTACATAAATCACTACAAGTATGAACATTCACATTTGTTTTTTAGTTCAAGTAAATATGTGTAAGACATAAAATTGCGAATTAAATTCTTTCTACAACAACTTTTGCACGAAATAAAACCTTTCATGTCTTGATCAACATTTCTGCATGTTATAAAAGGTACATTATCATTACAATGGATAATGATACTGATAGTTATCTGGGCCTTTTCATAATGTTCACCATCCCTCCCTATTCAAAACTATTTTATTGTATCAAATCAGCTACATTTCTGGGAGGTCTGTATAAAATAATCAAATTACATTACACAACAATTATACTCAGTCCTAATGCTGATGTGTGTAGAAGCAATTACCCCTTTTCACGACTTCTTTTCCTCCAAGCTTCTACTATAATATGTTCCCTATGTTCCCCAATGTCTCTGAATGATACACATCAATAAATGTCACACATTCAACGATTTCTCTTACAGTATACTAATACAGTTTTGATACATCAGATAGGGAGTGTTCTATAGAATTGAAAGGATTAATATTTAATGATTATATTAACCAGTAAATAACAGCCTCGATGCCTTTTTACGGTTTCTTCAGTTTGATATAAGGGGCCACCTTAGTGGCTTGACCACACAAATTAGGGAAAATGATTTTTATTTTTTTTTGGAGTGCATGTTATACTTAAGGCAAGGAGATTCGCTTGTTGACAAAAATGCACCAGTCCTCTAAGGTAACGGAACCATTTTCTGAATATTTCATTTTCGTGAACTTTCACTTCGCCACCCTTGCAATATAAGGGACCTACTGCATATGTCTTGATGATTTTAAAAAGCTTTAAGTATACTGTCTTTTGAGAACTCTAGGGTTGATAAGCTTATGGATGCTAAAATGTAAAATGTAAAATAATAAAAGAGATAATAAAAGGGCAATGCACAATTAACTATGAATGTTGCATGATGAAGAATACAAACTTTCACAATTTTTGTATATAGTTATTTATTTTGGCCATAATTGCGCATTATATACTGTATGCAAGTGACTATATTTAGGTGAAAGCAAGGTCACGTGCTGTGTTTCTTGTTATAAAACCAGTTCTATAGTTGTGCGTCAGTTCAGCACGAGTCGTCAAGAAGGTGTGTCCTTTATAGTGAGCTCTGACGTTATGTCTGTGTGAACGTGTGTGGTCATATAAGATACATGTGTGGTCATATAAGATATATGTGTGGTCATATAAGATACATGTGTGGTCATGTAAGACACGTGTGTGGTCATATTATAAGATACATGTGTGGTCATATAAGATACATGCGTGGTCATATAAGATACATGTGTGGTCATATAAGATACATGTGTGGTCATATAAGATACATGTGTGGTCATATAAGATACATGTGTGGTCATATAAGATACATGTGTGGTCATATAAGACACGTGTGTGGTCATATAAGATACATGTGTGGTCATATAAGATACATGTGTGATCATATAAGATACATGTGTGGTCATATAAGACACGTGTGTGGTCATATAAGATACATGTGTGGTCATATAAGAGACATGTATGGTGGTAGCGATTTTCCCGGGTAAAATGACCGTAAGTGTTTTGTTTTTAGTTGTTTTAATTTCTTTTTTATTTGTTTGATTGTTTGTATTTTTGTTTTTTAATTTGGGTTTGTTTTTTTTTTTTTTTGTTATTTTTTTGTTGTTTTTTTTGTTTTTGTTTTTTTTTTGTTTTTTGTTTTTTGTTTTTTTTTGGTTTGTTGTTGTTGATCTTAGGGGGGGGGGGGGGGGGTCGTTATTTTTTTAAAAATTCTTTTGTTTTATTTTTATTTTGTAATACTTTGTTTTGTATAAGTATCGTATATATATAGATTCCATTTGTAATTCAATGGTATAGAGTTTAAGCTGTATTTTGCATATGTAGAAATCCCGTCAAAAACCCGACCATGAACGCTTGTTATAGGTAACCCCTGATGGATTCTCAGTGATTCACGTGTTCTGACTGCTTGTACTACATGAGAGTGTTCCTATACAGTAAATAATGTCACACTAATTCTACCGGAACCAGCGTATCATACCTAGAAGATTACGAGACATTTCATCATAATCATATCTGGAATATCTCTGTAATACGCTTTACAACTACGGAAGCCAAGTGGCGACACAAACAGCCAACATGGGACATGTACAATTATCCCTACCGTGTGCATCATACATAATTTCGACTAAGGGCTCAAGGCGGGTGTGACCGGTCAGCAGAGGATGCTTACTCCTCCATGGCACCTGATCTTACCTTCGCTTTGTCGAAGGTCCGTGTTGCCCTACACTCGAACTTGTATATGTCTTTGGGATTTATGATTACGATTAACACATTGTTAACTTCATCGATATTCCCGACTAATCAACGTTATATATATATATATATATATATATATATATATATATATATATATATATATATATATACTGGTCTGGGTTTACATTGAATAGACTGTACATTGTAAGCAAAGCATATTGTTTTTGTCATACATTATGTGATTTTGAGTGTGTGAGTGTAGTGTGTTAGTATGTGTGTAGTATGTGAATAATTTCGCTTATGTGAAGTCAGGTAGTGTCTTTGTAAATAAAAGTATTTTTTATTTGTGTTTCTTTTTTCTAATGTCAGGGTTCAGTTTGAAAACGAGTTGTTCCTATCTCGAGTCACAATTCTGACACAGATCATAAGTGAAAAGTGCTTCCCATTCATAAATAATATGGATGAAATTCATTAATCACAATAACTCCCATACTGCATTTCTGTAACTGCTTTCAAAAATCACGGGATCCAACAAGCATTTCTGGTGAAGCAAATACAATATCGAAATCGACACTCCGTATGAAATGATTTACAAATGCTCTAATTTGAACATGTATATGTTACATGAGGATTTTAATTGTAAATCATCAGACATATGACGGAACAGAGGTGAAACACATTGAACATGTTAACTTGATTACTGAGGAAATTATTTTATATACATGTATATCTACATCACACATGGTGGGACCGGTCGCGGTACCTCAGTAGCTAGGGTGGGACGTCGTGAGTTTGAGCCCCGCTCGTGTCATGGCCGTGTTAAACCCAAGACGTAGTGATTGCTCCTTCATCAAACGCTCGGCATTTAGGAGTGAAAATCACGGGTCTTTCGGACATGACCTTAACAACGGAGGTCCCGTGTCACAGTGGGCGTTGGCACGTTAAGAACCCTCATTGCTACAGATCTGGGCGCTAAGCATTAGTGTAAATTCGTGATACTTCACCTACAGCTGGTAACATCTCAATATGAGTGACAAATTCTCGACGGGACGTTAAAGAAACAAACAGACAAACAAACGCATGGTTGCAATCCTATCTAGTCCACCTGTTACAGGTAATTTTACTGATATATTTCTATGTACTTTCACATGATTTTATTGGTCTTTACTGAATGCTGCTCACATTATACTCCACTGCATCAGTGATGGTATCTTGGAGTACCTGGCAGTTACACGATTCCAAAATCTCCTAAATAAGCATGTTTACTTAGTAGCAGACACAAGTATTTGTGTAAATCATCGAGATCGATGTACATGTACGCGCGTGTTTATTATTAATCCAAGACTATTCTGTCGCTAACCACCCCCCCCCCTCCTGTAAAAAGGGATTGATCAGTACCTTCTCAGGGGCAAAAATGAGATCCCATTCCCGATAAAATTAGCCTTGTTTCCCTCCATTTTTTTGATGAAAACTACAAAAAAAAAAAAAAAAAAAAATAACATATAAAACCAATGAGTTGTTCTAATTTCAGACTTACAATACTATGAATTTATTGCAATGCTTTTACTACTACACTACAATATACTGATTGATTGATTGATTGATTGATTGATTCATCGGATGAGACCGCGATAACCGAGGCCCCGTATTACAGCAGGTGTGGTACGATCAAGATCCCTGCTTAAAGGCCGTAAGCACCGAACATAGACCAAAATTTCACAGCCCTTCACCAGCAGTGGTAATATTTCCATATGAGTGGGGGAAAAGTAGGAAGTTAAACAATATACAACCAGCCCATTGACCGGTCGTTGTAGCTAATGGAAGAGAGTTCGCTTCGTAACCGGGAGGTCGTGAGTTCAAGCCCCGCTCGTGCCATGACCGCGTCAACATAGGTCGTGATTGTTCCTCCGCCAAACTCTCGGCATTTAGAAGCGAGAATCACGTGTCTTTCGGATATGACATTAAAAACGAAGGTCCCGTTTTGAGACAAGCGTTAGCACGCTAAAGAATCACATTACCGTAAGCGCTAAGCGTAGGTCTAAATTAGATTGCTTTATTTAAGCAATCTAAACAATATAGGTTGCTTCAAAGAGGAGTACAACCCCTCCATTTGTTGTTTAACTATGTTGATTTAAAGATAATCGTTAGTTGTTTTTTTTTATTTTATTTTATTTTGCTATTTTTTTTGGGGGGGGGGGGGGTCATCAGATTCTAGCACTTAATCTCCACGACAAGTGAATTGTGTGTACTTCTGGAGGTCAGCGGAGTGTATGTCGTGAGCGCTAGGATTAAATTAATAAATCCGGGAGTGTCATGATTTACACCCAGAAATAAAATTCATAACGTTGTGTAACATAATGAATTTTCACTATTGGTAATCCTCGATGTTAATAATCCTCAGTAAAAGTAACTCCTCTCTTAAGTTAGCAATTTTTACTAGATTTAAAAAAAAATAGTAAATTCTAAAATGATTGATTGTTGTTTTTCGCCATACTCAACAATTTTTTCCGTTATCTGGTGACGTGCATATATTTTTTTCTTTTTTTGTAGGTGGAGGAAAAAACCCAGATACAATGTACCACCGACCTTCCGAAAGTAACCTGGCAAACTTTCTCACATATATCGAAATTCAAAAATTATCGGCCTGTGTCTAACTTGCCGTTCTTATCTAAAGTTTTGGAAAAGGTTGTTGCCATTCGGATTGATCGTCATCTAGAACAAAACCATCTCAATGATGACCTTCAATCTGCCTACAGGAAATACCATTCCACCGAGACAGCCCTTCTTCGAGTTCATCATGACATTGCTGTTGCATTAGACAACAACAGTTGCGCAGTTCTCGTTATGTTGGATCTTTCGGCAGCTTTTGATGTACTGGACCATGACATCCTGCACAAACGACTTGAGCACACGTTTGGTATCACGGATAACGCTCTTTTGTGGATCAAGTCTTACATGAGTCAAAGAACACAACGTATATCTATCGGTTCCGAAAATTCAAATTCGTTGCCGCTTGATATTGGAGTGCCCCAAGGCTCAGTGTTGGGACCAAAAATTTATTGCATTTTTTCCCGTCCTCTTACTGAGATTTGTTTACACCACGGTATGCGCTATCATGTATACGCCGATGATACACAAGTATACCTTGTCGTTGAGCTGTCCGACAATTGGCAAGATGTGTCTTCAAGGTTAACACGCTGCTTGAATGATATGAAGAAGTGGATGTCGAACAACATGCTGAAATTAAATGAGGAGAAAACTGAAATGATTATATTTGCTCCAAGGAGTCGTATAAAAAACTTGACAGAAACTAGCTTACACTTTGGCGAGAACATAATTCATTGTGTTCCTAGTGTAAGAAATCTTGGAGCAGTTTTTGAGATCAACTCCTTTCTTTTGTAAAACAGTGCAGTGCTGTCTCAAGGTCTTGTTACGCACAGATTCGAAAGATAGGACGCATTCGGCATTTTCTCACGGATGGAGCATGCAAAACACTTGTCCACTCTCTGGTAACATCTAGGCTGGACTATGGTAATGCGCTTTTATACAACATAAATAGCACCCATTTGAGCAAGCTGCAGAGGGTTCAAAACACAGCCGCACGACTCATTGCAAGGAGAGGTAAGCGTGAACATATTCAGCCGATTTTGGCTGATTTACATTGGCTACCTGTCACTTACAGAGTGCAGTACAAACTTTGTGTATATGTATACAAATCGCTACATAGTCTAGCACCGGCGTATCTATCCGAGCTAGTTTGCCAATACAAACCCGCAAGGTCTCTTCGTTCAGAGTCTACAAACCAACTAACTGTGCCACGAGTCCGATCGAAAACGGACGGCGATCGTAGATTCGACATGGTCGCACCAACACTTTGGAATCAGCTTCCCGTAGAGCTTCGAACAGCCGCCAGTCTAAACATTTTTAAATCACAACTAAAAACTCATCTTTTTAGAAAGGCCTTTCTTTAAGTGTATTAATATCAACAGGATTTATAGTGCTTTTAATTTCTCACATTTTTATAGTTGGAGTTATAATTTTAAGATTTTTTTTTTGGGGAATATTAAAATGTCCAATGTTAATTTGTCTTGTTTCATCATGTGATTTGCCATACCTTGTAAAGCGCTTTAGAGTTTCTTTTAAGATAAAGCGCTATATAAATGTTATTATTATTATTATTATCGGCGTAACCGAGAATCGAACCGGCGCCGACTAGAGATGAGAGGCCTTGTAATTTTGAGCGCAATGCTCTAAAACAGTTTTAACAACGATGTGCAGTTTTTAAGTAACCCTGTTTTCAAATTCACATATTAAGGAACTCATTTTTTCACAACTCTACAGTCACAAAATTTATCACCAATTTCACACCGATTTCACTTCTTCTTACTAGAGTCCTCTTCTTGGGGGATTAAGGGTTACTTAAGCTGCTGAGATCATCGGAAAGACTTGCGTGGACTTTTTGGAAAAGTGGCTATTTCTGAAAATCATTCTCTTAGACTTTGCTTCGTCAAAAACCATGTAAAATAAAATGGTAAGTCTAGAGTTGTTTTAGAACATAAAACAATGAATCCTGACACTCACAATTACCGGTTATATGTCTGTATAACGTCATGAGAAAAATACATGTCAAAGCGTTTTTGATGAACAGTCACAAATTCTATCAAATATGCCAAATAATCCATGTTATGGTTATTTTCGTTATGGTATTCGTGTGATTTGAGTCATATCTCCGATCTGCAGTTTTTGTGTTTTATATTTTGTGATGAATCTTGTGCGTACTACATTACACGATTTGTTGTGTTTTACGCAGTATATTTCATTGAATAAAAATCACTTTAGAAAATTATCCTGAACTCAGCCTTCGGCTCATATGATCATTTCTGATCAAAACTTTCCGTTGTCCGTCATCGATGTTGGCATCAAAGTCATCGTGAAATCTTCACTTTTTCATCTTCTTCTCCAGAACCACTGGGCTAATTTCAATCAAGCCTGGCAAAAAGCATCCTTGGATGAAGGGGATTAAGTCTGTATAAATGAAGGGCAACACCCTTCTCCAAGGGGAGATAATAACGATATAGTAAAAAATTACTGACAAATTTTGAAATTCTTCTCCAGAACCAGCAGGCCAATGTCAATCAAACTTGGGGCAATTCATCCTTGGGTTAAGGGAATTCAAATTTGCTCAAATGAATGCCCATGCTCCCTTCAAAGGGGAGATAATCACAAACATACAAAAAATAGGGTGGAGTCATTTAATAATCTTGTTATCAAGAACCACTGGTCCTGAAAAAGTCAAAATCACATGACAGTTTTCCGATATAGTGCAGATTAGCGTTTGTTACAAAAATAACCCCCGGGTGTAGGGTATGGTCACAATAGGGGACCAAAGTTTTATATGCGAAAATATAGCAATACATTTTTTAAAAAAATCTTCTCCACAACCACTGGACCAATTTCAATCAAACTTGGAATAAATCATTCTTGGCTGAAGTTTATTCATACGAAGGACCATTCCCTTTCAACTGGGAGATAAACAAAAAAATGCAAAAATAGGGTTGGGTCATTTAAAAATCTTCTCAAGAAACACTAGGACAGAAAGTTCCAATTTATATTGAAGTTTCCTGACATGGTTCAGATTTATTTTTTTCTAAAATCATGATCCCGTGGGGGTCCGGGTTAGAATAGATCCTCAGTACCCCTTGCTAATTGTAAGAGGTGATTAAATTAGGCGGTCCTTCGGAAGAGACAGCGAAAACCGAGGTCCCGTGTCACAGCAGGTGTGGCACGATAAAGATCCCTCCCTGCTCAAAGGCCCTGCGCGCCGACCATAAACCTAAATTGTGCAGCCCTTCACCGGCAATGGTGACGTCTCCATATGAGTGAAAAATTCTCGAGCGGGACGTTAAACAATATATAATCAATCAATCAATCTAAAATCATGAGCGTTAGAGGTCGGGTGGGGCCACAGTAGGAGATTAATTTTATATGGAAAAATATAGGAAGAAATCTTTAAAAATCTTCTTCTCAAGAACCCATTACAGCTTTTTGGCATGGTTCAGATTCAAGTTTTTTAACAGCATGTCCACCGGGGGTAGGGTGGAGTCACAATAAGGAGCAAAGTTTTACATGCGAATATATAGAGAAAATTTTTGATACGGGCCAAGGTGACTCAGGTGAGCAATGTGGCCCCTGGGCCTCTTGTTACTATAAATAATATGAAATCTAAAATACGTATTACTCTGGGCATCAATTCCATTAAAGATGTATAACACATTGACCAACAATTTCAGAGATATAGCCACTGAATCTTTTACAAGGTGTACTTACATCTCATAACCCTTGATGTTTTAATTGTCAATCTTATGTTTTTCACCTTATTACAAAGTTTGAACAGATGATGGAGCTTTATGTTCGCATGAACCGAAAATGTCATGACCTAGAATAAAAGGTATCCCCCTGAGCCGGTATATGACCCACGTTAGGTTTGTAATAGAGATTTATGTGAACAACAGTATTAAGTCGTCTATAATTTATTGGTAGAACTCATGGAATAAGTCGTACACAGATAATTAATAACAAATATTATTCGTAATCCACTGTAAACAAAATTAGTTTAAAATCAATAAAAGTCAGATGGTCAGAAAGAAAAGAAAAAGTTGGTAATAAGAGGATGCTTTTTCTCAAGGAAAGACGTTCGTGCTTTCGCGCATTGCCCAGCTTACCATTACGTCAGCTATCCTGCTTTTGACTCGAAGTTGCGGGTCTAAATCATCACTCTTTCTCCCTTTATGACAAAAACTATGAAACCAAAGATGTTTTACTTTTTTTCACGATTGCGCTGAGAAATTTGCTGACAAATTACTTTCTAAAATTATTTTTAAAGAAACTATACATGATCTGGGCTACTTTCGAAATTTGAAAATCTTATGAGTATCATTGACCATTTCATGAAAAGGTGGAGATAACGAACAAAATCTCATTAAGAGTACACAATTGAGAGTAGGCCAAAAAGGGACCTTTGTTAAAGTAAATATGAGTGGTGGCATCTGATGTGTCAAATGTTGTGTACATATGGTGTTGATAAAAACAAGTGGTGAATAGGTGATATTAAAGAACATGTGGTTGGTGGTATGTGGTAATTAAGTGGTGGTTTGTGGTAAGAAGATGGTGTTAGCGAAAATGTGGGTGGTGGTATGTGGTGTTATGTGCATGGTGGTACATGTAAAATATTAACGGTAGATCAATCTCTTAAAGACCTTCCTTTGAGTAATATCGTGGACTGAAAAAATCCTTTAAGTTGGCTCGTCACAAAAATGAATATTTACTAGAATCTTGCCTAGATAAATTCGACAATGACACAGACGAGGAGGACAAAGACGAACCGGTTCGATAGAATCACACCTCTGTGTCCCGGAAAGCCCACAAATGAACACTGTCTTTGCAGACTTAATTCATTCAAATATTGAAGTGACCTTGATGGAAGACGCTACGGTACCATATAACTTATCAACTGCATGACATTTTGATCTCTGTAAAAATGTTAAAAAATATCTATTTGTATTCAACAAAATTGCGTTTTTTACAACATCGGTCTTGCTTAGCAAACCCATAGGCCTACATGAAACTTTATAAAATGTGTACCAGTATAAAGAGACTGGGGACTTGGTAATTATAAACATTACTCAACGAGAAGGGTTTTACTTGGCGCTCTTCCAGTGATTTATCTATGGAATCCTTTCCTAACAATCCGGTAGCTTAATTTAAAATTACCACAATCCCTGGATTTAACGAACGGAGATTGGGACGTCGCTTTAACAGAGATGATTTATTCCAATTCATTGTAAAACATCACAGAGGAAAAGGCCTATTCTGACATCGTGTCCTTCAAGGTTAAGCTCATCTTCGCAAGCCAAGGGTTTTTGGTCCATTTCGCTCCCCACAAACCCTTGGCAGATTACGACACGAAAAATGTGGACTGCAGTAGCGACACCTAGCGAAATTGATCCACACACTGGATTACTTGCCCCGTCAGAATGCTAAAGATACAGGTTTTGGACTTCATTTCACGAAAAGATTTTGCCGTCATCACAATCACGTAAGACGGCATTGTCAACAGAATCAATGTGTTGAGTAACGAGATCACCAATCATCCGGCCACCATTGTTAAGAGGTAGTAGGAACTAACACCAGCCAAACCCGCTGTCCCAAAAACTACCAACCCCTGCTACACATGCTGTGAGACGGGGCACTGTTCGCCATTAAGTCTGAAATAACTATTTTTTTAACTATATTACATTACCTCGTTCTTTGTAACATTTTTTAATGATTTGTACTAATCTGGCGACATTTGCTTTCAACTTCGTGTATCTTGTGACTTTTATTAACTACTCTTTTGAACTAATTAAAATCCGAGTTAATTAATTAAAAAATCCATCATTTCAAACACTACAAATTCTCCAATTTTATACTTATTTATGGAAGCCCATTTAGGACCTATCAAAATATATTTTTTGCTTTGAAATAACGAATATTCAAATTGTATTAATTCCTTTTTTCTGTAATTCCGTAACTATCACAAATATACCAATTTGATATAAACGAGTTTATAACCGTTATATCGAATTAACAATTTTGATATACCGATTTCTATAATTCGTGTTTTAAAATTTAATTCGTTAAAATAAATTTTGAAATTTGTTATAACAAAATCAAGAAATTTTTTATAACAGATTTAATCCGTTATCATGAATTTAAATGTTTGAAACAACAATTAAAAAATTGTAAAAACGAATTTTGGAATTTGTTATTTCAAATTCAATTTTTGATAAGTCCTAAATGGGTTTCCGTACTAATTTTATGTCAACGACTTTATAAACAGTTATATCTACTTTTACAATTTAATATAACAATTTCTGAAAAACAAAAACTATGTTTTCAAATTTAATTCTTTAAAATAAATATTGAAATTTATTATAACAAATTCAACAAAATTTTGATAAATGGTTTTAACACAGTCTCTTTAAATTAGAAAAAAAAAAATCAAGATGGCAGTAGTCATCTCCATGAAAACTACATTAATTTTTTCTAAGTAAGGTACCCCCTTATGTTACGCGCCTTTCAAATTGCCGCCTCTAAATAAACCCTCTAAACCCTCCCATAATCAACATCACCATATTGCGACACTGAATTTGACTGTAGTAGCATAGAAATACAAACTGATTTGTATCTTAAATTAACAGCTGACATTCGCAGTGTTATTATTATTATTATTATTGTTGTTATTTACTGAAGTTCGTTAACCTTATACATGCAGGTTAAGAAAGAATGATATGTTATTATGTACAATATTTTTTGAAAACTTTCAATAATTATTTACTATATTTAGTCAAAATACAATAATAACAGTACAAATGGTTAAATAATATCTGCTGGACTTTCTATCTACACGTCAGCGTTCTTCACGTTGTTTTTATTGTTATCTTTATTTTATCTAATATATGTTTTTTTTTCATTTGTGTTTTTTTTTTCTGGTCGACACATTTTAATCGACAGATCTGCGAGCTACATAGCACTAATATAAGAGATATTTATATTTTTATTCATGCTTTAAAAGGAATTCGGTCACTGGGACGACATAGCATGTCTTTTTAACATTTGAATAAAAGTGAGATAAACTTATGTACATAACTATATGCACAAAATGTGGTCCCCCGTGTGTATGTGTGTGTGTTGAAATGTACACAACATACAATTGAAAGTGAAAGTGACATGAAGACAACTCATCCTTCGATAAAACACGCTGGTTTGTTATTGATTGGTATGGGTCCCCAGTGCTGTGCAAGTATAAAAGAGTACATACATTAAAACGTATCTTCATTGCGACATAGACAGAGACGATGTATAGCTTCTCTTTCAGGATTAAAACCGAGTTTCGGGTAAGTTGATAGTTACTCGAGTCGCCTTATATTTTCAGATGTACGGTTATTAATCTAATGATTTTAATTGGCCGATTTATCACAAATGCCTGAAATAAAACCCAAATTTAAAACCCGGGCTAGGTCTCTGGAAAGTTCACAGGGCGGGAGTCAGGTTTGACTTCCCTTAATATCAGGGTAACTAATCAAGTAGAGCCTTTCTTGTTCTGACCTTGGAGGGTAGAGCTTTGGAAAATAAACAATGGTGTTTTTTTTTAATATTAACATCCCAGTTATGTTTGTCAATCTCTAAAACTTGACAGAATTGTGACAGATCTTGTGAATTTTCACAGAAAGCATGTAAACTATACGTTTTTTCAATCCTTACAAATCTATAATACGAGTTTCGCCAGAAATAACATATGGGAACCCAGAAATCCAACATTCTCTAACCTGCATTGCCTATATGCTACATGGATAGGGTAAACTGCACAGCGTCAAATCGCTGTCGATTTCTGTAGTGAAATCCGTGTATATGATTACAAGCGAGTTAGATTTCTTCTTCGTAATACGAATTACAATTCAAACAAATCACTCCCGCAAAATTAACAATGCATTGCAGCATGTCATATATATATATATATATATATATATATATATATATATATATACGTATGTATATTTTGTCATATGTTTTGCCATTGATATCGATTTTAATTATCATAACAGCGCCTAGTTATATCCTTATAAATGCTTTGCAGCTGTAAACAATGCGCGTATGATAAATATAGTACGTCTATTTCAATGACTACGAATTCCGACAGAAATGAAAATGTAAATGTATAAATGTAACTGCAAACGTATAAAAACGTATAAAAATACATTTCAATTTTAACGTTCTGAGCCGGCACACATCTCATGAAGGGCTAAGCGTACATGTATGTCAGCATGAGGAGTTGCAGTATAAAATATACCATTTAAATCAATGGTAAAATCTCTTTTCTATTTGTCAGATAAGTTAATAACAGACAAAAACTCAGTGCACTTCCACTGTCGACCAGTACTAGTAATCGAACAAAGTTTTAAGAAGGAAGAGTCCATTTGTTTTCATGACACGTTGTGGAAATACACAAGAAAAGTTTGCGGCGGGGGGGGGGGGGGGGGGGGGGGGGGGATTACAAATATCCTTTAAGGTGGTTATTAATTTCCCGTTCGATTCTGTGTGAATTCTCAAAAATGTTGTTTTCTAAAGAACCCCCTTATTTTAATTTCGAGTATAGAATCAAAACTTTTTTTTAATTTAAATTCCCATAATTCTACACGTAATTGATTGTTCATTTTGGGATTTTTTTTATTGCGAAGATTGTGACGTACCGCGTATTGTTCTCATAAGGACTTCCGTGTACTAGGTTACGTCTTGTATTGGTGTTGACGGCGTGTTTGAAGACTGAACAGTGGTTTGTGAAGGAAAGGTAGGTAAAGGGACCCTGTAAAATTGTCCGAATTTGGAATTTCGCAGATTTACGTGCTTTCGAGAACGTGTCATTTTTAAAAAATAAGAAATACCGTAACGTTTCCATGCATCACACTGCCCCCCCCCCCCCCCCCCCCTTATTTTTCTTTGAGCGAAATTTTAAAATCAAAACT
The DNA here is from genome assembly GCA_024699665.1 of Ostrea denselamellosa. Classification (NCBI taxonomy): domain Eukaryota; kingdom Metazoa; phylum Mollusca; class Bivalvia; order Ostreida; family Ostreidae; genus Ostrea; species Ostrea denselamellosa. The sequence goes on from JAMZEH010000068.1 coordinate 6,338,024, forward strand.
TCAGTGTAACATAATATATCACATGCATATGAACACTTAATAAAGCATATCAAGAAGACTAAAGGAGATTTTTTTTAGATAAACAAATATTTACGAAAATGTACAAACGTTCTTTATTAATATTTTGTCAGGCGGCCGCTATACAATTGTCTGCCAGCGTCATTTCATTTCATACAAAAACCGGAAAGGCTTCATTATTGAAAAAAAATAATTTTAATGAGTTAGTATGTCGAAATAGCAAGTTAATTATCTCGTTATAACGAGTTAGTATTTCGTTTTAACACGTTAATTATCTCGTTAGTTATTTCTGTATAATGATTTAGTTATCTTGTTGTAAAGAGTTAATCATCTCGTTATGACGAGTTAGTATTTCGTTTTAACACGTTAATTATCTCGTTAGATATTTCTGTATAATGATTTAGTTATTTCGTTGTAATGAGTTACTTATCTCGTTGTAACAAGTTTGTTATCTCCTTATAACGAGTTAATTATCTCCTTATAACGAGTTAGTTATCTTGTTATAACGAGTCTAAATTCATGGTACTTCACCTATAACTGGTGACGTCTCAATATGAATGAAATATCCTCGACGGGACGTAAACCAAACAATCAACCGTTATAACGAATATGTATCTATGGAAACGTTAAATTGAAAGGGTCTCATCTTTCCAAAAATTCAACATAGCGATTAGAAATTATTCAAATAGTAAAAAAAAATGATGCCATATATTATCCATTATATCCGAAAACGTTGCACTATCGTCAAGACCTTATTTGTGAAAGCGGTAGGAATTTAGGGTCTTTATCAGCTAAAACTGCCCCAAATCCACCCAACCCCTTAAATCGGGGAGGGGTGCTAATCTTTCACTACAGGGCTTTAATTCTTATTCTTCTCATTCATTACTACATGTACTAATCAAAACTAGGGGGAGAAGATAATATTCATTAATTGTCAAATAAAAAAAAGGTGTCCAGCCCTCCTCCTAATTCTAGGTGCCTAGTTCTTAATTAAAAATGGGTATGCGGACAACTTGGTATTATTTCTGCTATGACAACATCACAGACCCTCCCACACCTCCAAGATATTAGTTTGTCTTAACGCGTCAGTTGCAACTAACTCGTTATAACGAGATTATCAACTAGTTATAGCGACATACTCACTCATTATAACGAGATTATCAAAACGTTATAGCGACGTACTCACTCATTATAACGAGATTATCAACTAGTTATAACGACATACTCACTCATTATAACGAGATTATCAAAACGTTATAGCGACATAATCACTCATTATAACGAGATTATCAACTCGTTATAGCGACATACTTACTCATTATAACGAGATTGTTAACTCGTTATAGCGACATACTCACTCATTATAACGAGATTATCAAAACATTATAGCGACATACTTACTCATTATAACGAGATTATCAACTAGTTATAGCGACATACTCACTCATTATAACGAGATTATCAAAACGTTATAGCGACATACTCACTCATTATAACGAGATTATCAACTCGTTATAGCGACATACTTACTCATTATAACGAGATTATCAACTCGTTATAGCGGCATACTCACTCATTATAACGAGATTATCAACTCGTTATAGCGACATACTTACTCATTATAACGAGATTATCAACTCGTTATAGCGACATACTTACTCATTATAACGAGATTATCAACTCGTTATAGCGACATACTTACTCATTATAACGAGATTATCAACTCGTTATAGCGGCATACTCACTCATTATAACGAGATTGTTAACTCGTTATAGCGACATACTCACTCATTATAACGAGATTATCAAAACATTATAGCGACATACTTACTCATTATAACGAGATTATCAACTAGTTATAGCGACATACTCACTCATTATAACGAGATTATCAAAACGTTATAGCGACATACTCACTCATTATAATGAGATTATCAACTCGTTATAGCGACATACTTACTCATTATAACGAGATTATCAACTCGTTATAGCGGCATACTCACTCATTATAACGAGATTATCAACTCGTTATAGCGACATACTTACTCATTATAACGAGATTATCAACTCGTTATAGCGACATACTTACTCATTATAACGAGATTATCAACTCGTTATAGCGACATATTCACTCATTATAACGAGATTATCAACTCGTTATAGCGACATACTTACTCATTATAACGAGATTATCAACTCGTTATAGCGGCATACTCACTCATTATAACGAGATTATCAACTCGTTATAGCGACATACTTACTCATTATAACGAGATTATCAACTCGTTATAGCGGCATACTCACTCATTATAACGAGATTATTAACTCGTTATAGCGGCATACTCACTCATTATAACGAAATAATTAACTCGTTATAACGACTTTTTTTTTGCTTTGGCAAAATGAGTCTATCCGGATTTCGGAATATAATTATCTGGCACAGATTGGATTCCGTGATATCTTACACATTTCAGATTACTCAATTTCAGGTAGGATTTTTATTTTAATTTCTTGAAGAAGTCAACTTGCATATATACGGATAATTATCTGGTGGTTGCCATAGAAGATTCTGTCGGTCGTCATATAAATATCTGACGACCGCCAAATAGTTTCTCCCTGCTGCCATGCATAGTTATCTGGACTCGTTTTATTTCATGGTCGCCGACTGATATTGATGTGAGGACCGTTAGACAAGTCTATGTTACGGCCGTTAGAAAAACTTAACTGGCAGTCAACAGACATTGATTTCGTGGCCGCCGGATAAATACATGGCGGCTGCTAGATATAAATGGGGCGGCCGCCACAAACTTATTTTACAGTCGCCACAAACTTATTTTGCAGTCGCCAGAAATTCATTCGCGGCCGCCAGATAATTTCTTTTTCTCGCCTTCTGTGTTATACCAGGAGAAGACAAAAGATCCGTAAGACAATTTACATTGGAGAATTTTAAATCCTTCGACAGTGGTAATTGATTTGATTTTTTTTTTGTATTGCTTTAAAACTCCCATAGACTAAATCAAAATCCTATTGGGAATCTTTCTCGACGTATTTTTTTTTTCAAAAGTGAATTTCTCGCATGCGAGATGAGAATAGTATACGACAATTTCATCTTTGAAGTCAGTAGATGATTATCTAATAAACTGCACGTATGATTTTCTCAAGAGGGAGAGTGATGCGAAGTGGTGTTTCCGAAAATTCGACTCACTTTACAGCTATTGGACGTTACGAACGTTTCTCTAATTATATTTAGCTGTGATTGGACGATATTATAATGCTACATTATTCAATTGTGATTTTTCCCCTCAAATATCAATTCTTTCATGCTTGAGTCATTTCAGAGTTATTATCTCTTTTGTTGACGACAGTAAAAGACACACTTTTATGAACACGTTTAGAACGAATTGTTGTTTATTGCAAAGGTATACTTATTTCCCTACCACATAAAAAAAATGTATTGGAGATAAACGAAGTTTGGTTGTAATGAACTGGGTTTTTTTCCGGCCCTGAAGGTTCACTATATCCATGTTTCACTGTATAATGTAGTCTGTTCATAATGAACTGGTTGCGTTCGGCCTGGGGGTTCATTTTAACCATGTTTCACTGTATAACGAAGTTTATTCATAACGAACTGGTTTCGTTGGTCCTGGGGGTTCATTTAACCATGTTTTACTGTATAATGAAATGTGTTCATAACGAACTGGTTTCGTTGGTCCTGGGGGTTCATTTAACCATGTTTTACTGTATAATGAAATGTGTTCATAACGAACTGGTTTCGTTGGTCCTGGGGGTTCATTTAACCATGTTTTATTGTTGTATTCATGGTCATGCAATGACATTTAAAGCTCTGCTCAGGGTAAGTATGAATCACAGTGTATTATGTGTTTAGGGAAAATCTGCTTTGTTTATGTATACAATTACAGACCCTGAAACGCGTTAGTACATTTGCATGGAACGGTTTTTTACACGGAAATATTGCAGAACGGTTTGTACGGAACGTTGAACAGTTTGCACGGAACTATGAGAGGTTGCGGTGAACGTTTTTCTTTTTCTTTTTTTTTTTTTACGGAACTATGAATAGTTTGCACAAATAGTAAACGGTTTGCACGGAACAACGAACACTTTGCACGGAAAGGTGGACGCTTTGCACGGAACAGTGAGTGAATAAACAATTTGCACGATACGATGAACGGCTTACCGGAAACATGAAAGGTTTGCACGGAACGAAACAGAACGCCTTGAAGTAGCACAATGCGAGTCTGTGAACAGCGTGCATATAATTTGTGAATAAATAATAAAATGCGCGGACACAGGAGTATACTATAAGTATATTTAAGTGCATGTATTAGAATATTTGATTTTGCAATGTAGGTTTATTTTCCTTGTATAGGATTGATGATTGTTTGATAATATTTTTTTAATTAAGGAAAATAAGCAAAGAGAAACAATTGCTTGTTGCTCTACAGCTCCTGATGCATATTAATTGGTGTGTTCAGATTGATCCTGTTGAAATACAAATATAATAATCTCTACTGACGTTTGCAATAACATCCAACCACAAATAATGTAATTCATAAAGTCTGGTATGGTGTTGATATGACTGATATAATTCTACCATAAATGGGCACAGAATTTTATCTAACATAAAATCCATATTGTCTACCATTAGTGATTACAAAGTCATTAGTAGTTGATGATTTTCTTTTAGAGAGATAATGCAATATGTTGTAACTTGATATTTTGATAACCAGTATACTTCGTTCCGGCCACAAGTTAGGCTTTAAATTTCATTCGCAGGGTTGGCAATATAGATTAGTTTTTTTCATCAATTTTATATATTTTTAACTATGCAGAAGTGCAAACAAGGCACGTATTAAAATGTTTGGCGGATTAAATTAGTTTTTTTCCCCCTCCATTCATATCATTCATTATATCATTCAAAATACGATGATTACAATGCTCACTTTATAAGCAGGAAAGTGTCGTGATGAGAATGACGTCACTGAGCTATGAATTACAGATCCTAGTTTTACTAAAACTACCCTACTTTCACGGAACGGTTTACAAGGAACACTTCGCACGAAAGCTGACCATTTTGTGGGTGTGGCTTGCACACTTTGTGAATGGTCTGCACAAAACGATAGGCGTGTCCTGCTTGCTTCGATTTCTGTCGGCATTATTCAGTTCTTCCCGGGGGTAGTTTGAACACGAAATAATTTCAATATATATGGCAATATTCTTAATATTAAAAAAAGGTTGAGAATGAAATGATAATGATTCATTTTAAAATCATTGTTCATGTTCAAAGCGGTAAATTTCATTTTGTTATTGGCTCAGTGACTTATAAGCAAGTTGGGATAAACACACATGGATATTTGTCTTAACTTCGGAAATAAATAAATATGCAAATATTGTATCGTCACGGAATACGGATTATTCATCTTGCATTGTTTATATTGATCCATCGCTTTATTGAATTCATTCAAACAGAAAATGAAATGGTCGTGTCTGTTTCGATATTTTCGTACGTTCCATCTGAGTGTCGTTAAAATGCAAGTGGTATTTGTATAGTCTAATCCTCTTCTCAAAGACAGATATTAAAACACCTATACATCGTTATATAAGGGTATGACAATAAATAAAATAATTTGTAAAAAAAAATGTATCGCCAGGCAAGATGGAAACATAAAGGTATTGTACAGTTCTGTGCAAGCCAGTTGATAAGAACCTAAGTAGAAACAATCCAAAGAAAAAAGAATGAATGAAATACACTGAGAAATAAATCAAACAAATAATGATAAACTACAGTACTGATCAACAGATTCTGAGTGCTTGACCCGATTTTACATCTAACATTTCATCTGCACTCTGATATCAGATGTGCACATAAAAATGATAAAATTTTAATCATAGGGCAATACTGGTCAGATGAATTTTTCTACCAATTTTGAACAAGCCATAATGATTGCTTTCTAGTATTGATGTATTTGACCTAGTTTTAAATCTAAAGAAAATTATTTACATTTTACAAAAATTATAAATACCTCTTTTATCATGTTTCAATCCCCCCCCCCTCCCCCCGCGATCAGCTGTTATTAATTTCAAATACCCGGATTAGCTAACCTTTATTGCGTTTTTTTTTATTTAGAAAAAGATCTTGGAATTTGCGTAAAATATAGGTCAGTCTTTACATTATCCAGACATTTCCGAGTTTTAATGAAAAAATATATTATTAAGAAAATAAAAGCAAGATCAAATAAAGGTAACAAGACCAAATATTCCTATATGAAAAAAACAACAACTGCGGAGTTCAGAGAAATATTTCTTTGCACTAGCTTGTTCAAATTACTCCGAGGGCTGCGAAAGTATCGGGGTTCGCACTGCCTGGTGGTATTTTTCTTAATCGCAGTTTTGCTTCGATTACTTGCAGATTTTCGCTGTTAAATGTTTCCCTTAGAGAAACTTAAAAATAATTGCTGGAATTCCAAACATCCATCGGTCCAATTTCCCGTACCGGAATGACATGCACATTTTGCACGGTCTGTAGGTTTGTAAGGATGTGGTTTGGTCTCGTACGGGACGATTCTTGCACGAGACGGTTTGCAAGGAAAGACGAACGGTCTGGATGGAACGCTGAACGGTTTGCACGAAACGATGAACGGTTTGCACGAAACGATGAACGCTTTGCACGAAACCATGAACGCTTTGCACGGAACGATGAACGCTTTGCACGAAACCATGAACGCTTTGCACGAAACGATGAACGCTTTGCACGGAACGATGAACGCTTTGCACGAAACGATGAATGCTTTGCACGAAACCATGAACGCTTTGCACGAAACGATGAACGCTTTGCACGGAACGATGAACGCTTTGCACGAAACGATGAATGCTTTGCACGAAACCATGAACGCTTTGCACGAAACGATGAACGCTTTGCACGGAACGATGAACGCTTTGCACGGAATTATGAATGCTTTGCACGGAATTATGAACGCTTTGCATGGAATTATGAACGCTATGCACGGAACAAAACGGAGCGCTTTAGAAGTGCAGTAGCACGCTTCAGGGTCAGAATAATGTATGTAACACAGTACGATTTAATTCAGGTTCATTTTCAAATGTGTCTGCAGGAAAGAAAATCAGATGAAAATTGTCCTCATTATAGCGCCGATGCTCGTGTGGCTTTTTCATATTACGTAGCGGTAGGTCACTGTCATTTAATACTTAATCAGAAATAAGCCGAATCAAAAGCCAATAGCTGCTTTATGAAATAATCAGGGATTTTACTATAGTTTTCATAATATCTTTTTTTTATTCCTCTAGCAGCACCGGTCGCGGTAGCTCAGTGGTTAGAACGTTCGCTACGTAACCGGAAGGTCGTGAGTTTGAGCTTCGCTCGTGCCAAGGCCGCGTCAAATCTAAGACGTAAAATTAGGTAAGTGATTGCTCCTTCGCCAAACTCTCGGCATTTAGAAGTGAGAATCACGGGTCTTTCGGATATGACCTTAAAAACGGAGGTCCCGTGTCACGGTAGGCGTTGGCAAGTTAAAGCACCCTCACTGCTACGGCCCTGATCGCTAAGCATAGGTCTAAATTCGTGGTACTTCACTTACAGCTGGTGACGTCTTAAAACAATATTTCTTCAACAAATAATACAATAGTATATATATATATATATATATATATATATATATATATATATATAAAATCTGTGTGTGTTCTCCAGTGGAGTAATCTATTCACAATGGCTTCTTTTCTTTGACCTAATAATGCTTTTTTTTAATGTAATGCTACATTTTGTTATTGCCATATGACTTTTATTTACTTTGGCCTCTAATTGGGTAAATGATCGAATATGAAGGTACTTTCTGCGTGCCGTTACTCCGCTGATTTTTAATACATTTTATCCGAGTTTTAACAACACGTCTTCTTTCTTGACACTAACAAAGATTAACGTCTCTAAGACAAAAACAAAATATATTGTCGTAATCTTGAAGCTGGCATGAGAATGTCTAAAAATTCATAATTCACGTATTTTCGTCAGCGTAATAGAAGTTCCTGCAGATGGGGGTTTTCTTTATAACTAATTAAGACATTGCTTACTTGAAAAGTAGCGTACAGGATTCGGATTAATTTGCTTATGTGACTCTGTTTTACGGAAGAAGGTAAACAACATACCTGATTGTTAATCCAACTTTTTGCTGTTATTTTCCACTTTTAGTCAGATTTACTTTACTTGTTGTTTGTAGGTAGTCTTGAAAAAAATGTTCAATGCTTTCAGTCTTTGCGAAAATATCATTGACGAACTTGACTACCATAAGAATAGCTAGCGCCTTTCAAAGCAAAATTTATATTATGAAAACATGAGAGAGAGAGAGAGAGAGAGAGAGAGAGAGAGAGAGAGAGAGAGAGAGAGCTTTCAAACTTGCTATATTAAGGTATGTTAAGACTTTTCGAAGTTTTTCTGTATGTAAGTTTAATAAATTTCAAGACTATTACATTTCTGCGAAAACTAACTACTGCTTGTGTAACAGTCATGAGATGAGGATATATTACGTTATGATAACCACTATAGTGGGAATAATCAAATGGATTGGATAAAAGATATTATAACTCACTATTTCCAAAAACATACGAATGAAATCATATTAGTAAGTGATATTTAATTATTTCCTTGCTTAATACCAGAAACTGTGCCGTGGGAATTTTCCAGACAGTTGGAAACACAACTTTCGTTTCATCGATTTGTCTGTATAACTGTCGAGACACGAACTATCACACAAAATGTGTGACAGGGTGATGTGCTGGTAATCACATCTTAGCAATTTATAGGTTTCCCATCATTACTTTAACACGAAACGCGATCTGCGTCGCTCAATCTTATTTTAGTTTAAGAAAGCCGATGACATTAATCTTAACTCGTACATTTATTTGCAGTGTAAATCGATTATGGTGAATTGTTCTGCAAACGACGGTAACAATGCAGTAGAGTGTGACTTATCTGCGTGAAACACGAACGATAGAACACGATACACGCATGATAGGATGCAGGCACAACAGAACACGATACACGCATGATAGGATGCACGTACAACAGAACACGATACACGCATGATAGGATGCACGCACGGTAGAACACGATACACGCATGATAGGATGCAGGCACAACAGAACACGATACACGCATGATAGGATGCACGTACAACAGAACACGATACACTCATGATAGGATGCAGGCACAACAGAACACGATACACGCATGATAGGATGCACGTACAACAGAACACGATACACGCATGATAGGATGCACGCACGATAGAACACGATACACGCATGATAGGATGCACGCACAATAGAACACGATACACGCATGATAGGATGCACGCACGATAGAACACGATACACGCATGATAGGATGCACGCACAACAGAACACGATACACGCATGATAGGATGTACGCACAACAGAACACGATACACGCATGATAGGATGCACGCAAGATAGAACACGATACACGCATGATAAAATAGGATAAACAATAAACCTGATAAAAGCAAAATACGATAAACGCAATTATCACGATAAACTCAAAACACGATAAACGATCTTCACGATAAATTAAAAAAAACCTGATCAGGATAGAGATATAAATTTAGAAGCAACTTAGACAAAACAAAATTTTGATACCTACAGCAAGATTTGAACATTACATTGTTTTAGTAACAATATCAAGGGATTTCAATATTTATTCTATATTCTACACGCATATCTAAAAGAAATTTCTAATTGGATGGTAATACATATATGTGCAGAAATAAAGACAGTACTTTTTCTCTGTAAACGCTGTAATGAGTATTGGCTGACTTCAACATCAAACTGTCGCCACCAGTGCATAAGAAGCCTATAGCTGATTTTTCGTCAAACACTTACAAAAACATAAACATTAGCAAGTATACTTCTTGCCAGTGGAAATACCATAAGTTGCAAACGCATTCATTAATTGCAAGACAAATTGAAATTTTATTTATTTATGTATTCATTAGATAACGATTCTCGCAAGCACAGGAAATTTTTTTTATTGAATTGTACTGTTTTTATTATTACCATTATATTTACTCTATCACAGTTGAAATCAGAAAACTATAAACTATATCCGGTTTTTAATTCATTATTTGATATCTATATGAATTTGTCACTTAATGATTCTAAACTTGATATTGTCACATAATTTGTAATATATAGATTATACAGGGAATGTTCTGAATGTAATGGTTCCCTTAACAGTATTGATTTATTCTGTGGTATTGTTCTTTTGAATCAATATTTTGTCATTAGTTTTTATTTTCCTTATCTCTTTATATAACTAATATTTTATTCATTTTGTCATTTACCATTCACATTTCTTTTTATAAAAATACATTGTTTGTCTAATTCATTACATATTTATTTTACTAATTACTGAGAATCTTATCGACTGGAGAACGCCATAATTTTAAGACGAAACAGATAGAGATAAGGTTTCGTTACACAGTACAACTGTTCTGGTAAAAATTCATTACCAACTCTCACCTTAAAGCAGATTCAGGTGTTAGGCGGGCATCAGGGTGTACTGCTTACTATGAAATCATATGATATTAAATTATTCACAGCATCCCATTCCTAACCTCCCCCCCTCCCCCCGAATTAAGGCCCAATTCAATTTCCACAGATCAGCTTACCCCCGACGTATCTGAATTCAAGGTATCACATCGGTAATTGCCCAATCAAAGTGAATTTAATTGTAGTTCCGAATATCTAAAAGAATTTTTTTTTTCAATGCGTGATTTTTCTCATTTCTTCTTCTTTTCTCTTATTTTTTGTACCCCTGATTAGGAAATGTTGTGCAATTTGTAGAAATAATCAATTGCTTACAGTGGAACTATTTGATGCTGGTAGCTGAGGCAACTTCCTGGGGTGCACTCAGACTGTTTACACACATGTGAAAACACGAGGATTTGAGGGGAGTCTTGTTCTGGATAAAAATGTTTGGAAAATGCCGTGTAGGGTTTTCTTTATCTGGTGTCAGCAGATGAGACAGGTAACATAAAACATTTCCGACGGCGTTATTTGGCATCAAATTTGTAAACTGATTTTTAATGTGTTTTTTTTTTATAGTACGTACAAAAGTAAAGTAAGTAAGTAAATAATTTATCATAGTGACATGTGTCATCAAAACCATACAATAATACATGTTCATTCAATACATAGTTTACACACGCGGCTCATTGGACCTATATGTCACTGTTAACTTAAATAACATATGAGATAAATATATAAATTACACATTGAGTTTTCTATGTAACAAAGACTGCCTGTACATGTAAGCTGAATATAGGTGTTTGGAAGCTTGCCTAGGAAAATTATATAGAAAAAAAATAATACATTCTAAACTAGACATAGATAAAGTTGGGTTACATCCAATGCTAGTATATAGTTCTGATCGAAGATTTGACTATTTGGTACAAGTTAACAAAAAGTGACACTCATCTTCCATTTCATCTGAAGATAACCTGTCATCCCTAGCTTCCCCCTATAGCCTCCAGTTTCAATTCCGATAGGGAGTACGCCACATCTGAATTGTGCAAGGATAGATCTTTTAATTTCTTTATACAAACGTAACTTTGGTAGTTCTTTTGTCTTCTCTAACCATTCATTTTCAAACGTAAAAATCAATTCATTCTCAAATTCAGAAATATCACACAACAGTAAACCCCTGTGTATATGTCTAAAATCTAAAGAATCAAATAATATTTTTTTTAATTTGTGAAGACCAGTTTTGGTCATTACACTGACTTAGTCCGGACTGAAAACCTGTTTTGTTGTGCGGTCATCATCCATTGTGATTCCAGTATCGTATTGCGTTAATGCAATGTCTATGATGTGGGAGTTTCCATCCAAATTCTCCATGTAGTGCTTGTAAAGGAGTAGATCTATCAACACCTAAGTAGTAACGGAGAGCTCGATTTTATACCATTTCAATGTAATGATAATTTCTAAAGCCCCATACTTCGCTGCAGTAATCCAAAACTGGAACTACACAGTTAAGGAACAGTTTTTCGAAAGTAGAAAATCCAATGTCCTTGTGCGAGTGATTTTTAGAAAGCATTCCTCTTAGAGCTCGTCCACCTGCTTTAGCTAAAGTGTTGGCATTGTTTTGGAAATTTAGCTTTTCATTAAATATTACCCCAAGGTATTTATAATCCGAACTGTATTGTAAAGTATTTTCTTGAAGCTGGAATTTAAATTCATTTCGGGGACTTTCTTTTCGAAAATGCACAACTGTTGATTTGTTTTCTTATTTATACACAGACGCCATTTTCTGCACCATTTGGACACAGTATCCCGTACGTTTTGCATATTTGCTGTTGAATCAGCTAAAAGAACAATATCATCTGCATATAGTAACGTACTTAAATTTATGTTTCCGATTTTAACTCAATTATTCCTATCTTTATTTCTTTTGCAAGGTCGTTGATAAATAGAGCAAAATGGGTTGGTGATAAATGGTCTCCCTGTCGAACTCCTGCTGTAGTTTAGAACCAGACAGTGTGTACATCATTAATTTCTACGCATGACGATGTGTCTCCATAAATATATTCTATTGCATTGTAAAAGTCTCCGTCAATCCCATGACGTAATAGTGAAATTTTAAAAGGTTACAATCAACTGTGTCAAAGGCTTTATGTAAAATAATGAATGCCACAAATGTTTCTTCTCTATTCTGCATAATGCTATTAAGTGTGAATACATAATCAGCACATGAGAGTTCACGCCGAAATCCATTCTGTTCGTCGACTAACAGGGCATTGTCTTCCAGATATAATATCAGCCCATTGCTTAAAACTGAGCTGTACATTTTGTAAATAGTCGATGATTAGCTGATCCCTCTATAATGAAGGGGTATCCTCGGATCGCTGTTAGAATCTTTTAGAATAGGGCATATAATAGCTTGGCGCCAAACTGTAGGCATGATGTTAGATTCGAAACATAACATAAATGAACGATGAATTATTTCTAAAAGGCAGTTATATTCCAGGACTTCATAAGGGATTTCATCCACACCAGCAGCTTTTCCGTTTTTAGTTTTACTGATAACAACTTTAATTTCAGAAAGCTCAAAAGGTCTATTGAGAAAAGTATTGTAGCCTCTTAGAGGATCAAGCATGTTATTTTCCGCAAAGTGGACTGATTACATTGCGTGTTGGAGAAAAGCGTCATCGAGATTTGTATTCGTTGAAAGTGGATTATATAAATTCCAAAATTCTGATTTCCATACATTTTTCACGTAATCGAGTTCATTAGTTACGGTCCCAGAATCTATATAGCACTCTCTGGGTATTTTGTTTTTCCTTTTCGGTACAAGAGATTTTAATTCTTCCCAAAATTGTTTGGAGTTTTTTGAGAAGAAAAGTTCCACGTTAATTGCTAAGTCATAATTATATTTTCGTCGAACAAAATCGCATCCGTCTATCTAATTTTTGCTGGGCATTTTTGTACTCAGTAAAAGATCTATGTTTTAGGACATTTTTATCGTTTTTATGCTTTAAATGATTTTTTTTCTTTTTCACGCATGGTCCGCCATAATTCCATTAACTTATTATTCCAGTAGGTTCTGTGTGTACGAAAGTTCTTACGTGATCTCTTCTACCAGTCAAACTTTGGGATATTACACTCTATTTCGCTGGTGATAATACTACAAAGCTCTGTATAATTTCTATCAATGTTTTCTTGGGATTCTCCACATGTCTCAATGATTCTAATTAAATTAAGTAGTGAGGTCAATACATCTACAGAAGTCATAAACGATGGAGGTATACATCGCAGTTTGAATTTCCCCCCAATACCATTGGGATTAACATGCTCATCCTGAACTTTAGAAGTTCTATTTTCTTCCTGTTCACTTGTATTGAAGTCAAATATAAGGAAACCATGGTCGGGAATTTTACAATGTTCGTTCTGTAGACTTATTAAACCACCGTTTTCAACAATGTCATTACAAGAGACTATCCGAAAATCTGAGCACCGGTTGTAAACATCATGAGGTACACACATGTAGTCCACCACGGAATGACCTCTCGTCGATCGGAGTGTGTAGTCGTTTGATTTATTACCATATCTTCCATTCAGAACACAGAATTTACAGTTAATAAGAAATTCTATAAATGATTTTCCGTGTTGGTTTTGGGTACTATCAATACATAATTCTATAAATGATTTTCCGTGTTGGTTTTGGGTACTATTTTGGAGGCACATTATTAAGATATTTGTCAAAGTCTGGCGCATTCCCAATACGAGCGTTAAAGTCACCACAGACAAACGCAGCATCAGCATCGTAATGTAGATAAATCTGGGTAAGGAGGTGGGTGGAAAAAAAAAGATGAGGCGTCGCGACCCCAGGGCGAGGCCCCCGGTGGCAAATA